>JAPDVR010000004.1:29821291-30246291 GCA_026230005.1 Gila orcuttii | reverse complement strand
TAGCAATGAATACCAGTATATTTATAAAGTAACATTAACCTAGATTAATAAATGCTTAAATGATATGCTTCATGATACCAAATTCATTAAACAATTGAACCTCATAGTAAAGTGTTACCAATTAATTTAATTTAATATTTCATTATAAGTCATTTCATTCAGATACAATTGCAAAAGTTATTTGATCATATTCAGACAAATAAAAACTGCAGAACATTTCAGTTATGCACCGTGTTTGACACATACTGGAGCCAAAACTTCATCCCTGTGAAACTCTCAGCATGTAGGAACATCATAAATACAGAAATGATTCACGGTGCAAAATTCAGACACTATTCAACGTGACTCTAAAAGCAACTGTAAATGTTATTCAGTGCTATGGAAGCGAGGTATTGGTGGTACTAAGCCTGCAGTTCTTGAACGTACAAAAAAAAATATGTTAACATTGTTTAAGAGTACTTTTTTGTGTTCCTGTATGACGGCTCACAACAGAATGTCATTCTTAATCCTTTTTGGCAGGATTTGATCAGGATTTGAATTTTAAATGAAAATCGTTCTCCAGAGAGGGTGTTTAACATCCTGTACAGCAGCCCTGGTGTATCTAGAATAAACTGCAGATCTTCAGTCATCAAGGATAAAGACATTGGGAATAGCTAGTGCAAACAACCTGCAGTGTGTCACTCAACACAACAGCGTTTATCTTGCCATCACTTCATAATCAGGGAGCTACTGAGAATCAGATATAATAGCGTACAGTACGTGTCTTCATGTTAAGAGAAAAATATAAGGATATGTCTTCGTTTTTGCTCACCTCTGCAAGTCTGATCTGTGTCAAGGTAATGCTGTGGCCTGCAGGTAGACGTACAGGACCCGTGAGAGACATGTCCATTCTGAGGCTGCAGAACCTCTTCCTGTTTGACACACTGCATGCAGTCTGAGGAGTCCGGACCCACACAGACCCTACAGGATACATGACACCCTGCATAGAGAAGGAAATGAGTTCTCACTGTCACTGACTTTAACTGACCTTAATTTAGGCTAATTATATTTACTTTAGACTAAACCTAAACATTAGCCATTTCATGTTATACCTCATAAATATAATTAGACAATTTACACTTAATAGCTGCTTTTTCAAGGGGATCATGAGGTACACCCACTCAATTTATGATTTCATACATGCATCCACACACATTTTTTTTTTTACCATGGTGGGGACTGTGTACATTGACTTCTATTGTTTTTATACTGAGGTAATGATATTATCTATTTATCAGTTTTCATTAAGGCATTTCTAGTACACTACCATTCAAAAGTTTGGGATCAGTAACAACAACAACAACAAAACAAACAAAAAAACTCAGTAAAACAATAATAATACAAAACAGTAAAAATAGTAAAATTGTGAAATATTACAGTATAATTCAAAATTATATATTTTTTTTTTACTGTGATGACAAAGCTGAATATTTAGCAGTCAGTGTCACATGATCCTTCAGAAATCATTTTAACATGCTGATTTGCTGCCCAATAAACATTTTTAATCATTATCACAGTTAAAAAAAACGTTATGGAATCCATGAAACAGTGGGATTGGGTTTCCAGACTCTTTGTTAAACAAAGTTTAAAGAACAGCCTTTTGAAATATAAATATTTTGTAACTTTATAAATTAGTTAAAAATTTCATCAATTTAATGCATATTTGCTGAATAAAAATGTCAATTTCTTTTAAAAAATTTTACTAACCCCAAACATTTGAAAAGTAGTGTATATTTTTTATACTCTCTACAGCCTCACCAGCCTAAATATATATGTACATATATCCAGTCTATAACAAATACACTTCTATGAACAAGCAGTTTGAATCTCCACACAAAGCCAGAGTAGGTTATCTGTATTCAGGGCACACACACACTCACCCGCAATGCAGTGCTGATTGACACACCAGGGCAGGGGACAACTACACCTAAATGGCTACAAGTAACAGATAACTCCTACAGAACAAAAATACTCACTTCCCTTTCCTCACTACCTTATAATTGCAACCTGTTATCAATCAATCTATCTATCTATCTATCTATCTATCTATCTATCTATCTATCTATCTATCTATCTATCTATCTATCTATCTATCTATCTATCTTCAATTACATGCAACTTGTCCCTCCATTTAGTTGCGCTTCTTTTTAAAGATTCTAATTTAATGATGCATTGCATCATTTAGTGAGTGGTTGAATCAAATCGTTGTTTATTAATAACCTCAAACTCTTTAGGACAGCGCATCTATGATCCATCCTGTTTTATCATGACCCAGTTTCCACAACATCATGATGTTACAGTGGGAGTAGGAATATCAGAGTTGTATAAATGCGGTCGTACTGTGACAGTGTCCCTCTCTGGAGAACAGACCCTCTCCACAGGACTCCACACACTGGCCTTGGTTCAGGATGAGAGACTTTGAGCAGGAGGTGCAGTGAGACACAGCTGGCCCTGAGCAGGACCCACACGAGCTGTGGCAGGCTGGAAGAACAACAGAGGCATAGTTCAGGACAGGGGATTTAGCAGACATCTCATGAGATGAGAGCAAAAATAGCCAACCTGGACCTCTTGTAAACGATTACCTGTCAGGAGCAATTTTATCAAGTCGGTTAATAAAAATGTAGCTTTAAATACTTTAAATAACATATCTGTGGTTGTTTTGCTACTTCAGAATGTCCTTTCAGCACTCAACTGCAATCATTACCTACCACAATCTATGCACTTTCTTATAAGCTAGTCAGGTAGAAAAGCCTGCCGAAAAAGATACATGCAAATGGCTTGTACACCACAGGATTATGACTGACAGGTTATTAATATATCATTTTAAAACTCATCATGCATAAAACTAACATCAAGACATGACAATTTTCTAACCCATGTGGTTTTGCTGAGAAAACTTAGGGAATACATTTCACGGGATTGACTCTAAATGATGGAAACTTTCCAAAGAAGAAAATGGGTTTCAGAATGAATGTTTTTTCAATTCGCTAAAAACAAGATTTATGAGTTTTTGGTTGCCAGTAAACCTACGTGGAGGTGTTGAACAAAATATAAAAACAGATAAATGTTCACCTTGGCAACTGCCATGGTCATCCTTGTAATACTGTGGTGGACATTGTGGTAGACATTTCCCACGATGCAGTGCGTGTTCAGGCGGGCAGCTCATGCAGTTGGGGTTGTCAGGTTGACAGGTTGCACAGGAGGGGTCACAAGCTACAACAGGATACAAATATATTTCAAATATCAGATATATAGATATAAAACAAAGACAGCTACACTGTTAAAATTATTTAAATAAAACAAAGATTATGAAATATTTTTTGCAAGAAATTTCATGTTTGATGTGTTACTTGCTGTGTTTTTGTAAGCATTTCTGAGAGAAAATTATTTGAAAAGACATCTTACACCTATTTTTTTCAGTGTAACATTTTGTTTAAAGATCTAGTACAACCCCATATGACTAAAACATCCCAATCAAAATGAGAAACAACATTCATAATAGAACAAATTAATGCTGAAAAGCCTTACAAAATATAAAGTGCTCAAACCACAAGCTATTTTTACCCATAGTCAGAACCCAAAAAAACTCACATCAACACAATTCTTTCTTATAATAAAACAGACAAGCTGAATATGTGGCAGCTTAAGTTCTCCCACCGCAAAACAGACATTTAGAGTGTCATTCTGCATTTGCTGTAGTGTTGTCAGGGTGAAGCTTGAATGTTTTTAAGGTGACATTTGTGAAGCAGGCTTTTGTCTCTATGTAGCAGGATATTATCATCAGCAGTGATAAAACAACGAATAAGGCCATTAAAGTCACAACAATATGACAAGTAAATGCTACATCAACCGAATACAAAATCAAAATACTTCATATTTATAATTAAATAAAAATGAAATTCAATAATATAAAAATTACTGAGTGCACTGTAAGGCTGGAATACATTACACATTAAAAAAAAAAAAAAAAAAAAAAAACCACTAGGCATCAAACTTTACTCAATCGTTTAATTGAAACATATATTAAAATGTTTCATTCCATTACCGACCAACACACAAACTGACATAGAGTAACTAAGATATGAATTCTGCCCATCGTCATACCATAACAGTTGCCTTGACTAGCGTAAAAGCCTACGCCACAGTCTGAGACACAGAATCCATCCTTCAGTAAGTGGGAGGAGTCTGAGCAGGTCAAACAATCCTGAGGCCCCGCCCTCTGGCATGATGAACAGGAGTCATGGCAACCTAAAGAAGAAAAAGTCAATAACGTGTTCAAATCAAAGTGAGTGAAGAAAACTAAACAAGACACACACACAAAAACAAATAGCATAAGCTGGATTTACAAGGTTACTTTATGTTCGGGTCTTGTGTTGGCTTTTCTGTGAGGAATAAAAGTGACTTTACTTTACTGTGAGAGAAAACATGTCAGTCAGACAAGGACAAAAGATGACCTTTCTGAGGGATCTTGTAAAGGGTACAAAAAAGACAAGAACACACTTGCATATATAAACAAAGTCTCACGATTTGAAGGACAAACAGAAGCATAGAGAAGACGTCACATATGTGCATTCAAAATGTAAACAAATAACACGAGTGTAATTTCACAAGAGCCTTCTTTTATAATCATCCCACAAGCATGCAATCTACTACTAAATACAAAGACTTAATAATTATATCTTTATTTATTTTTGACACTGGCCATGAATTTCCAAACTCAATTTGGAAAGGCTTGATTGGGCTTTGGGTAAATATGGAAGGAGGGTGTTCTATTAGTTTTTACGGTAATGTATAAGACAAAGATATTTGCTTGGTAGAATAAGTAACCTGAATTTGAATAGTCAGGGCACTAACTCAATCTGTCTAGCAAATTTACCGAATGCTCCACATAAATATATCACACAAGTCTTGAAATCTCATCAATCTCCCCTTCAGACAGAGAGAGGGAGAGATGTGGGACAAAGCATCACACTGTAAAAAACCCAACTTGCAAAACGTCCTTCAATGTAAAAAAGTAGCTTGAACAAAGATTATTTAGTAGGATGTTACCATTTATTATCTTGTATGAACTTAAGAATAATATAAACACGTTGTTAACAAAGGTTGGGTCACACGTTAGATTAGGGTTAAATTCTCACTATTAACTAACTATTAACTGAAACTTTTACCTCGATAAACTCCTAATTACTGCTTATTAATAGTTAGTAAGGTAGTTGTTAAGTTTAGGTATTGGATAGGATTAAGAATGTAGAATAAGTTTGTGCAGAATAAGGCATTAATATATACTTCATAAATTCTAATAAACAGCCAATATCCTAGTAATATGAATGCTAATAAGCAACAAGTTACTAGTGAGAATTGGACCCTAAACTAGTTACCTTGAAAATATTCAAAAGTCTACCTGTTACTCATTAGATGAACAAAGGTAATTAAGTTTACTTCAATTGGAGTGATTTAGTTGAGTAAACTTGTAATAGGTTGCCTTATTTTTTCAAACTAGTTAACTTTTTACAGTGCAGCCGAGCACCCCTTCTAAATCACCTAATTATGAATTATTAGAAATTGTTAGGAACACCACAGAATCTGTGAAAATGATGCTGTGCAGCAATAAGGTCACAAGACACCTTATCTGATTCTTTGTGCGAGTCTAGTGATCAGGATTAAACTAAGGGTCTGGGCACGGCGCCCAGTGTGAAACATTCATGGTTCTACATGGCACCTCTCCACAGACTCACACACTGGCACCAAACTGGCCCAGAACCCTGAGAAGCTGGAATGGGACCAAAATATTTTGACAGCCAACAGAGTGTGAACAAGAGATGTAGCTAACCAGTAGGTTTGGAAAAGCTTGGCATGATAGAAAAATTTGTGACAGCACACTTGGGCATGTCTGTCAGCACAACTCTTTAAGGTTTTACATGAATCCTTGAAACGCTGCAGATGCGAAAGGATAAATTTGAAGATATCCAAGTGGTGGCATCATGTGAAACATGTTTGGTAATGTCTGTTTGTGGTTTGTTTCATAATAACAATGTGTTACGTGAGATATAATAAAAAATGTAAACTACATTATAACATCATTTAAAACGAGAAAGAGAACGTGAGAAAGGCACATACAGAGAGAGAGAGAGAGAGAGAGTGGATTACGCCATTACAGATATAGACCACAGTAAAATGAACTATTTCACAGTGATGCCACAGCTGCCGTTATCAGACCATAGTCACATAGTCCTCAGTCTGAACAGATCTGTGAATCTCCTGCCTTCAGATCAGAAGGTTAAACTGCACCCCCTCCCCTCCAGATTTATATGGAGTAAAGACCGTCCTGCCCAGTATGAAGCTCAGCTCCACAGCACTCGGGTTCAGAACATGATAGATTCATTTCTATTTACTTCATTTAGTGAAGAGAAGAAAACGATAAATTTAGCAACTCATCAGTTAACTGAAATCTTTTCTATAGTGGTCAGAAAAGCCCTGAGAAAAAGAAAAAAAATACAGATGTAAAAAATAAATTGCTTATCATTATTACGATCATTATCAAATAAAAAACACAGAGACCCTGCAAACCAACAATCGTGAGCCACATATCAGCAAACCCTTAAAACATAAAAGTCAATACTAATACAGAAAAGGGCTAATCACATGAAAGCAAAGCTTAATAAGTTTGAAGAGGCAGTTGATCAGAATTCTTTTTGGGAATTATGGAATAATTTAGATAAATCCAAAGAACCCAAACACATTTCCATCTATGACCCAAACATCTGGGTCGAACATTTTGGAAAACTCTATTCACAAAACGAACCAAACCTCACCCAAAAACATCTGACCTCCCGACTATATAACCTGGAACGCACTGTAAAAGACCAGCTAAACCATTTAGACCAGCCCATATTATTAAATGAACCGACAGACAAGATGAAATATGATTAATATCTAATGAGATGCGGAAACACAGCAGCCCCAAACTGAAAGATGCAATTCTGAAATGATTCAATCTTTTATTAAAATCAGGACACTTTCCTGAGATCTGAAAAGAAAATTTGATTACACCAATTTTTAAACAAAGTGAGAAGTACGACCCAAATAATTATAGGGGCATCACAGTGAGCAAGCAACCTGGGAAAACTATTCTGTTCCATTATCAATGACAGATTAGTTCAGCTCATTCAAGAACACAAGATTCTTAACAATTGTCAATTTGTCACACCCATGCAAAAACACGTCCAGCAAACAAAACAAGGGAAAATATTTGGATGCTTCATCGATTTAAAAAAAAGCCTTTGATTCGGTATGGCATAATGGACTTTTCCTAATCCAAAGTGGAATAGGAGGAAGGCATATAACATCATAAAGGACATATACAATGGGAACAAATGCGATGTTAAGATTAATGACAAACGTACTGATTTTTTTCAGTCAAACTAAAGGAATCCGTCAAGGCTGCAGCCTCAGCTCGACTCTATTTAATATCTATATTAATGAATTGGCATCAACACTTGAGAAGTCCTCTTGTCCTGGTCTGACCCTCGAGGGCAGAGAAATCAAAAGCCTTCTGTGTGCTGACGTTCTTCTGCTGCTGTCTCCTCATGAAGAGGGATGCATCAAAATCTCTCGCTTCTAGGACAGTACAGCAACGACTGGGCCTTACCGATAAACAATGGGAAGTCCAAAATAATGATCTTTCAGAAAAAAACCTCGTCTTACTGACAAGAAATATACATTTACACTTTGGGGACAATTCTTAATCACCTGTCACCTGTTATAATTATTTTGGTCTGACAATCTCAGCTTCTGGAAAATTTGACACTGCAATAAAAGATCTGACTGATAAAGCACGTAGGGCTTATTATAGTATTAGAAAACCCCAGTTCAAATTTAACTCATCCATTAAACTGTGGCTGAAAATCTTTGACAGCATCTTCAAACCTATCCATCTATACGGCTGTGAAATCTGGGATAAATCCCTAATTTAAATTAAATTACGAATCGTCGGACAAAACCCCTGTTGAAATTTTCCACCAAGAACATCCTGGGAACTCACAGAAATGCTTCAAGTCTGGGTTGCTGGGCAGAATTAGGCAGATTTCCTTTCCTATCTGAAATCCAGAAGAGACAGCCGTAAAGTTCTGGTTCCATCTATCAGACACGCCGACAGAGAGTTACCATCACTGCGCTCTCAGATACAGGGCAGGACACACAGAGAGAGACCCCATGCAATATTTAGTGGAAAAACATCAACTTAATTCAACAATTCAGTTCAGACACTCAAAACTAAAAAAAATAGGGAAAATAACCAAAGAAGAATACATACACGATTGGCAGATAAAAGTCACACAATTAAATAAATTAAAATATTTCCACAAAATAAAGTCTGATTATAAATTGGCACCATACCTGACCAATACAGGTCCTTCTAAAAAAATTAGCATGTTGTGATAAAGTTAATTATTTTCCATAATGTAATGATAAAAATTAAACTTTCATATATTTTAGATTCATTGCACACCAACTGAAATATTTCAGGTCTTTTATTGTTTTAATACTGATGATTTTGGCATACAGCTCATGAAAACCCAAAATTCCTGTCTCAAAAAAATTAGCATATCATGAAAAGCTTCTCTAAACGAGCTATTAACCTAATCATCTGAATCAACTAATTAACTCTAAACACCTGCAAAAGATTCCTGAGGCTTTTAAAAACTCCCAGCCTGTTTCATTACTCAACCGCAATCATGGGTAAGACTACCGACCTGACTGCTGTCCAGAAGGCCATCATTGACACCCTCAAGCAAGAAGGTAAGACACAGAAAGAAATTTCTGAACAAATAGGCTGTTCCCAGAGTGCTGTATCAAGGCACCTCAGTGGGAAGTCTGTGGGAAGGAAAAAGTGTGGCAAAAAACGCTGCACAACGAGAAGAGGTGACCGGACCCTGAGGAAGATTGTGGAGAAGGACCGATTCCAGACCTTGGGGGACCTGCGGAAGCAGTGGACTGAGTCTGGAGTAGAAACATCCAGAGCCACCGTGCACAGGCGTGTGCAGGAAATGGGCTACAGGTGCCGCATTCCCCAGGTCAAGCCACTTTTGAACCAGAAACGGCGGCAGAAGCGCCTGACCTGGGCTACAGAGAAGCAGCACTGGAGTACCCACAGTCAGTGATGGTCTGGGGTGCCATGTCAGCTGCTGGTGTTGGTCCACTGTGTTTTATCAAGGGCAGGGTCAATGCAGCTAGCTATCAGGAGATTTTGGAGCACTTCATGCTTCCATCTGCTGAAAAGCTTTATGGAGATGAAGATTTCATTTTTCAGCACGACCTGGCACCTGCTCACAGTGCCAAAACCACTGGTAAATGGTTTACTGACCATGGTATTACTGTGCTCAATTGGCCTGCCAACTCTCCTGACCTGAACCCCATAGAGAATCTGTGGGATATTGTGAAGTGAAAGTTGAGAGACGCAAGACCCAACACTCTGGATGAGCTTAAGGCCGCTATCGAAGCATCCTGGGCCTCCATAACACCTCAGCAGTGCCACAGGCTGATTGCCTCCATGCCACGCCGCAATTTCTTTCTGTGTCTTACCCTCTTGCTTGAGGGTGTCAATGATGGCCTTCTGGACAGCAGTCAGGTCAGCAGTCTTACCCATGATTGCGGTTTTGAGTAATGAAACAGGCTGGGAGTTTTTAAAGCCTCAGGAATCTTTTGCAGGTGTTTAGAGTTAATTAGTTGATTCAGATGATTAGGTTAATAGCTCGTTTAGAGAACCTTTTCATGATATGCTAATTTTTTGAGATAGGAATTTTGGGTTTTCATGAGCTGTATGCCAAAATCATCAGTATTAAAACAATAAAAGACCTGAAATATTTCAGTTGGTGTGCAATGAATCTAAAATATATGAAAGTTTAATTTTTATCATTACATTATGGAAAATAATTAACTTTATCACAATATGCTAATTTTTTGAGAAGGACCTGTATAAGTAATTATGGTCAGAGAAAGCTCATGACAAGGTATCGCATTAGTGACCACAGTCTGTGTGTGGAGACGGGCCGACAAGCAGAGCTGGAGAGAGAGAGAGCTCAGACTGTGTCCACACCGCTCTAATGGAGTCGTAGAGGACGAGCTGCATTTCCTCACCGAGTGCAGCAAGTATAAAAACATCAGAGACACTTATTTCACACAAATAGCGCAGATTTTACCTCAATTCCAACAAGCAAGCCTCATAAACAAATTGTCTTATATTATGGGAGAGAAAGAAGAATGTATTCACCTGGCAGCGCAGTATGTGTCTTCCTGCCATCAAATGAGGGACAAGGGCTGAACCCTCTTTTCCCTTTAAACTACTCTCTGTACTTATTTTTTATGTGTATTTATTTATTTTTATTATAATATATTTATGTATAATGTGGAAATGTTTTTTCACCCTTTTATTTATCTATATGTTTGTATATGTCTATTGTTTTGGCAATATTGTGCTATTTTACACAGTCATGCCAATAAACCTAATTTTGAAATTGAGAGAGAAAGAGAGATAGATAGAGAGAGAGAGAGAGAGAGAGAGAGAGAGAGAGAGAGAGAGAGAGAGAGAGAGAGAGAGAGAGAGAGAGAGAGAGAGAGAGAGAGAGAGAGAGAGAGAGAGAGAGAGAGAGAGAGAGAGAGAGAGAGAGAGAGAAGGGAAATGAAGATGAAGATGAAGGAACATCTGAGGGCTTCCTTGAGATTCACTCTTTTTTGCGTAACTAATTAAATTCTTACCCATTGCATTTGCACTCAGTCAGAGAGTAAAACAAGAAAATGAATCCTTATCACTTGACCAAAATGGATCAATCCCTCAGTAAGATTCATTCTCACTTGTCCCTTGTAGAACAATACGGTCTAATCTTAAGTAGAGACTTATTAAAGTGTGAAATTGTAAGAGAGTGGGGACTGGGGTAATTTCTGTACAGTCTAGTGCTCCCAGTCATAGACCAGTTAGTAGTACACTAATGCACGATTCCCTCCAGAATGGATTGCTATAGACAGGTATCTTGACAAGACCAGGTACCTACTTCTTGAGGTTGATTTTTATGCAAGGAGTGAATGCACTGCATGTGCAGTAATGCTCCATCTGGCTTTAATAGCAAAGAAGAAATTGACCTTTTAGAGCTAACATGTAAATGTTACATGCAAAATGTTGTTCAATAAGAATTTCAATTTTAAATATAATCTGGGGGCACCATAGTATGGAGGACCAGCTCTACCATATTTAAAAATAAATACAGAAATAAATAAATGCTCAATAAATAAATAAGCATACAATTAATTGCCCCCAAAAATACAATAAACAAATAAATGTAGGTAGAAATTAAATTATACAGTGAGACATAAATGTATATATCTATTTTAATTAGCTTCTTTATTTATTCATCTTTGTAATAATTACCTTATTTATTTATTGTCCGTTATGATCTTCAACTTTATTTATTAATTACTTATTTTATTTTAAGTATTTATTTATGTGCATGTTATAATATTTTTGTCTGTTTTATTCTTCCTTTGTATTTTTTTACCCTATTTATTTCTTCAATGCTATTTATTTCTGCCTGTCGTTTTTACATTTCTGTATGCATTTCTGCCTCATTATGCAAATGAGGAGGGGCTGTGTCTTAAGGGGTCAACGTCTGGCCATTGGTTGGTTAGCATTTTACTGCATCGGTCGAATCTACATGCCATCGGCCACAGTCACAAAAAAGATGGCTACCTACGATGAAGTTGTCAGTGAGCTGAGGCATTTAGCAACTGTTTTTGAAAACAATGCTAACGTTTGTATTGATTGTATTATTTTTCGTTTGGACGCTCTGACAGAACGTGTGTTTCAGTTAGCGGCACACATGGACACAGATGTCGACAATGTAGTTTTTCAGAATCTGGAGGAAGCGGCCCATCTTCTTAACTCGGTCGCTAACGTTAATCACACACCTGGGATAGCTGGTCGCCCTGCTTATATGCTGCCTGTGGACGCCGTGGAATGGTGCAATGGCACCAACAGGCAAACCCGCATGTAAAAGTCCTTCCACGGCGTCCACAGGCAGCATATAAGCAGATATATGCTTATCCGCTTCCTCCAGATTCTGAAAAACTACATTGTCGACATCTGTGTCCATGTGTGCCGCTAACTGAAACACACGTTCTGTCAGAGCGTCCAAACGAAAAATAATAAAGTTAATACTTATAACGTTAGCATTGTTTTCAAAAACAGTTGCTAAATGCCTTAGCTCACTGACAATTTCATCGTAGGTAGCCATCTTTTTTGTGACTGTGGCCGATGGCATGTAGATTCGACCGATGCAGTAAAATGCTAACCAACCAATGGGCAGAAGTTGACCCCTTAAGACACAGCCCCTCCTCATTTGCATAATGAGGCAGAAATGCATACAGAAATGTAAAAACGACAGGCATAAATAAATAGCATTGAAGAAATAAATAGGGTAAAAAAATACAAAGGAAGAATAAAACAGACAAAAATATTATAACATGCACATAAATAAATAAGGTAATTATTACAAAGGTGAATAAATAAAGAAGCTAATTAAGAGATATATACATTTATGTCTCACTGTATAATTTCATTTCTACCTACATTTATTTGTTTATTGTGTTTTTTGGGGCAGTTAATTGTATGCTTATTTATTTATTGATCATTTATTTATTTCTGTATTTATTTTTAAATATGGTAGAGCTGGTCCTCCATACTTTTGATGATCGCAATGAAGTAAATGCAACTTCATTTCACAATTATTATTATTTAGCAATGAAAAAAATTATTTATGTAATGTTTTTTTGTATTTATTGTAATGCATTTATGCATGTTAAAATGTTCTAGAGGCAAATAATTTGAGATAAATAAATGGCAGATGATATTTGCACCCTACTGTAATTATAATACAATAAAAAAAACTTCAAAAGGGACCAGATTCTATGGTCAGATGAAACAAAAAAGAGCTTTTTGGAAGCAAACAGGGATAAAAAGTACCCCATGCCCACGGTTTAATATACTGCTGGATCTTTAATGTTGTGGGCCTATTTTTCTGCTGGAGGTCCTGGACATCTTGGTATCTTGGTAGCAAATGCCAACAGATAAAAAAATCAAAACCTGACGGCCTCTGCTAGAAAATACGGCCTCTTAAAAGTAGTAAACAGCGTTACAGAAAGTCAAGACAATAAAAGTGAATGAAATGTAAACTGCAGTTGACTTACTGAGACAGCGTGTGTGGTCCTGGAACAGACCTCTTTCACAGGTGGTCACACATTGCCTGCCACTGAGGAGAAAGGACCCACCACATGCTGTGCATTCAAAGTCATTCTCACAGGTGGCACATGACGGCTGGCAGGCTGGCAGAAAGAGAATAAGACGGGTGATAGGGGTTGGGGGAAACAATTTGTGGCTGCAATAGTAAAACACTATGCAAAAGCAGAGCAAAAACACTGAGATTGTTATTGAAATTGTGCATGTGAGAGTTTGTATATCAGCCTTTAAAGGGGTGGTTGATTATGATTTCACTTTTTTAACTTTAGTTAGTGCGTAATGTTGCTGTTTGAGCATAAACAACATCTGCAAAGTTACGAAGCTCAAAGTTCAAAGCAAAGGGAGATATTTTCTTTTAAAGAAATTGCTTTCTAAGGACTACGTACACGACATTCCTCCCGGGTTAGTGACATCACTAACCCTAAAATTTACATAAACTCCACCCCCGGGAACGTGATTTATTGATTATCATGACAGAACATGCTAATCAATGACTAGAAGATAACTACACGTAAGCTACAAAAATTCATAAACTAACCATTCAGAAACGTCGAGTTGCATTCTACATGTTATCACTTCTTCTTGAGACTCTCCATCATTGTCCGACCGCGGTTCATACATAAAAGACTAAAAGTTTTTGAAATTTTCAGTGCATGTCTGTGTGAGGAGGTAATTGAAGCTCCGTCCCCTTGTGCTGGGAGCAGCAGCAGCTCATTTGCATTTAAAGGGACACACAAAAACGTTGTGTTTTTGCTCACCCTAGAAAAGTGACCATTTTAACATGCTATATAAAAATATCTGTGGGGTATTTTGAGCTAAAACTTCACATACACACTCTGGGAACATTAAATACTTATTTTACAACTTGTGAAAAAGGCATTATACCACCCCTTTAAACTGTGACTGCAGGAAATTTGTCAAATGATGCTAGAGCCCTCCAAAGTGAGGGGAAATTCCAGTGTTGGATCCGGTCTGTGTTTTGACTTGTCAAAATGACTGTGACAAACATGACTCATGTGCATGTACATGCACAACCATACACAGTACACACACACACACCAACAAAGCTATAGGATTAGCTATTAATGGAAGTCACCCAAAGCACAGGGCATTTTGAGGATTTAAAATAACACTGTAAAAATATGTTAAGGCCAGAAGTGTGTGAATGTTGGTGGTAAAATAGGAGGAGGAGAAGGAATAAATGAGAAAGGATGTGAGATGAAGCAGCAACAGCAATTCATGCAACACAACAAGCTTAGGCTGCAGAAGTACAATGGTAAAACACACACAAAAAAAGTTTGTTTATACCTGCACAAAATTTGCCCTGAGTGAAAAAGCCTTCAGGACATGACTGCAGACAGCGTCCATTCATTAACAGGGAGTAAGGATCCCGACAGCTGCTACAGTGATCTGGTGTGCCAGAGCATGTCAAACAGTCCTCGTGACACTGCACTCCTGCAGGCACACACACAAAAACAGTCAAAACCCTCAGAGGACAGATGAAGTTGCTGTTTACAAACACTCATTTCAACAAATTACGATCATTCACAGACTTCGGACATCATTATCATCACCTCTGCTCTAATAAGAAAGACCCGATTGGCCTGCAGCTATGACAATAAATGTGTTTCACTAAGAAATCACACAAACTTAAATGTATGAATGGCTACATTTATTGTGAATGCTTTAAATTAAGAAAAGTATTTAAAATATATATATTTATGGTGGTAAAAAGGGTATTTAAGCAAACAATTTTAAATAACAGTATTGTATGTGATGTATGTGTATTGTACACAGCTGTATGTGATGACAGATGTTTCAGCATCATTACTCCATTTTTCAGTGTCACATGATCCTTCAGAAATCATTCAATATGCCGATTTGCTGCTCAAGAAACATTTCTTACTATTATTGATGTTAATTTTTTTTTTTTTGCAGGATTCTTTGATTAATAGAAAGCTAAAAAAAACGTCTTTATTGTCACTCTTGAAAAATTGAATGTGTCCTTGCTGAATAAACATAAATCTAAAAAAAAAAAAATCTTACTAATCCCAAATTTTTGAATGGTATAGTGTTCGTTTTTCTTCTCTCTAAACCATATATAATTTTAACATTAAGAAATATTATTTCATTATACAATGCTTAAACCATTACAACTGTTTCTTGCCTGAAGCACCTGAAATCACAGTTGCCTGTTGTGTGACATCATGGTAATTTCATCTATAGTCATGCAGATAAACCCACAAATCTCCAAACAAGTCTTTGGTGTTCCAATAAGGCATTCATAACTTCTCCACATGGTCCAAAGGAAACTCGAGTCTCCAACAATAGTTCCCTTTGGTACCATTACATGGCACAAGAATTAATTACACAATCTCTAATGAGCTTGTAAATCCCTTGCTAAAGGACTTTGGGTTGCAGGTTTCTGGCTCTGTCCATGAGGCCAGAGAAAGAGGGCAATGTAGGACATTTAAGGTGCATTGGTGATTATTTGATGGTCATTCACAATTTTTGGAACGGACTTCAATAACAATGCCAGACTCAAATCCAGAGGAAGAAAATGAAAGTCTTATTATTTTCTGACATTCCCCTATAAATCACATTTAATTAAATACTTTGGTATGTGTGAATCAATAACTCTTGGTGGAAAAACTATCCTACTCTCCATTTTCCAGATGAAGTAAGCATTTTTTTGCCAGAATGACCTTTGAGACTTTCCATCGATTTGAAAAATGTACTTGTTTTGAGTGCAAATGTATTATAACACGGTCACTAGCAAGTAAATCCTTCTGAATCACAGTGTTTTTCACAGTAACAAGTAATTATGCCTCAGACAATCTATCTGATAAAACACTGATGCTGGGCTCCTTCTGTTCCTCACAACAGGCAGTCAAGTTAACAAATCGTTATGTGGCTATAAATGCATACACATTGCCTTTGCCATAATGATAAAATCTGGACATTAACTAGCTTACAAACGCTATCAGCATGCAAGCTGATACTTACCATATGTGAATAATAATATAGTGCTGTTAAATATAGAAGGAAAAAGAGTGGTTTTTGGGACAACTGAATTCCCGTGAAGATGTACTATTTAACCGCTGTGTTTATAGAGGCTACATTAGTATAATCTTATAAGCATACCCACACACATGTAAACATCTAAACAATTTGCCCTGTCTCTTCAGATAATATATATATATAAGCAAAATGTAAACACAAATATGTTCTGTTTTCATTCTCTCTGTGGTCTTTTCCAAGAGAAAGAGAGAAAGAAAGATGTATGTTCCTTCCAGCCTCTCTGGAAGTCACCAGGGAAATTTAGTATATAGAGCAGACGCGAGTCTTGTGGGTGACGCAGAGCTAAATAACCACGTTATCTAACCAGAATATAATCTAATACTACAGCTCTCATCTTTCTCCCGCTGAGATCAACTGTTTTTTTATTTTATGGCCAAGGAATTGTTCCTGGGAGGCCTGATAAAGAAAGATTTTTAGAGAGATCTAAATGAAATCAAAAATGATTTTAATTATAGTACTTCTAAAGAAATATTGTTAAACTGGGAATAGAATAATGTAATGTTCTTTAGATGTAAATAAATTAGATTTCCTTTGTCTAATTCATAGTATAACCCCAATTTTACTGATTTTATTGAAACATATTCATAAGAGAGCATTGTAATTAACTACAGTAGCTTGTAATTCATCATTGCTGTAAGGCAAACATAGATGTAGGTCTCACCTGGATTGCAATCCGGACAGCAATGCTCACGGTGCGGTATAGTTAGGGTTCCCAATGGACAGGTGGGACAGGAGTGCTGATAACAGGTCACATGACCCTCTTGACACTGGCACTCACGACATGGCCCCTCTCCGACACTCTCCATATTCTGAGACCAGAGACACAAAAGATACAGTAAACACAATTATTTTTAGACAAAAAAAATTGTTATAATTGCATTTATTAATCTTTCAAACCATAAATCAAGTTCTCATGTTTACTTACAGTGAGGCGTCTAAAACTCTTGACATTGGCTTTCCGCCCCTAAAGGGACAAATATTTACTCATCAAATGCTCATTGTACACTATTGATAAAAACAGTTTAAAGAAATATATTTTATTCAGAAAGGACATTTACATTTTTCATATTAAAAGTTACAAAAAATTATAATTTCAAACAAATGCTCTTCATTTGAACATTCAATTCATCAAAGAATCGGATTCCACAAATATGTTAAACAGCACAACTGTTTTCAACAATGGTAATAATAATTTTAAAACATTAAAACAGAAAAAAGGGATTTTATTTTGTAAAAAATAGTCCATTACTGTGTTTACCATATTTTTGAACGATAGTGCATGTATTTTATATGTGAGCATGGACATAAGAGCACTGAATGTGATTTAAAGGCGGCGGCAGATAAAGCTTCATACCTTTTGGTCTGGCTGTGAATAAGTACAGGAACTGGTTGTTGTCTTACACTCTGGGCAGCACTTCCCAGGCAAATGGACCAGTTTTTCTCCCTGGTACAAGGTGTGAAATATTAGCTCATTTAATTTCAGCATGAAACACCCCCAGGGGAATGATTAGCTGTCTCACACAGAGCCACAAATCTCTAATTACATCACATTTCCAATTCTACCTCTGAGGTTCTTTATAGGGGGCTGTTATCAATAGTCATATACATTCATGAGAGAATCTTTAGTTGTTTCTGTGTAACACAGTTTGATCACCAAAGTCATGGTGGTCTTATGGGCAGATCAGCAGATGTCAGTGAAATATGGAGCTACAGATGGGAAATACAGATTGATCAATGTTTTCAAAAAGATAGATAAGCATATGTTGTGTTTCTGTTTTGGTTAATCAGATGCTCTATTATTACAATGACTTGAAAGAACAGGACCTTCACACCACTGCACCGAAAAAAAAGTTTAACCTAATAATGTGCTTCATGTGAGAACGTCTAAATTTAAAGCTGTTGTTCAGCCAAAAATGTAAATGAAAACACTGTCATTATTTACTCAACCACGTCGTTCATCTTCACAACACAGATGAAGATATTTGAAATATTCTTTCATCATTTTTGTCAACCAATTGAAAGTCCACGCAACCAAAACTTTCACACATCAAAAACCACAAAAAGACATGATTCGAGCAGTTTAATTCAAGTCTTCTGAAGAAATATGATTGCTTCATATGATGAACATATTTCATTTAAGCTTTTATTCACAATAAAAATATCTTCTTTTGTGTTACAAAGATGAACAAAAGTCTTATGGGATTGGATTGACATGAGGGTGAGTAAATTATGTATGTGGGGGGTAATCATCCCTATAAGAGTAGAAATTGCTCCAAATAATTGCATGTTACCAATTTTTACAGTGTGTATAATACTTTTAAGCACCAGAATGGGTCACATTTTAAATATATAGGAGTAATTTCTGTGTAATACTCCAATAAGCATCTATTATTAACTCTACCATGACCCTAGAGAAGTTCAAAGGACTTTCTAAAGGATAACCTTTACATTGACTGTTCTGGATTTGGGCCAAAAGTACAATTAAAAAGTGATGTATCTTCCCAGTGCTCAACCTTTCACAGCTCCTTATGATTAATGGAGAACATATCGGAAAATATATTGATTGAATACCGTTATAATTCATAACCAGGACAAATGACCACAGATATAATGTGCCCCAGGTTTTAAACTCTCTTAGTATATTTTGCCGAAATAATTTTTAATGGCGGTATATAGGGCATCCCCCAGCTGAGCTTGTTAATTGTTTATTTTAATGAATAGGGCAAGCATGTGTTCCTGCTGATGGCTCTGCATCGAAATTTGGACACATACCCGTGGGCACTCCGATCTGGCACACTCGACCCGTTGGCACAGCACCTGACCCCGTTCACACATGCAGAACTCACAACCTGTGCCGTTCCACATATCGCCATGGTAACGTATGATGCCCTCATAGAGGCAGCTGCCTTTAGACAGGACACAATCTTCACAGCACTGGCCAGCTCGCTTGACTTTCATCTGACCCTGAGAAGAACACATGTTAGCACATACTGTATTATAAACACACTTGCTCATTCACATCAAATAGTTTTGTCTTGTGCCTCAGTTTGTCAAAACAAAAGAAAATCCATTGTAAAAAATGATATCCTTTAAATAGAGCTTCAGTTTAATCTAACCCAGAATATTTCTTTAAAGACCCCACGATATTGTTTTACAAGTGTGATGACGTATTTGGAAGTTTGGGCGAGAGTAAGGGCTCATCCCTATTTAGGAAAATTGCCAGTATGAGAAAAACAATGACTTTAAAATCTGTATAACTGCTAAAAAATGAATTTTGCAAACTTTTAGCATATAAATGGACTAAAAGTTAATAGATATGAATAAAAAAGCCATTCAATTCTCATTTTGATCTCATGGGGTGATTTCAAGCTCTTTAATGTTTTACACTTATTAAGGTAAGACATAAAAAGTATTCTTCTAAAGCACAGCACATAAGATCATAAATTTTGCATGAAAGCAAAAGACTGAGATGGTAAACACCCCAGAGCAACAGACAAAATGCAAAATACATAGCGCAAACAATCATACAGTAGATGATGAAAAATCCTAACTATCACTTTCAGGCTAAAGAAGCATAAACCACAAGAATCAAAGTGTGATTCTATTAAATTATAAAATATACTAGTCAGTTGGCCAGTAGCTAGCTTCTCTTTCGTGATATTCGAAGTAAGTTTGCTAGTCAAGTAACTGTCTTTAACATGAAGTGTTGGGGTGTAATGGATTTCTGCTGACCTTATCACAGTGGAGAGGAGGGCACTTCTCCGTTTGACAACGGGACTGACCGCGATCACACACACAGGTGGTACAGCTGCCCCTCTGCCATTGCTCACCATGCTAAAAACACACACAGACATACACAAAAAAAGAATTCAGTGTCAATGGAACATATACACAGCGGAGCCAAACCATTATGACCAGTCATTTACACATTTAGCAGATGCTTTTATTCAAAGCAACTTACAAAGGTAACTCCTAACTTATCTTATCTCCTAACAAGCTCACATGTCAATGTCTAGGTTGACTAGATGGTAAGCGAACAATCAGTTCTTGTAATCATCATGTTGAATGCAGGGGAAATGGGCAGAAGCACACCAAACAAAACCACAACAAACCGGCGACAGGGTGTTAGGCATCCAAGGCTCATCGATGCATGAGGGCAAATAAAGCTATCCCATCTGATCTGAACTGACTGAAGGTCTACTGTCACACTAGTCACAAAAATGTTTAATGATGGTTACAGTGTTGCCAGATTGGAAATGTCCAATTATCGTACCAGTAGTTCAAAATTATCGTATTTGGAAGAAAATGATCGTACACGACGTAACCGTGCAGAATACAGCTATTTATCCCCACATGTAGGGTGGATTGTTTGGTTTTGTTGACGGGCGGGGGGGGGGGGGGGGGGGGGGGCGGGGGGGGGGGGGGGGGTTGTAGTGTTGACGTGCGGGCCGGGCAACGCCGTGTGGTGCCTGTGTGTGGTGTGTGTGTGTGTGTGTGTGTGTGTGTGTGTGTGTATACGTGCTTGCGTGCAGGCAGGCAAGCCTGCAAAATGATTCTGGGTCAGAGAGAGAAGCGGTAGGATGTGTGTTTGGACGAACGACTGAAAACTCTGAAATTATCGTACATTATGGGATTTTTTTCATTATTGATCGTACATCGTACAGAGGTAAAAAATATCGTACAAATACGATAATTATCGTACATCTGGCAACACTGGATGGTTACGGGAGGAATGTGTCACAGCACACATAATTGCTCCCTGCTTCGTATGGGGGTGCATAGCCACAGACCAGTCAGATAGCCCATGACGACCCATCCACTGTCGAAAACACCTACAATGGGCACACAAGTGACGGAACTGGACCTTGGAGCAGTGGAAGAAGGTAGCCTGGTTTGATCAGTCCTGTTTTCCTTTGGCTGTGTAAGTGTGCGCCATTTACCTAGGGAAGCAATGCCACCAGGAAGCACTGTGAGAAGATGATGCTCTGGGCAATGTTCTGCTGGGAAACCCCGGGTCTGGACATTCATGTGGACGTCAAGTTGACACTTATCACCTACCTAAATGTTGCAAACTAGGTACACCCCTTCATGGCAATGGTATTTCCTGATATCAGTGACCTCATTCAGCAGGATAATGCACCTGCCACAATGCACACATTGTTCAAGAATGGTTTGAGGAACATGATGAAGAGTTCAAGGTGTTGCCCTGGCCTCCAGGTTCCCCAGATCTCAATCTGATTGAGCATCTGTGGGCTGTGGGGGACCAACAAGTCCAATCCACTGCACCTCCACCTCACAACCTACAGGACTTGAAGGATCTGCTGCCAAAGTCTTGGTGCCAGATACCACAGGACACCTTCAGGGGTCTTATAGAGTCGAAGCCTCGGTGGGTCTGCTCTGTTTTGTCGGCACACGGAGGACCAACAGCATATTAAGCAGGTGGTCAGCTAGCATTGTTTTGGATTATCGTTGTATGTCATCAGTACTATATACTGTATATAGCTTCAGTGTTTTTACATCTATGTAAAATCTTATAGGAAAACAATAAAGCCCATGTGAGCTATACCATCAACAGCTCTATTCAATTTCAAAATTCAGATGGCATCTCAAAGTTGTTCAAAGATTTTGCAGTAGAATGCATTACAGCACATAATTCATTTAAAATAAATGACAATTTCAGCCACTGCTGTAGTGAACAAGACAAGTACTACAAGGAGATGAAAAGACTGGTGAATGCTATCCTCCCTAAATCCTTGCTTTGCTTTCGCACAATCCACTGTGATCAAAGAGCTGAATTTCACTGAGTGGGACATGTTTGCTGAGAACACGGCGAAGAGAGAAACTGCCCTAAATGGCAAGCTAATGAGAGATTTTGGAGACGGTTGTGTGTCTAATGTGTTGTGTGAACCGTATATTCAGAGCTGAGGGGATCAACTGGAATAATTTAAGAATTAAATCACAAAAAAAAAAAAAAAAACATATGAATGAACCATTGTCTGAATATTCTGTCTATCATAATATTGGCTCTGGTGGTTTGACAATTGTATTAAAGAGGACATGAATGTGCGTGTCCATCACTAAACTGTTGCTCATTAGTGATATTTTTATCACATTTAATCATA
The DNA here is from genome assembly GCA_026230005.1 of Gila orcuttii. Lineage (NCBI taxonomy): Eukaryota > Metazoa > Chordata > Actinopteri > Cypriniformes > Leuciscidae > Gila > Gila orcuttii. The sequence continues at coordinate 30,223,767 of JAPDVR010000004.1, read as the reverse complement.
TTCTTTAATTTATCTATCTTAAATACAGTCAATCAATATAAATGTATAGAAGTTATGTATTAACATGATTAGCTTTAAAGGGGAACTTGGCAACTATTTCAACTTAATAAAACCGTTTAGAAATCATTTGAGTGGTTAAATAACCTGTTCTGGTGAGAATGGTGACTTTCCCCGCTCCCCCCAGCGTTCCCAGGCGGAAAACCAACCTTGCTTGCAACATGGGGACTAACGTCCCGGTAAGTTGCCAAGTTCCCCTTTAAATTGTGCTATTATTTTACAGTATTTAATTTTTTTACTAGTAATATTTTATTTTATTTACTACTAGATTTGTTTATTCACATATTGTTTTTTATTTTATATTGCACAAGTTATTATTGTAAGCAGCTATGCTATAAATGCTTTGGCAATACAAATGTACAGTTTTTTATGTTAATAAAGCAAATTAAAACGGCAGATTTAGAGAGACCAAGCAAACGGATGAAAAGTCAGTTGAGGGAATAATATGTATTATGTGTGAACAATGAAGGTAGGAACAAAAGATGATATAAGGTAGAGAGAGAAATGTGTTGATGAATGAGTGAAACAGCCACATCACACACACACCGGACTCAGACACGGCTCTACCCTCAACCCATCTGCCACAATATGAATGATGAACACACTTTAACCCACACTTACCATCCCCTCCCTGAAAAGGTCTTCCATAATACAGACATGCACTATATCACATCTGTCATTCTCAATCTATCTCTGCCTTTAGATCTCTATGTATATTTTACCTTTTTCTAATCTGCTCTCTGGCTTACCTTGTACTCATTCCCAGCCTCCATGCAGGGGTTCTGCTCACATTGCGGACAGCACTGTCCTGCCAGGACCACCAGGTTCTCATTCTGCAAATTAAACAAGTACATCAACATGCTGTTTTTAATAGCTAAAACAACTCTTTCAGTACGTGATAACATTTAAACAGGGTTAATTTAACTAGTTTTAGAGATAATGTGGAAGAAAACAGTAGTTTACACATCTACTGTAGACACACAGCACTGTGTTTTGCCTTGACTGTTACCGACCGAAAGATCGAAACACAAAGCACAACTGACAGTCCAAGGATGTTACTGACCGCTTTGCATGTAACAGGCTGACACTCCGCAACCAGGCATTCAACACGGCCATTTCTGCATCTACACTTTGTACAGGGGCTGGATTTCCAATCCACCCCATCTCTGAACTCACGGCCTTCCCAGGTGCATGAAGCTATGGAGTGGGAGAGAGCTTTTTATAATTGCAAAAAATGTACTAAGATCTCTGAAGGAAAAAAAAACACAGCATTGGTCTAAGACAGCAGAATAAACCCTCTTGGGACCCATATAGCTAAGAAAAGAAAGCCTTTTAAAAACAATCAGCAAAATATTCAACAAAGAGAACAGGATCTGAGGCAAACAGATGATTGCTACTAACTTCATGACTCACATATAAAAACTGAAATGTGCAATATCTGTGCCACTAGTGACACCAAACAGAAATGCAAAAAATAATGGCTGTTTTCAAACAAGTTTTAAACACTACAACAGTCATTGTTGGGGAAATACATTGGTTGAGCCAATGCTGTTATATCCCTGTTGAGGCCACTAGAAACTATACACATCACCTTTAAAATTGAAATGTAACGGGTGTAACGTCAGATCAGCTATTTTGTATTGTGACATACAGCTCAGTGAAACAGATTATCAAAAAAGAAAAACAAACGACGGGGACTTGATTATGACCACTGGTTTTTGAATGGATGGAGGCAGGTCTGAATGTGAGCTTGCAGTCGATTGTAAAAAAAGGTGCAGGGATTTAAGCAGACTTAATTTTTGAAGATTAAAAATTACAAGGTCAAAAAATAAAAAATAACAAATTAAAAATATGCATGGATAAATTGATCACAATGAGTTCAGTGAGACTTTGTAATTCATACTGACTTTAACATGTACATTTATAAATGAGCAGATATAAATAAATAAGTAAATAAGTAAATATAGATACAAATAATTATATACAGTGTATTTGGCCTAGAGACTCTTAGTAAAAAATAAATATACTGAAATGTATTTGAAATACATTTATTTTATGCCAAGTATACTACAAATACATGTACATATTTATGTACTTAATATAAATACCCTGCATTTGTACTTTTTGTACACTAAATTGGTATACTTAAAGTCTGCTAAACTGGAACGATTAATTTTGTACTTAATGCACTTTAGTTATCCGGAAATAGAGCTGAGGTCCAACTAAAGATATACTTAAGTATATTTGATTGTGCTAAAGTGGAACTATTGCAAGTACACAATTTCGGTACGCTTTAAATAGCTTGCATTTAATGTTGCACTAATGTTATAGAGAAACCATACTATCATTACTAATAATGATATTGAAACACATTTTAGGGTAATATTAAGAAATGTGCATTGTGCAGTAAAGTACTCCAAATACACTTTTATTATTTTATTTATATCAGTAATCCTCAAACAATTTTTCAGTAAAGATTTTAATGGATTTGTAGTATACTTAGTATCAAGTATACTACATACTATACAAATATTTTGCTATTCGTTTTTCACTAGGTACACTAAAATAAAACTGAAAGTGAACACTACCAAATTAAATAAAAGGAAAATAAGAGAAAATACTATACATTTTCATTCAATAAATTAGTAAAAAAAAAAAAAAAAATGCTAAAGATATGTGATGTCATGAGTTCTACGGGAAAGTACATTTTTAAATACAATAGCACAATTTTTTTCATAATGTGAACGAACCAACTGACCAAAACTTGAAACTGTGGAAGAGAAGTAGTCACTTGCACAAGCAACATAGTATTCCATCAAGGAAAAAAAAGTTGTAGCTTACTGTACCTCCATTATGAGTGCATACAGGACAGCAGTCTCCCTCTGGGATGAAAGGACTCTGGTCTTTCCCACAACTAAGAGGAGGACAATCACGTGGCCTGCAGGTCACCTTCCCATGTGAACATGTACACACCGAACATTTGGAATTACTCCATTGACTGTCATGCTGAGAGAGTGAGAGAGAGAGAGAGAGGTTGATCAGGACATGGTTGAAGGGACATGTTGATATTATTCCATAAAAACATGAAATAGGCTTAAAAAAAACTGTTAACTTTAAATTTGTGCAAACGTTCCAAATATCACTTCTTGTTTTGAGCCCCACTGCCAACACAGCTTGCACCCCAAAATAAATGCTACTTGACTTGGAAGCTACACTGCTTGAATCATAAACAGAGCACCAAGTGGCTCTTTAGCAGGGGTGATTGGGACAAAAAAGAAGCTTGCTCTGTCAGGGAAAAGTGGAACACAAACAAGAATGCCTTTGTGCACAAAACGAAGCAATCAACGAGCCGGTTGCTCAAACAGAAAGTGGGAAGATTGGCTAAGGAACAGGATGAGGCTTAGAGAATCTTTCATTGGAGTTGTGTCATAAGAAGTGTCACTTACCCCATAAACCATTCCTTCATGGTGACAGATGCCGGGCAACTGCGCAAAACATTCTGGACAGCACTTGTTGGGTGGGATTCTCAAGCGTTCACCCTTGGAAAACATCCAAAGAAACATTTCAAGAAATGCATTAGAATCCCAGAGATAGATTTTATGAATAAAAATACACTTCAGAGAAAGCTTTATCAGGACTCAGGAGCAATAAGACATAATAAGGGATCAAAAATATTCGTCTTTGCAACCAGTGTTATTTTAGTATTATTGATATATTGTAAGTTGTGAATGATTCTTGAGTAACTCATAAACTAGCATAGTGATGTCACCAGCAACAACACCACTTTTGAGGACCAATACTAACTGTTGTAGAAATCCTTTGAGAACCAGGTAACATTGAATTCTCTTATAAATGGTTCTTGGTAGAAACCTCATCATTCTAACCATTTATAACAGCGTTCTTAGTATTGGTTTTAATTAGAACAAAAGCATTAATGTCTAATTGTTTTTTTGTGTGTGTTTTTCTTTTCAATTAAACCGCTTTCATTCCAAGCTAACATTGCATTCATCTACTCAGGCACTGTTATTGCCCCTTTTTAATGGCCTACGAGAAATTACTTTATTCTTACCCTCTGAAAGTCACATTGGGGATTTCGGCAGCGAGTGGGTTTGCAGATGACAATATCATTATAGCAGATGCAGTCTTGACAGGTGTCTGGTTTCCATGATGTATTGTTCTATAACAGGAATAAAGGTACAAAGACATAAATACATGCACACCAAATCGACTCTCAGTTGATCAACACTAAAAAGTAAGTCCCTGACATGTGGAGATGAAAATATAAAAACAAGTCAAATAGATCAGAGTCCAAGCTCTAATAATGATTCCAAGAACAGTAATCTCCCTATCCACTAAACATTCCCAATCATCAATTTTCAAAAAAGCTTCAGAATATTTTTTATAGAAAGTCTTAACTGAAACCATTAAACATGGCCATTAGAAATAGTAAAGCTATCTTGCATTTAACCCCACGCATCCCCATTTCCAACAATAAATGTTAGAGCATCAACAGATAAGACTAAAAGACGTTGCTTTAGCATTTTAAGATCTATTAACAGTCTTGCCTGAGGGACCTCCTGCTTTAAAGGTATCAGATGAACAGAGAGGTAAAACAGAGGAGGAGCCTCCTTTATGTCAAGCTAGCCTTTTCCCTGAACTAATCCAAGCAGGCCCAAACAGACAGAAAACCATGCTGGAGTTTGGATTGCGCCTCAAACAGGTTTTTTTTTTCTTTCAAAAAACTACACGAAAGGTGAGGGTGAATGAAACATTAAAAAAGTTCATGAACAAGTTCTTTTTGACGAATCAGTGACCGGCCGGGAACTCAAAACCGAACATAGCAATGACTGAAAATTAAACCAAAACGGAACATACATGTGACACTATATACAAAACTTTGATTTGCTCTTTCTGATCATACATTCTGTACAGTTGTATTATAATTCACACACAGTGACAGCTATCCTGAGGAGGCATCTTGTCAAACTGACATTTTGAGCAAGTGTTGATGGGTTGGGCATTTCAGCACAGCACCTAGCCTCTGAAGTGACACTCTGCACAGATGTCTTAATGGGGAATGGCCCCAGTGTGGCTTTGAATGGCTAGCACAGAAAAATCTGAGGACAGTCGATATCTCAGCAAACTGCCTGTGGTATCCAGAGGCCCAGGGTGGTGATACAATCTTGGTTGTTAGTGTTCTAAAAACACATCAAATGTGATGTGTGATATGCTGCACATTCAGCTAAAATTGTGAAAATGTAACATTGCACTAATTTAGCCATGTCATGGGGGAAATAAGCTTTGAATACATTAATATGTTAAAGGGATGGTACATTCAAAAATGAAAAGATGTATTATTCCAAGAACATGTGACATTCTTTGTTCTGTGAAACACAAAAGAACATTTTTGAAGAATATTATGGCCACTCCTTTCCATGAAAAGAACGTAAACGAGAACGGAGGCTGTCAAGCTTCAAATTAAAGACTATTCTAAATTATTCTAAATTATTATAGATTTTAGTTTTTTGGTTGAACTTTGGTTGAACCAAGAGCCTTAATAAGGGCAGCAGAATTAAAAGAAAAAAAGTGCTGTGATTTCTTACCTTAATCATAATTTGATTAAAAAAACAACTCTGTGGGACATTCCTCACAAAACTCCTGACATTTCATAAATTTATAATTTTATCAAACCAATCAAATGATAATAAACTTTAATTAGTCTGAGCTAGTCTTAATCAACAGTCTGCACCTGAGGTAGAAGTAAGAATCGAAACATCTGCTTCTTGTTCACTCACATTATTGCATAGTCGGTTACATAAGCAAGGCCCTGAAGTTTTGAATTTTTAATTTCAGTAATGACTGAGAGATTGTTGTATTTCTCCAGCAGAGTTTGGTGCATTTTTGAGCAAGCAACAGCTTTGAGATAATGCAATTTTTGTCAGCTGAACAAATTAGGCCGGAGAAATGTGTGCTCCAAGCACAAAAGCAATACAAATGAAATGACAACAGTCTATGATTGACACTTGTCTAATGAAATTATATATCTAAAGTGCCCCTATTATGGTTTTTCGAATATTCGCTTTCATGCAGTGTGTAATATATCTGTTTGTGAATGTGAACGTTCTGCAAAGCTGTATCGCTGATCACAGAGAAAGCCTCGTGAGCTGAAATTCAGTTATGGTAATGGGCGTTAGCTTCCGACACGCACTGTAAGTGGTAGACCAATCACAACAGACTGGGCCGTCTGGCCAATCAGAGCAAAGTATCTCACAGAAAGGAGGGATTTAGAGAGACTGATTCATTCATCAAGTTGTTTGAGAATCTTTAAACAATGTGGTGATGTGCAGTGTATATTATGAGAAAATGAAAGTGTTATTTTGACATTTGATGCATGTAAACCTCTTGTATAAGACCTCCAAAACAAAATTAGTAAACTTTAAAATAGCATAATAGGGGCACTTTAAGCTAGTTGTGAGGAAAAAGCTCTGACATTTAAGATCTTTAAATTAAAAATGAGTCACAAAACATTTCCATGAGGAGCAACGCAGTTACTTAAGTTCTAATCAGGTATATACTGCATTCAAAATGTTATGACGCATTTAAACGGTGTTATTACTCATTAAAACCAAAACCATTAACTATTTTTGGTATTTAAAAATGTCTGAATGTAATTGCATTACATCATAAAACATCAAATATAACTAAAAATACTTTTCTGGGCTATATTTGCAATGACCAATCACAAGATAATTGCTGGTTGATGTATAGTAAGTCTTTTCTCTCTAAGTTCACAAAGGTGTCCTAGCAGAGCAATTTCAGTGCAGTAGTTCAATGCAGTTAGCTACTATGAATATTTTCCACAAAGTTTTACATTCAGATAATACTTTTGACTTAAATTTAAAACCTTATATTTCTACACACTAAAGTTGAGGGTTTTCTAAAGGTGGTTTTGGAGGCACGTATACAGGTCCTTCTAAAAAAATTAGCATATTGTGATAAAGTTCATTATTTTCCATAGTGTAATGATAAAAATTAAACTTTCATATATTTTAGATTCATTGCACACCAACTGAAATATTTCAGGTCTTTTATTGTTTTAATACTGATGATTTTGGCATACAGCTCATGAAAACCCAAAATTCCTATCTAAAAAAATTAGCATATCATGAAAAGGTTCTCTAAACCAGCTATTAACCTAATCATCTGAATCAACTAATTAACTCTAAACACCTGCAAAAGATTCCTGAGGCTTTTAAAAACTCCCAGCCTGTTTCATTACTCAAAACTGCAATCATGGGTAAGACTGCCGACCTGACTGCTGTCCAGAAGGCCATCATTGACACCCTCAAGCAAGAGGGTAAGACACAGAAAGAAATTGCGGCGTGGCATGGAGGCAATCAGCCTGTGGCACTGCTGAGGTGTTATGGAGGCCCAGGATGCTTCGATAGCGGCCTTAAGCTCATCCAGAGAGTTGGGTCTTGCGTCTCTCAACTTTCTCTTCACAATATCCCACAGATTCTCTATGGGGTTCAGGTCAGGAGAGTTGGCAGGCCAATTGAGCACAGTAATACCATGGTCAGTAAACCATTTACCAGTGGTTTTGGCACTGTGAGCAGGTGCCAGGTCGTGCTGAAAAATGAAATCAGATGGAAGCATGAAGTGCTCCAAAATCTCCTGATAGCTAGCTGCATTGACCCTGCCCTTGATAAAACACAGTGGACCAACACCAGCAGCTGACATGGCACCTCAGACCATCACTGACTGTGGGTACTCCAGTGCTGCTTCTCTGTAGCCCAGGTCAGGCGCTTCTGCCGCCGTTTCTGGTTCAAAAGTGGCTTGACCTGGGAAATGCGGCACCTGTAGCCCATTTCCTGCACACGCCTGTGCACAGTGGCTCTGGATGTTTCTACTCCAGACTCAGTCCACTGCTTCCGCAGGTCCCCCAAGGTCTGGAATCGGTCCTTCTCCACAATCTTCCTCAGGGTCCGGTCACCTCTTCTCGTTGTGCAGCGTTTTTTGCCACACTTTTTCCTTCCCACAGACTTCCCACTGAGGTGCCTTGATACAGCACTCTGGGAACAGCCTATTTGTTCAGAAATTTCTTTCTGTGTCTTACCCTCTTGCTTGAGGCTGTCAATGATGGCCTTCTGGACAGCAGTCAGGTCGGTAGTCTTACCCATGATTGCGGTTTTGAGTAATGAAACAGGCTGGGAGTTTTTAAAAGCCTCAGGAATCTTTTGCAGGTGTTTAGAGTTAATTAGTTGATTCAGATGATTAGGTTAATAGCTCGTTTAGAGAACCTTTTCATGATATGCTCATTTTTTTAGATAGGAATTTTGGGTTTTCATGAGCTGTATGCCAAAATCATCAGTATTAAAACAATAAAAGACCTGAAATATTTCAGTTGGTGTGCAATGAATCTAAAATATTTGAAAGTTTAATTTTTATCATTACATTATGGAAAATAATGAACTTTATCACAATATGCTAATTTTTTGAGAAGGACCTGTACACCTTCCCCAAAAAGAAGAGAGAACGGGTATCCCTGTCAAAAAAGCTATTTGGTTGATGTATTGGGTTGTCTAAAACACAAAGTAAGCTTGAATGAGCCCCGGCCCTGGCCCCGCTTGGAACAACGTATGAGAAGAATCGACAAATAAGGACACTTGTTGCTGAAGCTAAAGATAGGTCTGGATCTGATCCAACTAACTTGTTTAAGCTAACAGAAGCATACTGTGGGTAAGGTGTACCTGCACAATCTCCAGGGCACACCAGAGTTTATGTGAAAGAACATATTTGATAAATCAGCTGAGGAAGTAATGTGACATATTTGGTGGGCCACTCAGGTGCAATTCAGATACACACCATTACCCACAGACAAATGGTCTCTTGTGTGCACTGGATGATTTGAGACTGTCTATAGCGAAGAAAACAATTTATCTTCTGTTTCTTTGTCATTCTAAAGTATCATGTGACTTTCTACTCAAAGTAATAACAGCAGTGGCTATTTAAATGGAGTTAAAAAAAAAACGATCTGGGTGAAAACATCACATTAAAACCCTCAAGGTCACATGTAAATGTTCCTATTTAAATTCTATAAGCTAAAGACTGCTAGCCAAGCAAGCAGAAGGTAATTGAGTCCAAATTGAGCTGGCCTTGATTTAGGCAGTGAGAGATCAGCCTGAACCGAACCATTGCACAGACTAATTCAATTAGAGAACGTGCTAAATCGTGTCCCCCAGCCAATTCAGTCCACTAAAGCAGTGGCTGATGGCCACAGTTACAACCAATGCAACTTAACCTACAGTTTGAGAGATCTTAAGATAAGCACATTCTACATCAATTATATGGATGGTATTAAGGTCCTTGCACAGTCCGAAATTCGAGTCTGAAATTTTCGCACATTAAAAAATAAATAGGACCTCATGTTTTGTAAATCACGTTTACACACTACCTCCGAAACTGTCGACGACATTAAAAAAAATTCGGATCAAGTTCGATTTTCAGCGTTTTTCGCATCCGTACCAAGCTTTTCGAAAGGTGTTTTGACAATTCAGAGCCACCGAATGAAGAATACGAAAAAACGCATACGAAAATTTCGGTCTCAGTGTGCAAGGACCTTTAGTCGTGTGGGATGACAAAGCAGCTAGAGAAATTTTTAAATGTTTCTAAAAATAAGCATTCTTGTAAAATCTTCTCTCTTTTTTTTGCCATGCAAAATTAAACGTTTGGTTTTCTGTGATGTATTACATTGTTGCTGCACATTCTGCACAAAAACACTCTTTAAAGCATCAGTAAAAATGTGTTGCAATGTTTTGCATTGTATACCATTCAAAGCTGCCAATGCTGCATTTATTTAATAAACAATACAGTAAAAACAGTAATATTGTGAAATATTATTACAATTTAAAGAAATGACCATTACTCCAGTCTTCAGTGTCACACAATCCTTCTGAAATCATAATGTCCTAATTTGGTGCTCATGAAACATTTCTTATCAATGTTGAAAACAGTTGTGCTGCTTAATATTTTTGTGAAAACTGTGATACATTTTTGAAGAACGGAGCAAGAACAGCATTTATTTGAAATAGAAACATGTGTCTTCACCTTTGATCAATTTAATGTGTCCTTTCAGAGAGAAAAAAACCTTCCTAACCACAAACTTTTGAATCATAGTTTATAACGTTCAACTTGCTGCCTATTTTATTTTGGTTAAATTAATTGATTAATTAATTACTCACATGAAATATGGTGCTCATAAAACAAAACATCATGGATCACCATGATCAAAAATCCCAGCAAAGTTGTTCACAAGTCCAGTAAAAATAAAAATAGATTTGTTAGTGTTCTGTTACAAAACCTTGTCTCTGACATTCCTGGGCAGAGTGGGCATATGTGAAAAAAAAGCCATGGGTGACCGTCTCTTTACTAACAACATGATGCAAAATGCATGAGGGACATATGGCACCATGTTTCATGAAAGGATGGCATGTTAAAGACACAGCGCTATGTCTGCTGTTCCTTTGAATAAATACGGGCTTGAATACATTCAAATGTATTCAGTTTCTGCACTTCAATTGCCTTCTACACAACTTCTTTCTTATGCCAGCCAAGCATGATTATATGCAAATTTCTTGCAAGGCAAGCGGTGAGACTAAAAGGTTGCCAAAAAAGGATGTCTAAATCTATTTGTCACTGCCCAAATATGCTCAAATGGTCACATCTTGTTTAGGGAAATTAAAGCAGGAAGAAACATCATAAAAACGTTGAGGTGGAAACTTTTACAACTATATAGCATCTAATTATGCTTCCTTTTTATATTAAAACTAATTTAAATGTCCCAGAGTGGATTTATTCTCTCTTTGTTATTTTTAATAGCCTGTACAGTTCTTCCATTCAAAAGCAAATGTGATAATTACTGTGTTATGAACGAGCAGAGATGTGTCTCATATGGAAAACCGAACGTGTATGTTCTCTCATCTCCACTACTCAGTGTGAATTCAATCTTCCATGTGCAGTTTAAAATCTTCTGGTCCCCCTCGTAAACACTGAAATTATGTCTATAAAACGAAGGCTGTCAAGACCTGTATAGTTTAGCTCCAACATAAAAAGAAACTAATAAATTATAGCTTCACCTTTATGTTGTGCTGCTCTATTCCCACTCACATCTCATCACTGCATTTGGAAATTTCCTATAGTAAATGACTTGGAAACCTCTTAAGCACAATAATCATCTCTGATAACAGTCCTGATGTCATAGATGCAGGAAAATAAGAAGAATTACTGTCATTAAATGACAACATTTCATCATCACTGTCATTCTTTTCAGAACCCCCCCCCCCCCCCCCCCTAACTAAGAACTAAGAGAACGTTTCAAAAGCCCTTCAGAATTTGACAGCACTTTTAAAAGACTGTATTTAAATTTATAGAGCAGATGTATCATGGACATTTTAGTTGATTGCACTTAAATAATATGATACATTATTGCAGAAAACAGCTTTCAGTTTGACTGGAGGGAAGCTGAATAATGGAGCCATTGAAATACTTGGTGTGTATTAGGGTATAAGTGGAGACACTTAAGTTTTAGAAGATTTAAAAAAAACAAGGACGTATTGAAAGTGAAGAGGAAATTAAGGAAGAAAAGGAACATGATCAAGCGTTTTTTGTTTTAGATAAACTCCTCTGGATGTGGTCAAACACCATGACCAGCGCAGACAGACTTTTCAATAATTCACAGTTTCTCTCTTACAGCTTGTTATTTTTAATTAAAAAATATGGAAAAGTCAACATGTTGAAAGCATTAAAATATGAACTATATCCATGCCACTAATGAAGCTCAATCTGGCTTTATTCTGTCAGCAATGCTTTATTTACATTAACAGATGATTTCTACATGATTTTCACATTATTTGTACTTAAATACAAACTACAAAAGGTCACTTCACCTCAATGAGCACTTCTCCCTTACACACCTATTGAATTATTAATGCTAAAAATCTTGAAAGATGACAGGGAAAACAACAACACTGCATTCTAACTGGGTAAATCTGTTCACCTGTACTCCCTGCCTGTGTAAACAAAATGCTCTTTGGAAGGCTCAGGTAGTGAAAGAGTGATGGTAAATTATTTACAAAAACTGGCTTAGTGGAAAACCTTTTCTTGGGGCGGGATTGGTCAAACAATGTGGGAGATTTACCATGAAAAATGTAAGAGTGCTGTTTCCGACTGAAGAATGCAGGCAGTGTGTTAATGGTTAACAATTATGTGCTGGATGGTTGATCAAACAGATTTATACCAACATTGGAGTCAGTTCACTCTTGGTCAATTATTTTGCTTGCAAATATAAATTGAATCAGAAATATAAATTTCATCTACATACACTACAATTCAAAATGTTTGTTTTTCAAAAATAAGATAAGATTGTGAAATATTATTATATTTAAAATACCTTTTAAATGTTTTCTATTTTACTATATTTTAAATGTAATTTATTCCTGTGATGACAAAGCTGTATTTTCAGCAACATTACTCCTGTCTTCAGTGTCACATGATCCTTCAAAAATCATTCTAATGTGATGCTTGCTACTCATGAACTATTTCTTATCAATGTTGAAAACAGTTGTGCTATTTAATATTTTTATGGAAGCCATGATCATTTTTTTTTTCAGGATTGTTTGATTAATGTATTTGAGATATAAATCTTTTGTAACATTGTAAATATATTTACTGTCACTTACTGACCCCAAATTTTGAATTATTTAGTATAAAGGGATACAAAATTTTGGTGTGTCATTGGAAAGAAATGCCAATGACAAATTCAATAAAAAAATAAAAAAAAACATTTTTTTAAATAAAATGCCTGACAAAGCTGTCAAATGTTTTTTTTATTTTTGCATGCTATGACAGTGTGGAGCACTTTCTATATTAGTTAGGGGTGTTTATGTATTATATATTAAAATAAAAATTCTAAAATGAAAACAAAACCTGTGGGGACCTCTGCTGCCCCAGACTATTGACTAAAATGCAGCCAGACTATGGTCTATGTAAACAGTGGTCTGTCGAGGAACACTATGCATGGGTATTGATTTAGTTCTCATCTGGCATACTGGCCTTTTTGCGAAGCAAAACATTTCTTATTTGCACTCAATCAATATTTAACCTGGAACAGGTTGTTGTCACTCAATGGTTTACAGAGCCAAATATAAAAGTCTCAAGTGTTCATGCGCGTACCGCTGAAACCCTATCGTAATTGTAAAATTTTCCCAAGATCAGCATTCTCCCCTTAAAGTGATTGGGCAGACCAAACCTTAGAACTTTGAGGGCTGGTAGTACTCGCACCGTATAATGTCTCCAAAGCTTGCCCCGATCGGATTCGATCGTCACCCTGGCTAAATTTTGGGGTATTTAGATTTTTTTGAAAAACCACCTTTTGTAAACTAGTTCTAGGTTGTTGGCCCGATCGGAACCAAACCAGCACAGCAAGATTCTCTGGGTTCTGATTATAAATAATTATTACAAAAAAGAGTTGAAATTTCGATGCCAAAACGTTCGGAGTGGGAGGAGCCACTTTTCCTAAAATGGCTATAACTTGTGAACAGAATGTGGCTACGGGCCACTTGGTGGTGCTATAACATGTAAAAAACACAAAAATGGCTATAACTACGCAACCCTAAATCTGATTGGCTTGAAAATTTACATGCGGTGTCTTCGTCCGAGGTGCCAAGAATGCCTTTGAGGACATTTGTGTATCTCGAAAAACGTGGCCGGCACAGTCAATGAAGTATGAGCAGCTATCAGACAAGGTTAACGAAGGCAGATCGGAACGAAACTCCCTGGGCCTGATTGACTCACGGCCCTAGAGACCTGTAAGAAATTCAAAAGAAATCAGCCACCAGGGGGGGCGCCTTTGCGTTTTTCATGTGAATAAAGGATTGTATACCGTGCGATTTTTTGCACACGCCCACGGCATTCATGCCGCATGGTAGAACTCCTCATTCTGAGCAACTTTGCTTCTAGGACCACCACTGTCAATTGAATCGTTCTATAAATATTGGAGATTATTTCAAAAACCAACTTTGGTGAATTAGTCCTAGGTTTTTGGCTCAACCTCGGTAAAACCCCTGCGGCACAACTCTCTAGGTCAAAATTTAACAAAAAATTTTTTTACTTTGGATAGCTATAGCTGAGTCATTTAGAAAATAGGCGTGGCAAAGTCTACCCAACAACTTATCATCCATAGACGAAAACTCTGAACTTCGCATCATTAGGTGAGCACATGCGGCACATGATTCTAAAGAAGCACACAAAGTTTTATGGAGATCGGCCCGACAGGTGGGGCTATAACTTTTAAAAAGGTGTAAAAACTCTGTATTTCAATGGCAAATGCCATGAAAATGGACCTCTTCCTGCTTGATTTGCGTAGAACTTCAAGGAATTGGGTGTGCCCATGCGTCACATGAATCTAAAGAAGCATGGAGACTTTTATGGACATCAGGCCTGCCATTTTAACTGTTATAAAGGTGAAAAAATGGCTTTAAAATCCATGCATTTCCTTAGGAAACGGCGTGTATTGGCTGTGAATTGTCTATTGGCTGTGAATTGTCTATTGGCTGTGAATTGTCTTTTCCATCTATGATCTATAGGCGATTACATGGTTGCTAAATAAAACATAATACTTTTTTACGAGTATGCTTAAAGGCCTCAAAGCACTTGAACCCCGATAATCGCTGCTCGCAGCTACATTTTGAATTTGATGTTTGTATATCAATGCCACTATAATAACATTTGAGAGTTTCACCTTTGCCAAACTAGACTGGAGTTGAAAATAATAATGTTGATACTGCAACCTGTATGAATTATCATTGTAACGGTATACCTGAGGCTGAGGGTAGACCGGGCAAGGACTGGGTCATGGGGCGGAAATGAGGATGTATGGATTACAAATTGCTCAGAGCTTTGACAGCTTTAGAGGCCAGCAGGAGCCTATCAGAGCAAACAGGCCAACTGTGAGGAAAAAACTGCTGTCAATCACAAAACTTTTTGAGTGACACTCAAGAGGTTTGCGGCTGAGCCAAACCCCACTGAGGGCTGGAGACAGATGGATGTCAAATTTGGAGGACAACTGGAATGAGCCTATCTCTGCTCCCTCCAGATTCAATAGAAGGACTGGAAGGGGAGTTTGACATTTAACAAAAGAGGCCTGTACTAAGAGGATTATAAGCATATGTTTGGGATTAAAAAAAGGGTACTCCAGGTCATTGGTACAATTCACTTTTTCACTGCTGAAATACAGGTTGCTCCAGAGAACACTAACAAGAATAGATTGTTAATCAGTATTTCTCCTAGAAGCTAAGCCCTCATGTATAAAAGTTTGCATACTACAACAGAATCTGTGCAACAAAAAGATGTTACAGGCTGTCAGTGTGAACAAGTTTGACTTGATGTCAGTCAAAAACAAAACAACAACAAAACAGCAAAATAAAAAAAAAAGGTGAAACTAAACTAAACAACAACAAAAAAAAACTAAAACAGAAACGAAACCAAGAAACAAAATGAGAAATTAAATGAGAAACTAAATGAAAAATGAAACAATGAAATGAAATGAAATTAAAAATCCTCACCGGTCCCTTTTGGGTGTTCCTTTGCAGTTCTGCATCCAGTATTACAATTAGACAAATCTTTGTAGGTGTCACAGTTATATTCAACAATTCTGCTTAAAAATTAGTTTTCCGTGTAGAAACGACGCCATTGTCAAAACGATCCCCATTCACACTAGGGTGGCCATTTCCATAACACCAAAAAGGAGGACACAGACATCCCGACCTGCAAGAAGTCATTTCACGGCTATATATTTTGGTGATCGGTTTTGTTGACGGTGTGTGTGGGGGGGGGGGTGCTGCTGAGGGCACGCAAGGTCTCTCGCTCTCTCCCTCTCTGCCGTGCGCGCGCTACACGGTTTGGAGCACATACAGTAGGCTATGTTCTGTCTCGCATGCGCAGCTCTAGATTCCAGGAGATTTGAACAAATTTAGGGGCATCAGGGAGCCGCTATCAATATGCGTGATTTTAGAGGTAATTTTTTTTAAAACAATTCAGCACAACTCCAAAAAGGAGGACAAATGAGTGTCCGGCTTGAGGCTGTGCCGGACGCCGGACAGGGGGCATAAAATCTGGACTGTCCGGCCAAAATCCGGACGTATGGCCACCCTAATTCACACGGATCCGCAAAAAAAACGACTAAAATGCTGTATTCTGCTGCCAGGCCTTTAGATGGCAATGAAACACTAAAGATTGAAGACAACACGTAATACGCATGTGCATGACGCCATCGTTTTCAGAGATTCGCGTTTTTGTTGTTTACACGGAGACCGTTTTCAAAAACTTGCCCTTTGAAACAGGTTTTCAAAAGTTTGCGTTTTCAGGCACCCAAAAAGCTGTTGTCATCTAAATGAATGGCCAAAACACATAAAAAGTTTTATGTTTTCAGTTGAAAACGGTGTCGTGTAAACAGCCCCTTAGGTTTCATGGACATTCAGTTTGTTTTCATGAGTCACCTGTCTTCCTTTGTTTGATTTTTCCACTGCTCCTTTGTTACCATGGTCACCATCATTATGAGTCTGTTTCAGCTGTGTATCGTTAATTACCTTTAATTGTGTCAGTACTTAAGTTCCTTCTCTTCCTCTGTTCGTTGTCCTGTCACTCTTACATTTAGTGTGTTGCTTTCCCTGTTTTTTGGATTCTTATGATTAAAACTATGCTGTTTGCTTGCATCCACCAGTGACAGTAGGACTGCACACTAGTACTATAACGTTCAACAAGTCCAAACATTGTCATTAAGCTTCGTTATGGCACTGGCCTGTTCTATCTCCATATGTGGCAAGCAATTTCTTCTCTCTCGCTCTTTCTGGATGTGAGGAGCTGGAAACTGAGAGTTCAATGAATAAAAGATGATACGCACAGCTTGAGTTTGAAGTCAGTTACCAACGCTACCATCTGATAAATTGTAGGAATCATAGCCCAGCATGCCTCAAAACCATGTTGGTCAAAGCTGTTTGCACATTGCTTATTAACTATACGCAGATGAAATTAAAGTGATATCTATTGACAAAAGTAAACATTTAGTTTTAGCACCTTAGTGCTTCTGTTACAACACGAGTTCAGTGAATGTTGCTGACCACATTATTAATTGCTTTTTGACCAGCACATTTCAGAGGCATTCACTTATTTCATTACTATCCACGGCAAGCTAAAATACTGTCAGTATTTGTGAAAGTGTGCATGGTCAAATGTTTATGAAGAAATGAACATTCCTAAGAAAAGTTTTTGAAGGCCATTTTGTACATATAAAACATTTATACAAAAGGCTCCTGAACTTGTGCCTCAGAGAAGTTCCATGTACACTCTGAATTAATGCTATTTGTCCTGAAAAGCAAGCGTATAACAAATTTCATAAATAACTGAGTAGGTATTAACAGAGAGCTGGTGATTTTTCTGTTACAGTATTCCACAGTAATCAGTTTTACTACACTCCTCCCTGGAGGTTTAAAATGATTGTGGCACCTTTTCTTTTAACTTCCTGTGGTGTTTGTGGATGCTGAACATGGACCAACCTGATTGTACGAGCATGGCAGTCTTAATGGGGCAAATGCATTTGCAGTGACAGGAGTATATGTGCATGCGACACAACAGCTGTGCTCTCAGGTCCTGAAGAATTCAGGTACGCAACTACAATTAAAGATTTCCGTAGGCTGTTCATGAGTGAGCCATTTTAAATCTGTCCCAACATTCATAGACAGATGGATTACGGAATGAAAAATTAAGAAAACGTTACAGGGTAGCCATTAACCTTTTAATTACTAATTTCATATTTTACTTTGAATACCATTACAAGAACATCATTTCAAGAATGTTTGGCACTTTTAAAACTGCTTTCAGCAAAAAATGTTTTAGAACATAATTAAAAGAGAGAGTGAACAAAATGTATATGATAAATCAGTTTTTCCATTCTTAAATATGAAACTCAAGCGTCAAAAGTTTACATTAAGTATTTGCTGAAAAAATATATTATTCAGTTCTGAGGAATAATAATAATATACAATTTAATTAAACCTGAGAATGGAAAATAGCAGGTAAGTAAAGCAAATTTTCCCACACTCTAAATCTTCCCGATTAGAGAAAGGGCCATACAGGGTAATGATGGCCAAAGATTGACTTGGCATGCTTGACTGGCACTGAATGGCACACTCATTTCCTTCCCATTACAGTGCATTATCCTGCAGGAACAGAGCCTCGTGGACAGAGAAGTGTTTAGTTTCAATCAATTTGTCGGTCTGGAAATGTAAGAATGACTGACTCAGGTATCTCCTGAATGGTTTATAGCTTACTGCCCAGTTGGTCTCAACGTTTACAAGTCTGAGGGGTAGGTTTAACAATTTAAGATGATGTTTTCAAAGATGGATTTGAGTCTCCACAGTCTGAGCCGAACGCTATTTCAATCAGTCCTCTCCCCTCCCAGTCTTTAAAACGTCAGGCCAAAATCAATACTGCCTAACACCCAAAACAAGTGAGCAAAAAAAGAAAAGATAAAAAGATGTAGCTGTCATATATTAACGTATTTACAATTTCCATTCGGTCTGGTGTAATATTGACTTCTTATTATACATTAAAGCACATGCTGAGCTCATGCAGTTTTGCAGGAATGATGCTTTACCTACACCCTACAGATTGCTAAAGCAGGTGTTCTGTTATATTTAATTCAGTCCCATCCGAATTTAGTAAACCCTATGATGCTCCTATTACTATCCGGAGATTATTTTAGCATACTGGCTTTGAATGCATCAGAAAAACAGCTGACCCTGGCGCCACGGCAGGAAATAAGTTTCTATTTTAACTTTGTTGAAACTGTATATTGGGTGAAAATAATACAACATCAATATGAATGCTTTCTAAATCCCCAATCCAATGCTACATACATAAGTAATAGAGTACACTTAGTTAGATTACATTTTATTGTTTTATGTGCATACTGTATATACTGCATTCCAGAAACACTCATGCCCTTTGAATAACAGCAGTGCATGTATAGCATTCCACTCATTGATTGCCGGGTGCCAGCAGACTAATGACTGTAGTGAGGTCGCCATGGATTGGCCTATATTTGAAAGGCAAATATGATACTGCCAGCCAGCTATTTGTGACTCCATAAAGAAAACAGCTAACACTTATATACCTCAAATGCCTTGTACTGTATTCAGGGCCCAGTGCAATAGTAATACTGCATGCATGCTTCAAACAGCATTTCTAAATAAGAGATTGCGTACATGGAAAAGCTATAAAAAACAGCTTGTACCAAAATACCAGCATACATTAGAACTTATCAAATTTAAAAATTCCTCTAGGTGTATGTCATTTTATAATAAATAACTAAAGAGTATTACTCTTTCAAGGTGGAAAACTCCGGGAGAAAACAAGGGACAACAGAGCTGGAAGAGCTGTCGTTCTGGTGTAACACTGAAAGACAAGTTCCTGTCTACTTTGCACTGAGCGAAAACATCAGAGATAGTCAGGTACTTAAGGTAATAGGAACTAGGAGCATTAGCAATGCTAAAGATGTAAATAATGGGAATGTGTTGGTGGAGCTGAGCCAAAGGCTACAGTGCACTAACATCCAGTCTGAGCAACACTCACTATCATACTTCTAGCATTAATATCAAACAAACTATTCAAGCAATACCAAACTAATTTTCTCTTGCAAATGTCAGGCCATGCCCTCACACAGTGTAGCTCAGTGGGTGAAGGTGAAAGTCCATACAGGAGACATTATAGCTTAACTACACTGAACAAAATTATAAACAGAACACTTTTGTTTTTGCCCCCATTATTCATGAGCTGAACTGTATGTACACAGAAGGCCTATTCCTCTCAAATATTGTTCACAGATCTGTCTAAATCTGTGTTAGTGATCACTTCTCCTTTGCCGAGATAATCCATCCACCTCACAGGTGTGGCATATCAAGATGCTGATTAGACAGCATGATTATTGCACAGGTGTGCCTTAGGCTGGCCACAATAAAAGGCCATTCTTACATATGCAGTTTTATCACACAGCACAATGCCACAGATGTCGCAAGTTTTGAGGGAGCCTGCAATTGGCATGCTGACTGCAGGAATGTCCATCAGAGCTGTTGCTCGTGAATTGAATGTTCATTTCTCTACCATAAGCCGTCTCCAAAGGCGTTTCAAAGAATTTGGCAGTACATCCAAACGGCCTCACAACCGCAGATCACATGTAACCACACCAGCCCTCCACATCCAGCATCTTCACCTCCAAGATCATCTGAGACCAGCCACCCGGACAGCTGCTGCAACAATCGGATTGCATAACCAAAGAATTACTGCACAAACTGTCAGAAACCATCTCAGGGAAGCTCATCTGCATGCTTGTCGTCCTCATCGAGGTTTTAGACCTGACTGCAGTTTGTTGTCGTAACCGACTTGAGAGGGCAAATGCTCACATTCGATGGTGTCTGGCACTTTGGAGAAGTGTTCTCTTCACGGATGAATCCCGGTTTTCACTGTACAGGGCAGATGGCAGACAGCGTGTATGGCGTCGTGTGGGTGAGTGGTTTGCTGATGTCAACGTTGTGGATCGAGTGGCCCATGGTGGCGTTGGGGTTACACAGGTGCATTTTATTGATGGCATTATGAATGCACAGAGATACAGTGACGAGATCCTGAGCCCAATTGTTGTGCCATTCATCCTCGACCATCACCTCATGTTGCAGCATGATAATGCACGCAATGGCGATTCTGGGGGGCGGCCTGGGGTGGCTCATTGGTCACCCCTGTGGCCACCCTAGATCTGTAAGTTAGTTGGTCAAGTTTGTCAACACAAGAAACAAGAGAAATGCTTTCAATCAATGATGACAGCTGATCAACTGATTTAGGGCCAGTTTTACATTTTTAACTAACACAGTAATGGTCGTACTGAGGCTGTGAGAGCTGATTTCTGCTCAGCGGACGTTTGGCCATGCAGGTCAGGTGACCCATGAGATGAGCACGCTGCACCTGCTGCTGCTGGTTATATCGTAGTTCCCTCTGAATGTGTAGGAAAACTTTATCTAGCACTAAGTAGCAGCTAAAAGTCGACTACACTGCACTAGCTAGCTTAGCAGCCTGCAAACCAAGTTAAACATTGAACGTTAGCAATTTGTTTTTTTTAATAGTTATTTGGATACCACGATGAAATATGAAACGCTATTTTCTGGACTGAAGACTGAAGGTGTTTTTTGCAGATGTGTGTTCAATAGAGCTAATGTTATATATTTTTGGCCAACCAGTGTGTGAAATATAGTGTGACAGTCTAGATTTAAGTAGCTATAACACAAGAACAAGCTGTGACTTATTTATTTGCTCTGTGATTTAAGGTCTGTTTAAAGACTTGTTTCTCTTGGAGATAAAGGACTTTTTGTTTGTATCAATTAGCTCATCTTCACAGTTCACATATTTTTAGACTTTAAATAGGCATAGGCAGAGCAAATGGCATTCAAATGCCACAAATGCTTGAGATGCAATATGTGTTAATTGTGTTATTAAAAGTGAGTGGTGAGAGTGGTAGTTATGTAAAAATAAACCTTTGTAGATCCTATAAATAGACATAATTAGGCGCATTTATGACACCTCCTTTCTTTTTGACATTTTAATGGAGTTAAAGCTGTTATTTAAGGGGTTCCAGAGCCCCACGAACACCATTTTGCACACTGATTCTAACCCAATTTGACAATGATCCTGCTTGATGTTTGTAGTTACAGCCATTATATCAAAGTTGACTGACCGACCGACCGACCGACCGGACTGACTTTTCCCCCAGGGTTATGGTTAAGAGAATAGTTATGAAGAGAAGCAGAGATATTCAGATATTAAAAAAAAAAAAAAAAAAAAAAAAAAAAAAAAAGGAGTCAGAGCCAGCCACAGCTTCTACCAGCAGCAGTGAAAAGGCTCAGTCAAGTCAGCATAGGTACAGCAGTAGTGATGAAGAGCAGTCTGCACCTCCTGCACAGGATGGTAAGTCATGCTTGGATAGTTTAAATTTACCATGTAGGCTCACATTCAAGTCGTTTGTCACTTCAGTTATACCATTACAACTGTCTGAAACATCACTACACAAGAACAATAGTTAAAACAGTTGTAAAAGACAGAAGAACAATAAAATAATGTGCATAATACATAAATACACACATAAACACACGTGTGTATGTATGTACATATGCATGATTGTGTGAGTGTAAAAATATATATATATATATATATATATGTGTGTGTGTGCGTGCGTGTGCGTGTGTGTGTGTGGCAGAACCTCCAGCCAATTGATGTCTCAGATTTCTCAGATATCTGTGTATTCCTACAGCTGACCAGCCACACCTAGAGGAGGATCCAGCAGTGTCTGGAGCTCCACCTGCTAAGCATGGTATGTCAAGTTCTGTTATGTCCAGATATGTCATTCATGAACAGTTACCTGAAGTTGTCATGGACTCTCATACTTGATTTAATTTAAAAAGGACGGTCCAATTTTGCCCAAAGTGTATGCTATTCATTTGATAATACACAGCAAACCCCACACTTAAACATAGACAATCTATTCTTTAAATCTCAATACAAAATACAAAAATATTTTTTTAACAGCATAGACACCTTTATTTGACAGTTACGAGACAGGAAATCATGGGAGAGAGAGGTGATGTGGCATGCAGCAATGGACCAGGATTCGAACCGCGCTCGGCTGCGTACGTATACGCATTAAACTTCGCTATGCCATGGCCACCCCACACTAGCTTTGTGTCCCATCTTGGCCACCCCAGTAAAAATGTCCTGGATACGCCACTGAATGCACGTCCCCATGTTGCAAGGATCTGTACACAATTCCTGGAAGCTGAAAACATCCCAGTTCTTGCATGCCCAGCATACTCACCGGACATGTCACCCATTGAGCATGTTTGGGATGCTCTGGATCAGCGTATACGACAGCGTGTTCCAGGTCCTGCCAATATCCAGCAACTTCGCACAGCCATTGAAGAGGAGTGGACCAACATTCCACAGGCCACAATCAACAACCTGATCAACTCTATGCGAAGGAGATGTGTTGCACTGCGTGAGGTTAATGGTGGTCTGTACACCAGATACTGACTGGTTTTCGGACCCACAAAATTTCATCTCACTATAAACTTAAGGGGAAAGATCCCCCTCAACTTTATGTTGTTTCAAACCTGTATGATTTTCTCTGTTCTTAGGAACAGAAGAGATGAAAAGCAATTTAGACAGGAAAAAATGTGTCTGATTGACATGTACAGTACAGTTTAAGTCCACATGTCATGCTAACAAGAAACTCTGCTTACAATCACAAGTCAAAAGTGGTGGCTTCAACCACACTGAATTAAATGTTGGAAATTATGTCTTGAAAACAACGTAGGCTTTTGTTAAACACATCCTGGATTAGAATTTACTAGGTTGAGGAATTGCTTATAATTTGTATTAAACAGTCTGAGATTGAGACATTCATAACCTAAAACAGTGTGACACATTCACTAAGACTAAAAAAGTCATTAATTTCCAAGGATTTAGCAATAGGTGTGATATTCTCATAAAAAATAATTATTAATTAATAAATTAGGAATTAATTTACTCATACATCAAACCTTGAATTGCATCAAATATTTATTGAAAACTGCAGGAGTGAGAACATACAATAAACACTAATTAACACTCTTTATGGAAATGATCCGCAGTTCACCTATAGGTCAAGACCAGGTTTGAAGTCTGGTAAACAAACTGTTTTGGCGGACCACTCTTAGCTGGGACGTATTGCTTAACCTCTTTGACAAGCTATCCAACACAGAGAAACTTGAATTGTACCTTTTTTGCAGTGGATGAGATGGAATTCCAGCAGGTAGGGAAATTGGTTGGTAAGCAGAGCAAGGCAGGCAGCGGGCAGGTAAGTAGGTTGGTAGTAGCAGACAAAGCATGGACTCCAGTAATCCAACAAACGATTGGTAAGTGATTGAAGAATGGTGGTTAAAAGGCACAACTTAATATCAAAAATAATGTCCACATAGTTCAATAGCGATTCAATAGCGATGTAAAGAAGTGTATGCTTAAAATGTTCCAACAGCTTCCTTGTTCTTTTTCTTGTGTTTGAAAAGGTGAGAGGCAGCCATCTTTATATTCAAACATTCTCACCAACTGTCAAAATAAAAGTCCCTACAAAATAAAGGATCCTAAATCTAACAAAACATACCAGTGCTCCAATAGCACAACAATTTAGATTAACCTAAACACAAATGGCTCCTACATAGCCGGCCCCTTATAGCTATGGCAGATGGCAAGCTATAACTAACTAAATGTAATTTTCCAAGGAGCTATATATTATTTCCTTAAACTCATTATGCATTATTTACAAGAATAAATGAGTGCAAAGATTCAGTGTATGCATCTGTATGACAGTGTATGCACGTGTGCAAGTTCATTCAAGTCTCACTCTGGCCTTCTACTAGCAAGCAGATCTTACTGATAGGTCTTTCAAGCTGACATGTTTTAGTTTGAAGCCGTACACTGCGGACCAAGTCTTTGGAGTCAGGAAAGGCTTCAGTGACTCTAGCCAACATCCATGATCCTCTTGGCGCCGTGCTATCGGCTACTAGCACAACGTCTCCTGGACAGAAGTTGCGCTTGACACGAGACCATTTTTGCCGTGTTTGTAGAAGAGGAAGGTACTCTGGGACCCAGCGTTTCCAAAATAAGTCGGCAATGTACTGGATCTGTCTCCAACGATGTCTGGTGTAAAGATCTTCCTTTACGAACAAACCTGGAGGTAGAACAGGATGCACCTTAAGCTGCAGTATATGATTAGGCGTTAACGGCTTCAAGTCATTTGGGTTATCAAAAACAGTCGTGAGTGGACGGCGATTGAGAATGGACTCAACCTCACACATTACTGTCTGAAGGCCTTCATCATCCAGATATTGCTGGCTGGTGACTGACCATAACGTTGTTTTGATCATGCGAATCAACCTCTCCCATATCCCCCCACAATGGGCACCATGGGGAGGGTTGAATGTCCATTTTACCCCCCTTTTGGCGCAGACTTTTTTCAATTTGTTGCATGTTCCAAGATTTCAAGGACTCCTTTAGTTCCTTTTCAGTTGCAACAAAGTTTGTCCCATTGTCTGACCGCAACTCAGACACTGGCCCTCTTCTGGCAATGAAACGTCTGAATGCATGAATGCAAGAGTCAGTATCAAGTGAATGCGCAACTTCCAAGTGTATAGCACGGCTGGTAAGACATGTGAAAATCACGCCGTACCGTTTTACAATGCTGCGGCCTCGTTTTACCTCTAATGGCCCAAAATAATCAACCCCTACATGCGTGAAGGGTGGAAGGTCAGGGGTCAACCTGTCAACTGGCAAATCTGCCATTTTCTGTTCACCTGCACTCAGCTTAACTCTTCTGCACCTGGGGCATTCATAAACTACTTTTCTGGCCAGAGTGTTGGCGCAAGGAATCCAATATCTTTGTCTGAGTTTGGAGAGCATGACATTTCTTCCACTGTGCCCAACTTCTTCATGGATGTGCTGAAGTAAGATGGTCCTTAGGGAGAATAGCAGGGTGTTTCTGCTCAGTGGGCATTGCCATTTTACTCAGACGTCCACCAACCCGTAAGATGCCATTGGCCAGAAGAGGATCTAACCTGTAGATGGAGCTGTTTCTGTTTACATTTTGCATGCCTTTCTGCAAACAGGCTATTTCTTGTGGGAATCCCTGCCTTTGGCAAAATTGTAAGATTGCGACCTCAGCATCCTCTAGATCACTGATTGATAGAACATATGGACCTGTCTTTTCATTATTTCCTTTTCTTGTGGTCATGATATGTCTATTTAGATCATTCTTGCCATTCTTAAGTAATTTCAACAGAACAGACTTGAACCTCAGGAACCATGCCACAGCTTTCTTGAGGCTCATCCAAGTTGAGAAATAATTCATGAGGTAAGTAGTGGCGTCACAGCTTTCCTTCACAGCAACATTGACAGTAACAACTCCTTTTCTTAATTCAGGGTCATCTTGAGAGAGAATGGGTTCAGATGGAAGCGCTGGCCAGCAATGAGGTGGTTCCTTCAGAAAGTCTGGGCCATTGATCCATGTTGTTCTTTTCAAGAATGTGTTAACATGTAGTCCCCGGGAGGCGTAATCAGCAGGATTGAGTTTTGTGCCTATATACTTCCATTGGGATACATCTGTCGCACTTCTGATGACATTAACACGGTTTGCCACGAAGGTTAGGAATCTTCTGCTTTCATTCCGGATGTACCTTAGAACAGTCATGCTATCTGTCCAAAACAAAGACCTTTCCAATTCCAAATGCAACTCCTCAGATAGCATCTTGTCCATTCGTACGGCTAAAACTGCAGCAGAGAGCTCCATTCGTGGTGTGGTCATCAGTTTTAAGGGAGCAACTCGGGCCTTTCCCATTATAAAGGTGACGTGGATCTTGTTGCTGCTAGTCAGCCTAAGATAGGTAACTGTTCCATACCCAAGGTCACTCGCATCACAGAAGTGGTGCATCTGTGCTGTTTTGACATCTCCAAAGTTGTTTGGTACAAGACATCGGTTGACCTTGAACTCCCTTACTTTTGGAAGATCTTTCCACCATTGCTTCCAGGCTTGAGCGTGGACCTCTGGCAATTCTTCATCCCATCCAATGTTCTGCTTGCATAACTCTTGCAAAATGTCTTTTGCCGGAAAGGTGAGAGGTGCAAGGAATCCAAGAGGGTCATATTTAGAACTGATCATGGACAGAATCCCACTTCTGGTGCATGGACGCTCCTTTATGGTCACCTGGAATGTGAAGGTGTCTTCCTTAACACACCATTGCACCCCGAGAGCTCTTTCAACTGGCAAATCTTCTATGTCAAGGTCGAGATTCTTTATGTTCTTGGCCCTCTCAGGCTCTGGAATGGAGTCCAAGACAGCTCTGTTGTTGCTAACCCATTTGGTCAACTTAAAGCCTCCAGTTGCACAGAGTAATTTCAGCTCTTTACAAAGTCTAATGGCATTGCCCTCTGTGTCCACAGCCTTCAGCAAATCATCCACATAGAAGTTGTTTTTGACTGCGCTAGTTGCATCAGCTGAGAAGCACCCATTGTTATCCTCAGCTGTCCTCTTTAACGCATAACTTGCACAGCTAGCTGATGATGTTGCGCCAAAAAGATGTACGATCATCCTGTACTCTTTCAGTGCCTGACTAACGTCCCCATCTGGCCACCAAAGGAAGCGCAAGAAGTTCACATGATGAGATGGGACCTTTACTTGATAGTACATTTTCTCTACATCAGCCATGATAGCGATGTTGTCCAGACGAAAACGGACTAAGACCCCAATTAAGCTGTTTGTAAGATTGGGACCTTGAATGAGTTCAGTGTTCAGTGAGGCACCCTGATAAGATGCAGAGCAGTCAAATACCACACGCAAGCTCCCCTTCTTTGGGTGAAACACACCATGGTGTGGAATATACCACACTTTTCCATTTTCCTGCATCAACTGGTCTTGGGGTACAAGTTCAGCATGTCCGGATGATAGGACCGTTTCCATAAATGCCCCATATTCCTTATGAAAGTCATCATTCTTTTGAGACTTTCTTTTTAAAGACAATGCTCGTTGCTCTGCCATGTGACGGTTGTTTGGCATCATAGGATTATCCTTCTTGAATGGCAAAGGCAATTGATAATGTCCAGCCACTATTTCAACAGAGCTGTCCATTATCTGCATGAATTTGTGGTCTTCCACCGACATTTGTTTCTTTTCCTCAAAACTCTTTTCTGGGAAATCATGGTTGTATTGCTGAATCAAAAGTTCACTCAGGTTATCAACGGAAATCCGATGTGCATGAACATATTTCTGACCTTGCTTGCCGATGCGTGCATCCTCAGTGTGGAGAAGTCCATTCACTGCCCAGCCTAGCAGTGTTTTAACAGCAAAGGGTCCATTTCCTTGGCTATTGATAATTCTCCACGGTTCCATCAATTTGGGTGCATTAATCCCAATCAGAAGGTCTATATACTCATTTTGACTTGAACTGGTATTATTGGAAGTGTACAATGTTTATCACTACAATCAAGTACCTCTGTTTTCAGTGAAACCAACCCGCTGCTCACTGCCTTTTTGTCTGAAGGACCTGCATTACTCTGCTCTCCTGTTACATTTTGAGGTGTATGCAAGATAGCGGGATGTACTTTTGAACAAATTGAACAGGTTTGTCTATTTTTGCAGGTCATACTCATGTGTCCTTTAGCAAGACAACCAAAGCAGACACTTTTAGTCTTTAGCAGCTCAACTCGTGCGTTGTGAGACTTCTTCATCAGCTCTTGACATGACACAATCTCATGCTCACCATTACAGGCAGGACAGAGTTTTGATGAACTGTTTTTGGGCACATTAGATACTTGCATTGTGCTCTCTGTGTTGTTCTTTGGCACAACTGCTACTGTTGTGGCGAAACTGCTCCCTCTGCTCTTCTGCATGGAATTTATTGGCTTGCTACTGATAGCAGCTGTTTTTGGTGACCTTCTGTTTGAGGAGCCGTCTTGGAGGTTACCAAAAACTGGGTCTTGTAAAATCCTGGCCTGCCTTTCCAGGAAGAGGACAAGATCAGCAAACTCACCTCTTGCTCCTGTTCGTTCCCTGATGTCAAAAGCATATGATCTCCATTTTTCTTTCACTTTGTACGGCACTTTGGAGATTAGAAGCCTCAGGTTTAATGGAAGGTTCAGCTCATCCATGTACCTTAAGGTACGCATTACATTACAGCATCCACGGAGGAAAAGAGCATAACTGTACAGAGCTTCTCCATTGTCTGATGGGATATTGTTCCAATTTAAGGCTTTATCCATATAAGCATTAGTAATTTTAAATTCATCCCCAAAATGAAGTTCCAATAGCCGTTTTGCCTCTGCATACCCTCTATCTGCATCCATATGAAGACAACTTCTGACCAGCTCCTTAGGTTGGCCAGAGGTGTATTGTTCAAGGTAATACAGTCTGTCTTGGCTATTGCTGGTGTTTTTCTCAATACAGTGTTCGAATGCCTGCATAAATGGTCTGAAGTTCAGAGGTTCACCGTAAAACATGGTAAGGTGCCTAGTTGGAAGTAAAGTCATTTTCTGTTGCTGTGCAATAAGATCGGCAACAGCACCCAGGTTGCTGGTATCTGAACTTAAAGGCGCATGTGGAAAGGAAGTACCTGCAGCTGCTTGACTGGTAAGATTCAATTGTAAGGTCTGGACAGGCCTTTGTGACCTCTTGTATCCTGTGTTAAAACCTTTTGCAATGGTGTTTTGGGAACAGCAGAGATTCTGGCATATTCCACTGGTGAGGGTTCTGAATGAACATGTTCCTTGATTCTGTCATATTTGCTCTCCAGATACGCATTCATGCCATCTCCTGGCAATTTTGAAACTTCTGTCGACATGAGTCTAGAGTTCATAGATTAAGCATCAATGCTCTGTAACACTTGCACCTTTGCATTAGCTGCAGCCAACTCTGTTTCAAGTTCAACCTTTTCCATTGCATTTTGCAGTTTAATTCTTTCCATTTCCAAGGCGTGTTTTTTCTTCAGTCCTTCAGTACGTTGCAATAGAGCTGCCCTTTCAGCTTCAGCCTTTAAACGCGCGGAAGACACTGACGAAGATTTTGAGGCAACACTTGCACCAGAACGTGAAGATTCTACTTTACTGGCACGTGCTGCCACAATGGATATACTGTCCAGATGAGACACCACAGTTTGGGATTCATAGCTTTGAGCACTCTTCCACATTTCTACCTCATTCAAGAATGTTTCAAAAGCTTGCATCTTTGGTTGGTACCACTCATCATTGTCACTTTTCCTTTCCTCTTCCTCATACATCACTTGCACAGATTGATGCACATCTTTAAATTCGTCCAATGCCACATGGAGCTGTTCAATGCCTGTGTCTACGGCTTCAATATCTCCACCTTTTAATAATTCCTTTAATTCATTCATTTTACGTGTACATACGCCAAGTTTTCCTTTTTTAAAAATTAAACAGCACAATTAACTTCAACTCAGTTCATTCTCTTCTGTCTTCATTTAAGCTTATATGTGCATGTACCAAATTCATGATCCGCTCCAGTAGCAAATCCAGTAACAACCAATGATGCACTCCAATAGTGAACTTGAAAAGATAAATTCTCGAAAAATCCAAAACTTCGTCAACTCCAAAGTATCAAAAAAACAAAACAAACAAAAAAAAACTTTACGCTTCAATAACAGTCAAACAAATGCTTCCATAGGTTCCAAACAATTTGATTGTGAAGCAGCGTAAACGATTGCATAGTTCTTTACTAATGTTTTGGCGGACCACTCTTAGCTGGGACGTATTGCTTAACCTCTTTGACAAGCTATCCAACACAGAGAAACTTGAATTGTACCTTTTTTGCGGTGGATGAGATGGAATTCCAGCAGGTAGGGAAATAGGTTGGTAAGCAGAGCAAGGCAGGCAGCGGGCAGGTAAGTAGGTTGGTAGTAGCAGACAAAGCATGGACTCCAGTAATCCAACAAACGATTGGTAAGTGATTGAAGAATGGTTGTTAAAAGGCACAACTTAATATCAAAAATAATGTCCAAATAGTTCAATAGCGATTCAATAGCGATTCAATAGCGATTCAATAGCGATGTAAAGAACTGTATGCTTAAAACGTTCCAACAGCTTCCTTGTTCTTTTTCTTGTGTTTGAAAAGGTGAGAGGCGGCCATCTTTATATTCAAACATTCTCACCAACTGTCAAAATAAAAGTCCCTACAAAATAAAGGATCCTAAATCTAACAAAACATACCAGTGCTCCAATAGCACAACAATTTAGATTAACCTAAACACAAATGGCTCCTACACAAACATTAGTGAAGGACGGAAGCTGACGATGAGGTTTTTGGATTAATATGTCAAATTTTTCAATCTAGTCAGGCCTCAAGGGGAGGCTTTGAAGTTTTGTTTGAGATTAAAACATGAGACATGTGCTCTTGATTCTAACAGCTCTATCAAGGAGTCGAGGCTGTTTTCAAAGGCACTTGAACTTGTTACTATAGATAGAGACGTACTTTCATTGGAAAAACGTGCTTCTACCTATATTTTTGCAAATCTCCTAAAACGTACCCATACATACAATTCACTTCAGTTTCCCGGTGAAACTAACACTAGTAGTGGCACAACTTTTGTTCCTTTTCCAACAAACTACAGGGGCAGATTATCAATTAATAAAGACTAATTTTAATGGGTTCCTTGAACAATATGATGTGTCGATCTCAAAACACATTTATCATAGTGCCTGATTTAAAAACTACTACATTTTGACATTTGTATTAACATATGACATTGACATAATCACCACAAACACTCATGAGTCTCATAAAAAAAAAAACACACGAAAAAACACAAGTAACGAGAAATCAAAGATTTGAAGCTAAAATGGCATGGTTGCTTGCTTCAGCAAATGCGTTTGCTTTTGTTAACACTATTGGTTATGTTTAAGGGTAGAGTTTAGTGTAGGTAGTACGTCATTTTCAAATGCAATAGAGAATGAACCTTTTAGCGCCCCTCATACACTTAATTTCCCAACAGCAGCAATCCATACAACAATCAATGTAACAAACGTTGCCAGATTCGCATTCATCGAAAATGTTGTGAAATGTGCAAGAAGCAATATAACATCATTTTGCAGAAATGTCGCCACAGGCATGTTTAATAATGAGCTTAGGTTGTAAAAATCACAATATCATCAAAATAATTTGCAAATAAAATAATTTGCAAGTGTTTCCATCCGGTGACAACAAAATCACCATTTCTGGTCCAGAATAGAAAAGGAAATGGAAGTTTTAACCACTGGGGAAGCTACTGTGTCTCATTTTTAAAATGTATTCTTACCAAATAAATTTTTTATCCACCTCAAGTGAGAGGGCATGTTTTTATGTGCAAGTTTAAAGAGAGTTCAAGTGAAGAAAAAAAAAAAGAAAGGCAGTGAAGCGTAGCGTTAAGTGTCAGCAATAGCACTGGAGCTACCTAGCATGTGTTGCACGTTGGACAAGTCTCCGGACACGCATCGGATAAGTGGCTGCCCTCCAGAGAACTCCAGGAATCTTACCCAGACCAGGCACACAAAACTGCACAGCAATCCACTGGCAACACATCAAAGCACAGCACTGTAGTTACAAAAAAAAATCCTGCTAGCGTTTTTGTATACGATTTGGGGAGTTTTAGCACTGTGACCAAATACAGTGGACTACAACTGCATTCTACTTGAGAAACGGGTCTCACAACGAGAAGCGTTGGGCCAAAAAACTATAACTTGTGAACCTTTGAGCCAAGTAGATTTTAAATGTAACTTTCAAAAATTCCATATTTACCCAGGGAACAAAAACAGGTTACAGTGAAAATACATGGTGATCACTAGCTAGTGAAAAAATATGTATTTTATGTTAAGTCCCATCAGTAGTTTTCTCACTAAAAATTACCACCAGAGCTCCCTGAAAAATATTTTATTTAAAAAAAAGAAAAAGATGCATGATACTACAGCTCTTTATTACCTTAATTAGTTGTTACATGTTTTAACTAACACTTGCATTAAATGTTACTGTTGCTATCTAAACTTAAAAAAATAGTTCTACCAGAGCCAAACATTGTGAAAGCCTGTGTCACTCTGAGAATGTGTCTTTTGTGATGAACAACAGCAAGGAGATCTAAAAAACAAAGCAGTTGATTCTGAATATCCACCTCCTTTGTATGATGCCTTTTTATATATTGTTGAGAGGAATGTGCAAGAGAATGTGCAATTGATAAATATTGATCTTCATAGTAAGACAAACTGCTTGAATTCATATAGGACAAGCATCATGCAATTGAGTGAAATAGCGCTTGGAAACTCTTTTTTTTTCCCCTCACAGTAAATCCTGAAGATCATGAATTGGTTTTATGGACAGACTTTGAGGACACAAGTAATGGGTCTCTGGCATACATGCCTGGCTAACACATCTGAGAATGCCCTAACTCTTTGAACCTCCGCGAAAGGGAAGAAAAGCACAAATCTTTGGAAGACAAGCAGGGTGGATTGTGAGGATGATGAAGGCACAGGTTTTGGATCAAGGTCAGCTCCTTTAGAACACAGTGAAGGGTTTCTAACAATGAACGCATTCATGGTGGCCAGTCGACTCACTGTAGCAGGATTTCGCACATAACTCAGCCTTGCCATCTCATTGTGGGGCGCATAGTAAGTTTACGGTGACAAAAGCCTTTCCCTCTTTCTGCCCCCTGGGACCCCTATCTCTGGCACTCACATCCCCTTTTAAGTAATCTGAATGGAAGCAACAAAAAGTGCCCTGGTTCACCACGTTTGGCTAATTTGGAGGATGCGCTCTTGTTGTTGTGATTCTTTGGAAGATAAGAACATAGCAATAATGGAATCTGGTATGCCATGAAAACTCATAGGTGCTGCAAGGTCTTATTAAAAAAGGTAATACACATTACAAGGTTAAAGTTTAGGTCATTTTAAATATGCTCCAAACGCAGAATGAACATTTAACTTTAAAGTTTTTTGGGCTTAGATTAAACCAGGATTAGGACTTAGTTTAATTAGGACATTTAAGTAGTTTTTATAAATGTGCCTTAGGAAAAAAACATTACTGTGTGCATCTTGAGAAAAAACAATGGCAATGACATATTTTAAGATATGTCAGTGCAACTGACACAACCGCACAAAGCATTTTAGTCTGGGACTAAGCTTAAACCTCATCTGTGAAACCGGAATTGTGATTCTAATAGGTACAAATAATTAATATATCTAATATAAATAACTAATATACTGTACCTATATATGTGTGTGTGTGTGTGTGTGTGGGGGTGTGGGTGTGGGGGGACTAGATGTTTACACATTTGTCATACTATGTTTTGCTCTCTTTGATCCATGTGGGAG
Organism: Gila orcuttii; assembly: GCA_026230005.1. Taxonomy (NCBI): domain Eukaryota; kingdom Metazoa; phylum Chordata; class Actinopteri; order Cypriniformes; family Leuciscidae; genus Gila; species Gila orcuttii. The sequence continues at coordinate 30,189,687 of JAPDVR010000004.1, read as the reverse complement.
TTTACCACTGTCTATTTTTTATTTTTTTTTTGGAGAACAATATATGCTACATTTTCTGTGAACTGCTTGTTTAAGTTACACCACACCTCATCAGAGTAACAAAACTGGTACAAGACAATGTGTTGACCTGGACCTGACCCCTGAAAAGCAAAGGATGTGAAAAGATACTGTTGTATTTGAGTCTTACAACTTCTTTCACCTCCTCTGTCCTGAGGTACCAGCCTGGTATTGCACACATTTCAAGTACCCTTTCATGTTCATCACAAAGCATCTAAACAAATAGAATGTGCTGGTAAAGTAATACGTAATGATATGCTACACTTTTTCCAGATGGGACACTAAACAGATGTTTTCCAGTGATTCTTGCATACAGAGGGCTGGTGGAATCTCTCTACCCCCCTTCTCATTGTTTAGTTGGGGGAAAAAAACACTGGTTACCAAACATTTAGTCTTGTCTTTCTCCTGGGGGGCCAACAAGACAAGGCTTTTGTATGGCTTAGCTTGAATGCCTCTGGTGCTCATTAATATGGCTTTGTCATGGCAGGGTGGAATTGTTAAACCTGTCTGATTGTTAAACCTGGACTGAGCTCCTAATTGACCATGACTCCCATCATGTCATGGTGGTATTTCTGATGTGGATATTTAAAAAGAAATAAAACATAAGAAAGAGATACAATATCCCATGAAATGCCAATTCTTTGAATGCTAAACATTTCTTAGGTGCCTATGTTGCCAGTAATTGAATCATAAAATTAAGAGAAAAAGAAACTTCACTTTTAGTTTAAAGTTTTTTACACAAGTAGGTGGTCACTTCTCAAAACTCTTGGTACAAAACATCAGACTAGACAGTTGTGCCACAGCTAGTTAAAACCTAGTGTTTTCATTAGGGCTGTACAGTACATGTTTACTGTCATATAACCATAGTTTCAAAACACATGATAACTCTGACCTGTTATGAGAACTTCGGTCTTATCACTAAAACTAAAATGATTTTCTTTCAATTTACAAATTTTAGTATTATTTCAACCTCAAACAATGCTATATGTTTTCAAAAGTTGTGTTACAAGAGTGCTCTTACATGAATTGTAAGTTATTCCTAAATGAAACGTGTTCAAACATACCAAAAACTGTTTTTGATTATGTGTTTGGAGATGTGTTGACAATTTACAACAACTTAAAATAGTACCAAAGCAATTGAAAGAAACTAGCTCATAATTTTTATAATAAAAGAGAAAAAAAAAAGCACCTTTAAGTGAACGTTTTGCAGAGACAGCCCTCCTGGAACAACTTGTGGTTACATGCCTTGCTCAAAGACGCAGTACTGATGTTAGGAGATGTAACTTTCTGATTTATAAGTCACTCCATTACCTGTTCCACTGTTTCTATCAATGCCATTTCATAAGTGTACAGAACCACTTTACCCTTTGTCTCTAAGATCCTATATAATATATCAATCCAAACCATAAACAGCGCAAGAAAACAAGTGAATGCTGCATGATTTGTGGATTTAGGTTGAGTACATATTTAGCATGGCAGTGGACATCTTATCTGTCTGTTAAAGTATTATGATCTCTTTAAACAAGTGTCAGTCAATGCAGTAAAACACTTGTATTCCAGAGGGAGTGTGCTCAATAAAACGTGCCCCTTGACTGCTTACACCTGTCCACCTCCTGACCCATTCCTGAATGACTGGAAAAACAGCAACATGGCCCACTTAAAGGCCAATTTTCTATTCTGTGGGTAAAGTCAGCTAATCTGCTTCACAGATCTCTCGATCACATTATTAATTTTTCAATGTTAAAATCTCATATCCCAGCCTAATATACAGAGATAACTAGTACTAAGTGATTTGTTGGTCGATTCCCTGCAAAACACATAGCTAAACCAGTCAGAAACATCAGTTTAATACAATTAACCCTAAAATACAAATGTTATTTTTAGCCCCATTCATCTTCTAGGGAAATCTGTGTCTTTTTAGACTCACGTATGCATTTTAAGGTTTAAAAAGAATAAAAACATTTTCACTTTCGACATTTAAAGCCAACACCAGGGTGCTTCTAAATGACAAACCTCCAACGTGATCAGTGCAGTAATGTACAAGCATGGTTAATGGCAGAGACTCTGTGATCCTCACACATAATGTAGGATGAAGTAGAAGTGGGTGAAAGCTCTGCTCTCTCATTATCACTCCCTTTCCATGGAACAGTACTGGGTACCAAAAGGTAAATCTTACCTAAGGGGGGACAAAAAGAGGAGGCTTTTGTATATGGCTTATCTTGAGTGCCTCTGGTGCTCATTAATATGGCTTTGTTTTGGTATGACTTAAGGGCAGGGAGTGGAACGTCTGTCAGGTTGTTAAAACCAATTTAGGCTCTGAACTACTACTTGACCATGAATGGTGAATGTTTCTTATGTGGACACCCAAAAAGGGACATTGAATAAGACATCTCTATGACATTGAGGTAAAATTCAACAAATCCGCATTGAAATGAAACGTGTCAGTTTTCTTGCACCACTGCTGTTGAATCTACAGCACCACAGAAAATATAAAGCATTATAATTATTAATAATATGTTGTGAATGAACTGCAAATTATGTTTATTTCACAAAGAAGAAAGCTTTGTGTATCATCTATGCACTACTGTTCACAAATCAGAGGTTGGTACGATTTTTTATATTTTTAACACTTTCCCCGCCAGCATTTTTGATAATTTTCACAAAATTTTCCTGGCCCCAAGAATATTTTGTTGCATCAATATCTGAACATGCAATATATCATGAGAAAGAACAGAGAACAAAAACATTTTATTCTAGCTTCATGCATTCTTTTTTTACACTTGTAAGTTTCATAAAAAAAAAGCAAAATTTTGAACAAAAAGTTAAGAAAATGGCGTATGTGTCAAAGAATTTTTCGGATCAGATTCAGAACGATGATCAAAAAATGGATCAGGTAGATTGAGTTAATCAAAACCCCAAAAGTTTGCACATTGTTACCTATTTGTGGTTTCAACATTTCATTTCGTTAGGCAGATTTATATAGGTTTAATGTTTATGAACACATTAGCTTACATGTGCATAACTAATGCTTCTTTTGCTTGTTTCTGCTTCTTCACTTGTTTTTGGACCTGGAATTTCTGTACTATTTCAGAAGATGAGTAATAGCGGCCCCAACCGTATAACAGTGAAAATAATGGCAGGGAAAGAGTTAAAAAAAAAAAAGTCGAGGCTGCATTTATTTTATCCAAAATACAGTAAAAAAAAAACAGTAATATTGTAAAATATTACATATAACTAAGTATATAAAAATATTAAATATTACTGGCATAGCAAAACTTAATTTCAGCAGCCATTACTCCAGTCAAGCTTAAAATAGCATTATTTATTTTAAATATCAAATATGTAAAGCGCTTTGGTGGCCATGGGGTCTGTGAAAGCACTATATAAATGCAGTCCATTTACCATATTTTAAATATCAAAATCTACTCTAACATTATAAATGTCTTTGTCACTTTTGATCAATTTACGCATTCTTGATGTATCAGTGAGAACGATCAATTTCTTTAAAAAAAAGAAATAGAAATAAAATTTAGAAATAAAAGAAAGAAAATTTTACTGACCCCAAACTTATGTTTGTATACTCACTTAGCTGCTCCATGGAAGTATTTGAAAGGAATGACACACCTGGATCACACCTGGATCAAGCTTATCAAAGTGAATGTGTTGTCAAACTTACCCAGGAGAAAAGAGCACAGTAGTTATTCACGGCTCTGTCAAGTCTTGTTGTTCAGAACTCACCACAGAGAGAAAGCTTGAATGCTTTCACTGCATTGATCATTTCAGCAACATTTTACTTCAAACACCTCTTCAGCACAGATAAACCAAGTATATCAAAAGTAAAACATCTAACAAGGTTTTAAATCTTTGGTCCCCAACCATTATCCCTAAGATATGATTTGAACTACTCTATGAAGCCCTAAAGCAGGTAAAGGAACGGAAATGCAAATCTTCAATAAATGAATTACATTTCCCATAAACGTTATCAGCTTCCCTTTACAGCGTTGATCGTACAAAACTGTAATTTTCGCCCATATGCCTGTAAAATGACAAAACATTCAAAGCTAATGACAGATCAGCACTTCCCTCTGAAAATACCTTGAAGGATTTCCCTCCCCTTCCGTACCTCTCTTTTTTTCACAAACCTTCTCGCTGCAAATTACAGTTTTCCCCATTAAGAGGCAAAGCAGACTCTATCCAGGTGTTTTGCACTGCTAACAATAACTGTCATGACACCTGAACAGAGAGAGGCTAAGTGTAGTGTTCGTTTGATGTTATACAGATGACAGGAGAGGAGAAGAGGAAAAGACAGGTGTTGAGGCAAAGACAGCCGTGAGATAACCACAGGGAATGCAAAGAAATTGAGCATTAGCTGTCTCACAGCGCTGTCTAACTGTAAATCATCCCGTAGCACAGAGACTGGCCATTAGCCAACCCTCGACCGGGGAGTAAAGACAAGGCGACACAAAGAACAAGAGCATTCTTTTCAACGCAGACACATCGTGAGAGAACTGTGCCAAAGAGAAAGAGAATATCAAAGGAAAGAGAATGAATCTTCTATCTTCTATCATAGATAGAACTAGACAACTCACCAGCCTTAAACTCTTTTATGAATATTATTACATTACAGACCTTGACGTTCACCTTGATGGAAAACAGTAAATTTGTCAAAGGAGACATGTTAAAGATGCATGTTTATACTAAACTGTAAAAATAATAAATCAAAATTTGAGAAAACTCAAAACTTAAGGCAACCAGCTTGAGGACTTTTTTGAGTACACTCAACTCAACATCTGGAAAAAATTGTTCTATCAACTTAACAATTAAGGTTGGTATGTGCTTTCTTAAAACAATTTTCTATAAAATCTTAAATTATTGTTTTAATTTGTGGATCAAAGTTCAATAAGCTTGTGTTTAAAGTTAAGCTAGGTATAAACATTACATAACAGTGATGTAGAACTTTCTTAGTTTATTTAACTTGTTTGTTGAGAAAACATAAACGATTAGAGTTACTTCTGTACACCAAAATAGGTATAATATTTGAAATGGAAGAAACTTCACCGAAAAGAACACTAATCACTCTAATAGTAACATGAAACATAACTTTAACAACAAATTATAATCAAAAACACAACATACATAGAGCTTAAACATCTATATTAATTCTGAATGAGAAATATTTATGTAATCATCATATGCTTTGACCAAAAATACTAATTATTCAAGTGCAACTGAGCATGTTCAGCAGTCTGTTAGTTGGACTCCTACCATCAAAACTTGACATTGTAAATTCATGCTGTTTAATATTTTAAGTTGCTCACTAAATGGCTTAAAATGTACTGTATTATTTTTTTCATAATGTCAACTTTTTCTACAATCGATGCAGATAAGCAATCCAAATATACATTTTTTGGTAGCAGATAAGCAATAAATTGGCCAATATTAGATATTAACCTACGTGAAATTGTCGATCATAAACACTTTAGTTTAGGGTCCAATTCTCACAATAAACTAGTTGGTTATTAGCATGCATATCATTAGGATATTGGCTGTTTATAAGTACGTATAAAGCTTATTTGGCATGACCATATTCTAGTAATTAGCTGTTTATTGAGGCAAAAGTCGTAGTTAATAATTAGTTAATAGTAAAAATTGGACCCTAATCTAAAGAGTGACCATAACTACTTCTTTACTATTCAACAATCATTTGGCCACTGAAATAAAGAAGAAAAAAAATTGGTCTTATGGTCAACTTTCTTTTAAAAAACAAATGTGAGAAGAAATTCCTGTGTGCCATGGATTAAAATAATAATAATAATAATTTTTATTCAAAGAACTTACAATATTTGGCCAGCCAGAAATAATCTCACATTTAACAACCAATATCAATGTGACTGCTGATATACTGTAATTCCAGGTATTAGCGCAATTTGTCATGGCTGGCCACCTGATACATAAATACCAGGTGTAAACAATTCCTAAACTTTATTTAACCAATTAGAAATGTGAAAACTGTGGAGGGGAAAAACACAGTTCCAGTGGGTTTGGCTGTTGAACTGATGAGATTAATGATGTCTGTGTGTGGAGTGCGGTGAACAATCAGAGGGGTTTGTTTACTTTGCCTGACTGCTACAAATGTAGGCGCACTTTGCTGATTCGGTTCCGCATAAGAAAGAGGGTGGAGGGCGCCTGCTATTTGCAGCAGACAAGATAAAGAATGCCTGTGTCTAAAGGGATGGCAAAAAGCACGACCCCGAGCACATGTATGACCTTCTATTAATATACCCACAGGTTTGTTTGTGGCATCTAGACACGACTGAGAAGCAGGGGCTTCAGGGATTAATGCGCAAACCACTGCTAAAAAGACCCGAGCGAGGCACAACTAGTTCAACTGAGGACAAGCTTTGATCTTAGTTCTTTTTGTGTAGCTGAGCATTTAATATCCTAAACTTTGAAAAGTTTAATGGTAAAAGAAAACTGGAGGAATCTTAGTTTAAAAATGTGGATATTAAATACTTCCACACAATTAACTAGTAAGTGAGCCAAAGGCAGTTTACAAATCCACAACAAAGAGAATGATACTGGTTAATTTCCTAATGAGTTCAACTTGTTTTTTTGCTACAGTCAGTCACACATTACACACTTCCTGTCGAGGTTCAACCCTCACACTATAGTGTTGCTTACGAAAAGGTCCATGGTGTAAAGGTCAATAACCTTAGCCATCACTTAACCCGCCTACTCCATTGTGTTGATATGAACCCCCCACGTCTCTTTAATTCTCATCCAACTCTTAAAAAAACACCCTGAGTCTTTTTGATGGGGGAGGTGGTCTAACGGTTACTTATGAGATAAAATGTGGAAATTAAAATGTATAAATATAGATTTAAAAACAAAAGCAAAATTTCTTGTGATATACTCAACCATTCAAAGGTTTGGAGTACGTTTATTTTTTTAAGAAATTTAAACTTTTATTCAGCAATATCATGGTTTCGACAAAAATATTAAGCAGCATGTTATAGATGTAATATGTAATAATGTTTCTTGAGTGCCAAATCAGCATATTATAATGATTTCTGAAGGATTGTGTGAGCAATGGCTGCTAAAAAAATCAGCTTTTCCATTACAGGAATAAATTGCGTTTTAAAATACTTTAAAAGGGAAAACAGCTAATTTAAATTGTAAAAATCTTTCATAATATTACTGTTTTACTGTAAATAAAACAAATGAACAAGTAAATGCCTGGATGAGCATAAGAACTTAATTTATAAATTAATAATAAATTAATAATTGTGAATGCAAGACAACTCAGATTCTTCTATCCAATTTCCTAAAAAGCCTCTGACAAAATGACCACAACACCCACACTCCATTATATAACAGAAAAGACAAACTAACAAGTAAACTTTGACAATGAATGAACCCTTTTAAAATGCTTCAGATGCTTAAGACAATGTCACAAGTGGTGCAATCAATCTAAAAGCTCAAAAGTATTTAACACATTTCTCATCTCTCAAGTATCAGCTGCACTTCGTAAAAGCCAATAAACCACCTTATCAGACCAGCAAAGAAATATATTATTACAGTATACACACACACAATACAACTCATAATACATATACACAATTATGCATCCGCTCAATGTTTTTACCACAACAAACTTTAAAGACAATGTGAATGACACTAAACTGTGTAAATGATTGACTCTGAAATGTTTTATCTTTTGATTGCAGTGAATATGTTATCCATATTTATATTTAAAGACCAGTCCCGCTATTAAAGGAGTTTAATTATGGAGCATTGAAAGACTCTGTTGTGTGTTTGCTTTCTAATTCCCCACCATTTAAAATGGGACCTGATGATAAGGAGCCATTCATGAGGTGGATTAATATTTCCAACAGACACCAGAGTTTACACTCAACACTCTGAAAAGAAGCTTTGTAATATTCCAAGACACAATCAAGATAAGAATCTCACACCTTAAGTGTATCACAAATCAGGGCTAAATTACTCTCATAAATGCCAGCCTGGATTGAAATGATGCTGATTATAAGCTATTAATTTTGTTGCATGAACATGCCAGGGGCTTGCCTCAAGTTAGGTTCATTATCAAACGCTGCTAAAGAACGTGAAATTGGAAGATAGTTTCGTTGGCTGAGGCTTGATGTTAGATCCCCTCTTATCAGTTGGGACTTTTGCCAAGACCTGTAGATTTGATGTGTGAAGATCTCTTTGTACCAGCATAACAAGTGCAAGCTCAGTCCCGACGTCTTGTGCGGCAGGCCACACGGTGGAAGCTTTGTTTTGCCACTGAACAGGAGAACATGAGCAAAAACCAAAATTAGGCACTTGAGGGTGGAGAAGGCTGGAGCCAGAGACAGGCCCTGTCTGGCTGTCTTTCCTCAGGCTACCATCTTTCCGCACTTCAGTCGTTTCACCTCCGCTTGTCTCCATGGAATTCACAGAGGGGGCCATGTTTAAAAACACAACAGGAACAAAAGCAAGATGAAGTCACAGATGTGCAGACAACCACACGGAGATGCTGAATAACCTCTGACGTGAGATTTTCCAAAAAGTTTCTCATCAAGACTTTATGAGTCTTTCAACCTCAAATTGACCTTTGAAATTTGCCCTGTCAGTTCATCTTGCACTACAGTATTTCTCCATTTCTGAAACCTCCAGCGTTTGGTGGATCAGCATGGGATGAAATTGTAGTGCATGAAGTGTTGAATCCAAATGTCAAATTGAATCAAGTCTGAACATGAATTATTCTGACTGCCAGAGGCTGCACTTAAGGGAGAGCGACAGGTAGCCGAACTCAAGAGTTATCTTCTGGAGTTCAATGCAAAAGCTTTCTCATGACATCTCACAGTATGCTGAACCCCCAGCTAGAGTAAAATTTTAATCTAAGAAAAAAACAAAACTCAAACCACAGAAGCCTTAGGTAAACATTTGCTAATTTGACCAAAACATCCATCCATCCATACTTCAAGGCTTCTAACCTTCTTTCAAAACTTTCAAGCCTCTGTCAAGCCGACATTCAAAGTTTGTTTTACAAACTTTGCTAAACCTTTGTATTGAATTTCAATTCACGTTCATTCTTCTTCCTTACATTCCAATCTGAATTGCACTTCTATATTCTATTTGCTTCATCTCTCCTATCTGGCAAATAATTCACTCAAAAATGAAACGTTTGTCATCATTCACTCACCATCAATCTGTTACAAACACGTATGAATGTCTTTCCTCTGTGGAACATTAAAGAAGTTTTTATTTATTTTATTTTTTTAAGTCAATGGTCACCAAAACTGTTTGGTTACCAACATTCTTCAAAATATCTTCATTTGTGTTGCGCAGAGGAAAGAAAGTCATGCAAGTATGCAATAACGTCTGTTTGACCATCGTGGCCATAAGTATGGTAAAATGTGCCTCCGTTTAACTTTTTAGGAGGCAAGAGAGCGATTGCTTGGAGAAAATGTTCTTGACAACATTTGTAACAAACATTAGACAAAAGTTAGTTGTTCCAATGAGGTCATGTTTAAGAATGCACACTATACCAATCTGTCCACAGCAATACACAAGATGCAAACACACTTCAACTTAGAGCTGTAAGATAATCACTTGGAATGAACTGAGGAACAAAAGGCGATGACCTTCAGACAAACAACTCAGAAAAGGCACCATCAAGCAAGAACTAGCTGTTTGCAGAGGTTTTAGACAGTTCAGGCGGTTTGGAGTGCTTCTCTACTAGTCAAGCAGGGTGTTTGCTTTAAGCAAGTATCTATGTGCATCTTTGAAGAACAAGAACTGTGCTCTAAGATATCGTCCCCTTGGAATTATAAGGTTCTATCTGCGTTCTGAGCAGTTTTGAGATATTGAGCTTTAAAGTTTTTGCATTCCATTTGACTGTGTAGAAATAACATTTTTTAAATAAAAAGTTCCAAAATGTACACAACTTAAAAAACAACATCACATAATGTAAAGAAGTGGTCACAGAATAAGAATGTGTGAATAACTAAATTTTGACAAAAATGTCAGATAGAACCTTATAATTCCAAGGGGACGATATTCCTGGATCTAGGAATTTAAAAAACTCCCTTTGTGCTCTGTACCCAAATTGTTTGTCATATTGCTGCTTAGCTTGATAAGTGGGACAAAATTGTATGTGTTCAATGGGCCAGAAAGGGGATTAAAGCCAGTTTGTTACCTAAAAGCCTGCTGGATTACCCACACAAGCCATGTGAAGTTATCCACAACAGGAAACCCATGGAACTACCTCACTCAATGTAGCATGAATAAAATCAGGCCCTGCCAACTACAAATGATATACTGCCCTATTTGTGTGACTACATAAAATCCAACAGTGAATAAAAAGGTTTGTGACTGCTACCAACAGAGAAGATCAGTTCTATGAAGTAGATACTTATTTTCTTCATGTTTGGATGCATGTTTCACAAGCCCATGTAACAGTCTGCAGGGTTCAACTTCAGATTTAGTTGCATTGAGACATAATGAAACAGGTCAAGTATTAAGTGACCTATCGTTAAAACAGATTCTATGTGAAAATCAGAAAAACACAATAATGAGGCTTAAAATGGGGAGAACCTCCATGAGCCTTGAGGTCATGAAGCCTAGGGCTTTATCCTCTGAAAAATATGGCTACCACACTAAAAAAACATCATGGGTGGCATGGGCGAATGTGACGCTCTCTCTAATAACCCAGCACAATCAGATTTACTCTGCATGTGATCTATTTGTAGGTAAAATTGCAAAATAAACCCCCTAAACAAGATAACTAAGTAGATATGGTTCAAATCTTTTTTACAAGACCGTAAGTAGTTAATTTCCAAATTCCTCAATCCCAAATAATCTTAAGATATTTTACTCCAATTCCTATTTGATTTCCAAGCAAATTATAGATACGTTAAAATGAACTAAATACTTTATTTTAAACCAATCAAACAGCCAAAATCTGTCATTTTAGGGGTCTGTGTTTAGACAGTTGAATTCTTGAGTTGCCCTACATTTCGATTGCTTGGAGGCGGACTACTTGCAACGCAAGGAATTTGTGCTCCAGGGCACGAGTGATATGTTTAGATGTGGTGATGTACCTTATTTCAGAATGTGCTGCTGAATAGAAAGGGTGAGAGCTATTGCACTGGGTATCATTAATCTTTATACTGTATTCATTGCAAGGACTCTTCACAGCAAAAATGCACAAAACTGCTGTTTTCTGCCATTGTTTGCTAAAACGAAATTAACACTCCTGAGAAGTCTGCATCTGTCATTACACCTACTGTTTTTTGAACACTCTCCGCTTTCGAAAGCTGAAGTAGCAGAGTTAAAAATATTGATAGAAAAACTTTAGACCAACTGCCAAATAACTCTCAACAGGCTCTTCAGATTACATATACATGTTCACCTTCATGGCACAACACACAACAACTGGTTAGTTTCTGACACCATAAAAAAATATAATTAATTAATATATACATTCAAAAGTTTGGAGTCGGCAAGATCTTTTTTTTAAGAATTATCTTATGCACCGAGATGACATTTGTTTGATCAAAAATACAGTAAAAACACAAATAATGTGAAATATTATTATAATTTAAAATAATTTTCTATTTTAATACATTTTAAAATGTAATTTACTCCTGTGATGGCAAAGCTGAATTTTCAGCATCATTACTCCATTCTTCAGATGATCCTTCAGAAATCATTCTAATTTGATGATTTGGTGCAAAACGATGTTGAAAACAGTTGTGTTGCTTAATATACTTGTGGAAGCCATAATACCTTTTTAGCATTCTTTGATGAATAAGAGAGTTCAAAGGAACAGCATTTATTTGAAATGTAGATTTATTTTTATAAATGACTTTTGATCCATTTAAAGCAACCTTGCAGAACAAAAGTATTTGCCTTTAAACTAAACTTTTACTGACCCCAAACCTTTAAAAGGTAGTGTGTACCTTTACTTTCCATCATCAAACAAAGGGTTAAAAAGCTGACACAAAACACATAATTAGCTGAATTGAAGAAAGCTATACAAGTACACAGAATTAAATATCTTAATATTATTTCTAATACAACAAGAAACTAAATAAACCAAAAAGACCAATTAGCTATACGTTTTGACAGGGTTTAACCATTCACTTAACTGGTGCTTTGATTTGCTAACGACTTCTGAAAAGAGTTTGGAGCTATAATTGCTATTTAAATCCTGCCCTTTTTTCCCCTATATCAGGACACTTGGGCTCCTTGTCCAGGTGTTTTGGCTGACTTTTCTTTTGAACTTCAAAGAGCCTCTTCCTGACTCCCTCCAGCATGTCTCCACCTGCCCACGACTGTCTTTCCAACCCGCTCCCCATTTTCCCCACAAAGCCTCTTGAATCCCAGGAGGAGCAGAGTTTTAGGGAATAATGCACATACCATTCACTTCCATTCCCAGTTCTCAGGGCAGTGAAGGAAAGAATCCTGCTGCTGTGTTTACACTTCTTTTAATTACTGTCATTACACAATAGCAGAGACCAAGATGTGTAATTATTTCCCATTAAACCTTGAAGAAAATCTGTTGTGCACTACAGTTCCATGTATGAAGCTTGTGTGAAGCAGGTATTTTCTCTTGTAATGACAAGAAAGTGCCTGTGCACTCAAAATGTTACTATTCCTGCAAGTAATCATGGATGAAGTTTAAAATTACACACATACGTTAACATACAAAGCATTAGTTCTGCAAAGGGAACAACAAAAGGGCAATCTCATCATTCACAACCGCAAAATGAAAGGGAATCTGAGAGGTGTCTTATAATTTGCACTGAGCTGTAAAAGAGAGACCTGAATATAAGGCTTCTTTCCATTTCTCAAGGTAGCCTACACAATCTAGACCATCTCCTTCTAAGCACCATTCACAAAGTCAGCATGTTTATTATTTATAAGGTATTTCTTCTCAAATATATCTGTAGGGACTGTGATACATTCTTACTGATACTTTACCAGGTGACTCATTTCAGTGCCAGTGCTGTGATAATGGGCAACTAAATAATTAAAGACACAATGTCTGACTTGCATAAATGGACCAGGAGTATTGCTTAAAGCCCCAGATCTCAACACAAGTGCATTAATACTCAGAATAAAAGGGAGCGAAAACAAGAGGAGGAATGGATACGTACCGCAAACAATGCGCCTTGATGGACACATGCTCCTGTGGATGGAAAAAATGAGGTGAACAAGGGTGGAAGAGGATCAATACATCAGCTTTCACTAGCAGGCCAAATGACAAGTTCATTATTACTCGTGGACAAATGTCACAGTCATGGCAATCATGTGTCCCAATGTCTTGGACATTCATAAATGCCAGTATCACCCAATGTGAGAGAACACAAAAGATTGTCACACAGTTCATTAATGAAATGTAACGGTTTACTCTCAAAAGCTGTAAAGAGAAAAGGATGTCAGTCAACATGTTATAATCATTCTTGATCCGTTTTAAAAGTTTGACATTCATTTGCCATGTTAACAGATACAGTTAAGAACTGAAAGACACTGTAGCTAAACTGTATTCATTTATAGGCATCAGGCAAGGGAACAAATGTATTCAAGATTATAGAAACTGCATTAAATTGCATGCAGATAATCGTAAAAACATGGTCCTGAAACTTTTTTTTTTTTTTTAAGATTAAGTTAACTATGTTAGGATGTCTATGTTAAGTTTTACTTCTCAAAGAAAGCCTACTTCCGTCAAGATACACTTTCATCTTGAAAACCAATCGCAATAATGTTGACTGTCAATCAAACTTCCCAATAATAATGTGTTATAGAATTAACGCAAATGCATCACAAGTTGATGTAGGAAGATTCACACAGAGAGATACGTACAGGATGTGGACGCCGTTTCATAAACAGCATCACCAAGACATTGTCATTCAGTTATTTAATAGTACAGGACACTGTATTGCGCATTGCTATTTTATTGCATTTCCATGCACCTACAGGAGAACTGATTTATACACATTTGTAAATCTATTTTATTAAACTAACCGCGCTTATTTGCAGGTTGTACCAATAGCAACACATTTTCAACTGAATTCAATAAAAACACAATAACAGGAACACCAACCTTCTGCTACTGGCGAGACGGTGATATATCCAATTAAAACGGTTAGAAGGATCCAAATAGGACTCATATTCACTTTAGAAACTGTGTTCATCCAAAATGCTCAAAAATACAATCGCTTTAAGTTGAATGTGAATTAAAACGCATCCTCGTTTCTGTCCCGAGGACTCGAATCAATCAGCAGCGCCTGAGCTTGAAGTCTTGCAGAGAGTCGGTCTCGTTACAGGGAAGCATCCAGTCCAGTGCGCTCTCCAGCGAAACTTCCTCACAGAAAGCAGTTCCGACACGAAAATCCTGCCTCTTAAAACCACGGGCCCATAGCAAAGACAACTTCAACGCGAGTAATTACAGAGGAACACGCACTAACGACCACTGAGCGTACGAGCTGCTCTTTAAAGTGAGTTATTGGAGACACGACCAGCTGCGTTCACGAGTTGAGAAACCCCCTCCGTCACCTCTACCACTGTGGGAACAAAACCTGTGACCATCAAAGCTTTGACGTGGTTGGGGTTTTGTGGTGGTCTTCTGTTAATGCGTTTTTTTTTTTACTATTAGGCCAATTAGTTTATGTGTAAACATGCATTCCAAACTTAGAATAATGCCAATTAAATTTCGTTCATTAAACGTTTAAAAACATTTGAATAGCCTACTTAAAATAGTAGTGCACTTTAGGGTCAGAGATTCCTGAGAGTCACGTGCAGTAGCGCAATCTGATCCTTGGTTGTGCTCATTCATGGGCAAAAACAGAAAAGGACATTTGTAGAATTGAAGAAATTCAAACCTTTCTAACAATGCTATATTAAAATGTAATTTTAAAATCTATTAATATATCCTACAGTAAGATTGGCTATAAAAGAATAGTACTATTTTAAAAAAGTAAAATATAATATTTTAAATATAAAATATATATTGTAATTCCATATTCATGGTTTAATACATACTGCCTGCAACAAAACCTGCCTATGTCTTATCTTGAAAATGCCAAAAATTAAGACATAAAAACTTAAATATGAGCCTAATTACTTTAGGAAAAGTGTGTGAGCGACTACTGCCACCTGCTGTTATAGATAGGGGATGTAAGGCCCAGGGGGGAAAAGAACCCAAAAAATCTAAATGTGAACAATTTTCTGTTAAATACACTAACTTGAGGCATTCCATATCATCACAAATGAATCTCCATTATGATAGGAAAGTCAATGTGGGCCGAAATCCTTCGCAACAGGGCATCCTTATTGACCATTCTGTCGTATCTCTACCTAAAATATGCCTCTGCTGTAAAAACTGGCTACAGAATAATCACACAGTTATCATATTTACCATTTTATTGCAGTCTAATTTTTGTACAATGCAAATATATACATATAAAGCTCATGCCTTTTTCTCTTCTTGTGGCAACCATTCATCGATTTTGATGTGCAAACCTTCACTCGACCTACTGCAGATAATTGCTCGGTCAATAAATGGACCTGGAAGATAAGACATTTCATTCAAGTCAAAGAATATGAGAAGAAGTTTCACCAATGTCAAATATATTGTAGAGAGCATGGACATGGTAACAAACATGTAGTCATCATAATTCTGTAGTTTTTAAATGTTCAAAGGAATTCAGCCTTGGCATTTGCTCAGTTTATGAGATGGTTGGACTAAATTAAACATACCTAATACATAAATTACTTACCAAATACTGCTGGTTTATGGCTTGCCACATCTTTTACAATGGCATGAATGTTTTCCAAAATACACTCCTTAGGCATATCCAGCTGTTTAAAAAAACAAACTGAGTTAACAAATGTAAAAAAACAACAACAACAACTCATAGATATGAAAATAAGCAGATATAACCCTGCTCACGCTTACTTTATTATATATAGATAGAAATGTCTGTTACCCAAAGCAGTTCAATGTGACTTACTGTTGCAACTTGTGTGTTAACATGGATGTCCTCCACCATATATTCATGACCAGTCTTGAACAATGCAAGCATTCTGGGTATATTTATTCCAACAGATCCTGATGCAAGAAACACAACACAAGAATCCAATTTAACCTCTATTTAGTTGTACATTAATAGACCATGCCTGTTACATGACATGGGGAAACTCACTGACCTCTCTTGCTCTTGGGAAACTTCTTCCTCAGCTTGTTCTTCAAAGGAAGCAGCTTTTGTAGAATGTCTGGCTCAGCCAAGTAGAAATCTGCTGTGATCTCATCAACTAAAATCTGTAATTGCCATTGATTAAAAGGCACACAAAGTAAATGTGAATCAACAATGCTCTTTTCAATAAATGATTACTATGTTATAGTAGGGTGACCACCATCAAACAAACCAAATGTGGGGCGTTTATAAGTTTGTGTGGGACAATGTGGGACATGTTACCAACACTAAAACATAACCTGAAACTGTTATATAATGTTTATCTAACTTGATAAAAACATTTGTATTCTGCCTTTCAGCTGATAAAAATTCTTTGTTCTTTAGTCCCTTCCAGAAAACACCATTACATCACAATGTAAAATAACATGTCTTTATTTTGTATGTCATTTAAATTCAACATCACTGAGCCCAAAGGCAGCGGGGCATCATGCAGATCACTATTTTTGAAACAGTTCTGACCAAGTCCAACAAAATAAATAATGAACAAATAAAATATAAATCAACATGAATTTAGATAATTGACAGTCTTATATATTAAGAATATATTAAACCAAAACCGTTCATATTTGTTAGAAAGGATGTGGATTAAAACAACCACAGCAGGCAACAAGTTGATGAATTCTGTTATATTTTAAATTTAATTTACCGAATTATCCATTTGTTTTCTGACAGGGAACACATGGAACGAATCACCGCTCCACATTTTGATCAACAGCATCACAACTTACTAGTGACCGTGTTTACTCCTTTCTTTTCAACCATTGGATAGGATTTTAAAAACGGCTGTTGTATTTGTACTTCTGACGAAGCGCTGTTAAATATAGGTGAAAAACTACGCAGCAAAAAGAATAAATAAAATGCTTTCTTAAAAAGGCAAAAGAACGCATGCACGTTTTCTTAATATGATAATTAAAAACCAACAGACTGATAAAAATGCGGGACATCTTCTCAATATGCGACGTGCAGGACAAGGGGTGAAAATGCTGTGCGGTACAACGCAAAGCGGGACGGGTGGTCACCCTATGTTATAGCCAAAACGTTGGTTGAATTCAGGGTAACTGGGACCTTTTTTGTTTGAACACCCAAAAAAAAACGTAAAAAAATAAGACACTTATACAGCATATATGTAGGAATTAACCTTCTCAGCCAACAAGTTCTCATGAGCTTTACCTTGTCAATCAGTTCTGCTCCACCTGCAACTGTTGCTCCATTATCCATCGCTATTCTGGCTTGATCTGGATTCTGTAAAGCCATAACTCTAGAATGAATGTATGTAACCTGAACAGTCTCCTGAACTGAAGCTGTTAATTCTTATCTAATCGATTCAGTCAATGACATCTATAATGTTTAACGTAAACCACCAAGTGATGCTCCCACCTCAGTGAAAACCACTATTCTGTTGTTGTCCGACTTGAAGGGATGTGGTAAGTGAATTGTGCTAACAAACGGATCCACTTTTTTCTGAAACAAAACAAATGGAATTTCATTAAGGTTTAATGTTCCGTTTAAATATAATTGTTTGTTGCAGTTATAGTGCTGAAATGTTTCTGCAAACATGCTAATGAGAAGTATTTTTCATCCAGTTAACTCAAAATAACATTGTTTCTAGCTCATTGAACCTATTTAATTTAAAGTGAACCATGACAAGAAAAGACAGACTTTATTTTAGCAGCAATTAAACATGATAACCTTCAAGAATCATCGTAATATGGTGTAGAACAGCAGAACTTGATACATTTAAGCTTTCTTGAAGCAAGAACAGCTCCATAACAGCTTTAACTTGTCTCTGACAACTGCAACTAAAGCACGGGAAAGCTCTATCCTGGACACATTTCCAGCAAACCAACAAAACTTTTAGCAGAATTAACTAAGGGTTAGTTACTCTAGTTTTGCAGATTAATTATTGGTGGTACAGTTAAAAAAAAGTTTATGGCCAGAAATTAATTTTATTCCGCAAGTATGCATTACATTATCAAAAGTGACAGGGAAGACTTTAACTTTACTACTAAAGAAAAGTCAAAAAAATTTTGTTCTTTTGAACTTGCAAGTAGCACATAAAGAAACATTGATAATAAATGTTTCTTGAGCAGCAAATCAGCATATTAGAATGATTTCTGAAGGATCATGTGACGCTGAAGACTGGAGCAATGATGCCAAAAATTCAGCTTTACAATCACAGAAAAACAATTACATTTTAAAAGATTACAATAGAAAATACTTATTTTAAATTGCAATAACATTTCACAATATTACTATTTTTACTGTACTTTGATTAAATAAATGCAACTTTGGCAAACTTAAAACTTCTTTCAAAACATTAAAACATTTTACTGACCTCAAACTTACAAAAAAGTAGTAAAATAGTTTTCGCAACCACTCAAATTCATTAATTTACAATCATTTTATAAATTCAATTAAAAATTGGATAAGATTAGACATACAAACTAGTAATATAAATTTTAATATTTCAAAATACTACTTTTTTATTTAACATTTGCATCCTTGGTAAGCATAAGTTAATTTCATAAGCTAATTTCAAAATCATTTAAAAAAAAAAAATCTTACCGACACCAAACTTTTGAACGGTAGTTCAAAACGTTTCTCTTAAAGGTGCTGTATGTAACTCTTTCACTCTACTAAAGCATAAAAATACCATAATATGTTTGCATATATTGAGGAAACATGCTAAGTTCACATACTCGTTTCTCTGAAAAACACTCCTACAGCCAGTTATTTTACTTTGAAATGTGCGTTTCCAGGCTCTAAGGTTTGTTTTGGTTCGTGATACTGCACGTTGCCAGTTTTCATTGTCCATTGCGCTCGTTCCTGTTGTGTGTGCTCAAACTGGCAACCCGTGTGAGCGCCGTCCAGTCTGAGGAGCAGGTAATCAGGTGGGAGAAACGATCTCCAATGTTTTGAATTGGACTACAGTACCCATTTCAACCACTAGTTGTCACTCTTACAGACTGCACCTTTAATTTATTATTTTAAGCAAATATTACCTAAATCAAACTTAGCTTAATAAAACAACCACACAAGACGTACCTTTTTTTCCAGCTTCATGTCCAGACGTAGATTAATGTACACAGGCTGGTTTTCAGGACTGAAGTCCAGTTTCTGAAAGTTCTTCAGCATTTCAATGGCCACGGGTGCCTCATAGACAGGTTTTGGATAGTACCTCACCATGTACACATCATCCACTGGAGCCCAGTATGTGAGTCCATATGGTTTATGCCTGTCTTTGTCATCAACTTTTTTCTTCTCTTTCACCACCTTTTCTTGAACCTTCTCCTCTTTCTTCTCTTTCTGTCTACAAAAAGAGTTAATTAAGAACATGACTCCTCTTTGCATCTGTTTTTGCATGGTTTCTTTTTTTTAATTTTATTAGACAACCTTTTTTAGCAAGGTAAAGACTAAATCATGTAAACGGAACTTACTTGGTAGCAACGTAGGATCTTACATGCTGCTGTCTGTTTGCAGTCAGTGAGCTGCAGGAGACAGAAGGAGCTCTGCATGTGAAGAACAAACTCTGACACCTGGGTAATACTGTGATTGTAACAAGACACATGAGCATAATAGAATTAAAATGACTTGGTAAACTGATTTATATTAATGGTTACATCACAACTAACTACTCAGTAGTAAAGAGACTGAAGGGAGTGGATTAAGAGATTAACCACTAGGCAACTTTCTTGCAAAATGTAACATGCTAGCCAAAGTTTCCATCAAGAAACAATAGTTACTACAGTACTTGTCACTGTGAGATACTGTGAGTAATCATTACTGCCATTAATTATTGGTTACCATGTCCATTTTATGTAACAATTTAAAAACATGTGGCTCCTTTCTGTTTACTCAATCCAAAATAATGCATCTAATATATATTAAAATAATATAATTTATCCTTTTGACAGACACGCTGCATAAATTCACATAAGCATAACTATAAGAGATCGTGGTGAAAACTGTTAGCTTGTGTAGTTGTTGTACGATCAGCTCATGTATTCTGCACATATTCTGCAGGTTGCATGCTATTAATCTGAAAATACATTGGAATAAACAGAATATAAGTAAAACAATATGTAATGCTTAAAACTGACCTCTTAAAAGACTCCTCGAGGGGGCAGCCATGTTGACAGAATTGTGTGTTACACTTTAATGTTCCGTCTAAATCATCAACCACCGTTTAAGCGTTCCCATTCATAAATATCGTTATGATTGTCGTGCGCATCTTGCTTTGGTAAAATATTGTGCATAATTAGAAATTAAATTCTATACATGCGCTATATTTGTAGATACGACAACAAACAGCCAATATGCTCGTTACATAATGCCTTCTCGTCCACCATCAATAACGTTGTTTGCCCCATTTATACAAATAATCCAACATACCTGCATGAAATACACAAAAGTTGCACAGTAAAGGTAAAAACATCATTGCAGGTAAGCTGTATTTTTAGAGAGGTTGTGAATAAAATTGCACGATTCGTTCTTTGAGGCGGATCTTTTCAATGAATCGATTGATCCGAACTACTTGTTTACGACCAATCTTGTTCTCGATTCACCAATTATTAAACGGAGAATCGCCTTTCTGACCTGTTCGATTCACTCTTTGAGCAATACGAGAACCTAGAGCATTTGGTGCGAACGGAGCTTTGACTGACGGGGTGAAAAGTAAGTTAATAAACCAAATAAGATACGAAATCATTCATAACGTTTTATTACGTACAAAAAGCTGATGAATATATATATGAATATAATATATAAACTTCATATAAAATAAATAAACAACCAAATATGCCCACTTTACGGAATGCTTTTTTTTATTAGACCTTGTGGAATGTGTGACGTTGGGACCACGTGAGTGACACACTTACGTAATGTCGTAAAATAATATCCAAATCTTGTTGTTTGAACCGATTCTTTTAAAGTTAACTGTTCGAAAGAACCGATTCGCATTTTTGAGTCGGACTTCCTATCTCTAGTTGTAAGGGGACCGTTGACTGGAGCGGAAGCTCAGAGTGTTGTCCTTCCTTCTGCCCGACTCTCATGATGAGGATCGGTCACAGTTTGTCTGTATGTCTCTGATCATACCACACCAGCAGCTCCTCTCCCACCTCCCGAATGCAGGTAAGAGTCTACGTCCTGCATTCCGGCGTGCTGATTTTCTGTTGTGCATATTGTTGGGTGTCAAATATGCCTGACGTCTCCAGGCAGCTCTAAGTTACCTCAAAAAGATCCGACGAGGAGAAGGTGTGTTCTGTAACTTAATAAACACAGGAGAACAGTGTTTCAACCTATTACACGCCACAGATTCTCCTGATTTATATATGACCGTATTTGGTGATGACGAGGAATGTCTGTAGCACAGCCAGATCTGCTCCTGGTTTTCAAGTTGTGGTTGTCAGCTCTCCGACAAAACTTATTTCATGTAACGTTAAATCACCCAGGACACAACTTTTTTTGACATGTCAAGAATTGCTAATAATAATAGCCTTACATAACACAAACCCCGCCGTTTGAGTGGTTGACAACAACCACTGAGTCGTTGACTTGCTGTTACCTGTAATGCAAAACACCACGACGTTGTTGAATGCATTTTAAACAGTAAGTGCAAGTAAGATTCAGTTCAGAACTTGTTTTTGTTCTATTCATGGAAGTTACTTAGTAACTTCAAAGAGCAGGTTACGTAACGCTACAGCTGTCATTATCGTGACCCAGCGTTCGTTTGCATATTAAACGCCATAGTGTTCAGTCAAATAACTTTTTGTCACATGACTATACACAGCGGTTTAGTGGCAGAACTCACAATACACACATTGAACAGTATGCACAGTGTACACATATATACTTTATTATTATTATTATTTTATTATTTTTATTATTATTTATTTTTTTCACTAAATGAAATATACACCCCAATACGTACATATGCAGGAGTATACTGACAGCAGCAACATACAATGTTGATGAGAAGTGAGACATACGGTTGCTGTGCAATATGATGGTCTGTGTGACAAACTGATATATGATATCTAGTCCAGAGTCCAGTAGAATTAATAAACTTCTGCATGTAAAAAAAAAAAAAAAAGGAAAGAACATTCAGAAGAAGGACATTTTATACCCAAACAGATCTTTGGCAGAGCTTGGCAGTGTGCTTCTGTGTGTAACAGCTGTGACTGAATGATTACAGCGTGGCGCGTGTTCTTTCTATACAAGACCAATAAGGGCCTGTTCAAAAGCTCTTGCTGGTTCTACCTATTAATAGAGTCTTATGTGAAAGTGCTCTTTTGCTTTCATCTTTTTACAGCTGAAAGGGATTGATAAGAAACTTCTGCGACGTCTCCAAAGTTCAACTAAGTTAAACTCTGTCAGTGCCCTAGATTGCCATAATGTTTTGGCTCAGCATGAGAGATACTGTATCAACTACTCAAACATTTCAGTGTAAACATCAGCTGTCTGTCTCTTAGTAAGCACTCAGGGTCTCTCATGCTGGTTTGCATTTTAGAATATATTATTCAAAAGTTTGGGGTCATTAAGACATTCATTTTTTTATGGAATTAATACTTTTAAGGACACATTAAAATGATCAAAAGTAACAGTAAGACATTTATAATGTTACAAAAGGTTTCAATTTCAAATAAATGCTGTTCTTTTTAACTAGTTCATCAAAGAATCCTGAATAAATGTATCCTGGTTTAGCAACAAAATCATTTTCAACACTTAAAATAAGAAACGTTTGCACCAATATATATATATATATATATATATATATATATATATATATATATTAATATGCACCAAATCAGCATATTATAATGATTTCTGAAGGTTCATGTGACACTGAAGACTGGAATAATGATGCTGAAAATACAACTTTACCATCACTGTAATAAATTACATTTTAAAATGTATTAAAATTAAAAACAGTTATTTTAAATTGTAATATTTCACAGTATTGGTTTTACCTTTGGAGAGAATAAGAGAGATATTTCAAAAACCTTTTAAAAATCTTACCGACCCCAAACTGACATTTTACAACCTTACTTAGTGACTACATAGTGTTTTTCTTAAGCTTTATTTTAAAATCACCTTAAGCATTGTCAGGAAAAGGGTTTCTTTGCCCACACTGATGCGAGCTCTGCTGCAGACTTTACGTTATGAAAGTGCGAACTCGTAGGAAGACTGTGACCGCTTAGGGTGCCATTTGGGACAGGGCCACTCTCATGTGTTCGTTCCTCAACTGACCACAAAAATTACAGTTAAACTGCCAGCTGACTCATAGATCAGACTTTCAACTTTCTCTCAGTTTCTTATGATTCATACAAATATACAAATTCATACAAATATTTTTCTTTTGAGAAAATGACATACTGTAAGTAAGAGAAATAGTGATGAATAATATATTTTCTGCATGAATTTTCAGATTAACAGGCATGCCAAAGGAAAAATATGATCCTCCAGACCCACGCAGATTATACACCATCATGTCAGCTGAGGAAGCAGTCAGTGGGAAGAAATCATACTGGACCGAGTTGGAGATTTCTGGTTGGTTATTATTCCTCACTTATTCAACCTTATTCCTCAACTCATAAAATCAACTTATTTTAAAAAAATGTGCCACTGAAGGAACACTGACAAGAGAAATGAATGAATAAACCACTTAAGTGAAACGTGAAAACCTACTTATACTGAACTACTAAAAAGTATTTTTTTTTCCAAAGTGTCTTCTAGTGCTGGAGATATACAGTTATCAGTGTGTGTGTGTGTGTGTGTGTGTGTGTGTGTGTGTGTGTGTGTGTGTGTGTGTGTTCTCTGGGATATTTGGTGAAAAAAAAAGTTTGTCACAAACTCTGTCTGTGCTCCTGTGGTACAGGGCGAGTCAGAAGCCTGAGCAGTTCACTATGGACGCTGACCCACCTGACTGCTCTCCACATCAACAACAACAACCTGAGCCGGATTCCCCCTGAAATCGCAAAGCTGCCCCATCTCGTCTACCTGAACCTGTCCTCCAACAAACTGCGCAGCCTGCCAGCAGAACTTGGCAACATGGTGACTCTCAGGTGCGTTTTAACAAATCGGTCCTGTCAGACTGAATGCAGCATCTCGGCACATGCAGGTTCTTAAAGACAATAGTCATTAAGAACACTAAATTGTTTTATTGTTTCCAGTTAAAATAGGAAAAATGTATAAAAATAGAATTAGGATGTGACTCGGATGGCTTATTACTCTATCGCTAAAATGTCTAATCAATAGACCTTTGTGTAGTTCACTTTGAACGATTTTGTTCAGTTACACTAAACATGGTAACATGTTTTGTACTGTGTGTATTTCAAGGGAATTGCTTTTGAACAACAATTGTTTACGAGTTTTGCCTTATGAACTTGGTCGGCTGTTCCAGTTGCAAACTCTCGGCCTCAAAGGTGAAGCTTTTTTTTAAGGTTTATATGTGCAGATCAAACATCCAATTTTTTTTAATTAGGCCTGAGAACAATATTTCTTTTGCAGGTAATCCATTGTCCCAGGATATACTCAACCTGTATCAGGAGCCTGATGGAACAAGGAAGTTATTGAATTACATGCTAGACAATCTTGCAGGTAATAACGGACACAGGTACATAGTGGCTTATTAATACAGTACACATGTTATTCATTTAATTAAGTTATTCATTTGACTTACTTTACAACTATTTCCCCTCCCAAAATTAGTCCACCCTGAACAACTCCCCCAAAGACCTTGGATCACTTTGAGGGAGCGAGACCAAATGATGCCCACAGGTACATAGTTGCATCCTGTCACAGGCTTTTGAAAAGCCTGATTTAGCAACCACAAATCTAATATTAAATCTCTGTGTTCTCAAGCTGTGTTCACAGTAATGTGCTACAATGTGCTCTGTGACAAGTATGCAACAAGGCAGTTGTACGGCTATTGTCCCTCATGGGCCCTTAACTGGGAGTACAGGAAGAAGGGCATCATGGAGGAGATCACTAACTGTGACGCTGACATCATCAGTCTGCAGGTACATATCCACAATATGAAGCTCACAAAATCCCATTTAAAATGAGCAAAATATACACTACCGTCCAAAAGGTTAGGGTCTTTGAAAGAAGTCTTTGAAACAGTAATATTGTGAAATACAGTTTAATATGACTGTATTGTATTTTAATATAATTTAATATGTTATTTATCCCTGTGATGGCAAAGCTGATTTTCTGCATCATTACTTCATTACATTAGAGTCTTATGCGTCACATGACCCTTCAGAAATCAGTCCTAATATGCAGATTTGGTGCTAAAGGAACATTTCTAAGTAATATAGCTGTAGCAATGATAGGCCCAAGCACTGGCGCCACCACCACCCCAGTGGCTTTAGGACAACTGTGCACGACGGGCAATGTGCATTTAAAGCGGGTAAATATAAAAGAACTACGTCAAAATCGTTTGAATACACCACATTTGGTGCCACCATGACCATGAACCACAACAGCCACATCCATTTAAATTTAGATGTATTTCATGTCATAGGATGTTATAGGTCACTTTCAAATGAGTTCGAAGTTATCATTTGCAGCTTACATTTTTTTTTTCTTAAATTGACCCATTCTAAGGCGTTGTCCAGGCGTTGTCTGCGTATTCCGTGGGCAGTGATTATTTAAATGAGGAACATTATGACTTCGTAAAGCCCGGAAAAATCATGTTGTAGTCCAAACGAGCCGTTCGTTGTAGTTCTTGAAAAGTGGATTCTGTTAAAATAAAATATCTCCCTGTAGAGTGGACTGAGCTTTTTAACCTTCCAGATCTTTTTTTATGCTCAAACTGCAACATTACACACTAACTTAAGTTAAAAAAAATGAAAAAGCATAATAGGACCTCTTTAAACTCTAAAACAGTGTTTCCCAACCTTTTTTTCAGACCCTTTGAAAATGTTCTAAAATTTGTGTCACTCTACCCTAGTGTTGTCACGATACTACTTTGATACTATACCTTGAAATGTATCGAATGTATTTCAATACCACAGGGAAGAACCGCCTACTGTCATATAGATATTTTTTGAAAGTCTAGGAATTTCTTCTGAAGAGATCACTTTATATGATGACATATTGAATTAAGGCTTTTATGTAAACATTGCTCAATTTGCATTGCAAATCTCACCTAAATGTTTGCTCAATCAGTGTATTTGTGTTTTTATTTGGGGATAATTTTGTTATAATTGCACAAGATAGCTTGTTTTTAATATATTTTATAATGTAATAATTTCACAGGTAATCTCCAAATTAATGTAGAACCAACATAAAAACAGTATAATTTAAATAATTGTTTAATGGCATCTTTTGAGAGGGAGAGAGCGAGAAACACAAAAAGAAAAATACCTCAAACATTGGACAGACGCAACAGCCAAACAGAGTAAATTGGAATGCTATTTGGCCCTAAACAGATCATATGAATTGGCAGGATACCTGAGTAAAGTGAGAGACCCTAAACTGAGAAAAGTCCTGAGCATGTACAGACTCAGTGAACACAGTCTGAGCATAGAGACAGGCAGACACACAGACACAGACAGACCTGGCTGCCGAAGGAAGAGCGGCTGTGCCCTCACTGAACAGAGTATCAAGTGGAAACAGAGCTACACTTTTTGACATCCTCCCCCAATTATACAAAAATTAGGGACACTTTCTATCCCCTTTTCACAACCCACCAGAAAGACTTCCATCAGAAATCAAATAAGGACAAACTCCCACTCCTGCTAGAAGAAAGCCCAGATAGTTCAAACCTGGCTGCCAGGTATGTGAGGTCCTGTCACGAAAAAAAGAGCCTCCAGTAGGACAGAGCTACCAACTATACACCTAGAGACACTGATATAAATATTAAAAGATTAAACATTTTAATTACTATGTTTATTTTCATGTAAAAGATTTTTTTTATTATTGTATAGTGTTATGAATGCTTTGGCAATGTAAAGATTTCTTTCACCTTGCCAATAAAGCTATTTGAATCTTGAGAGAGAGAAAGAGAGAGAGGCTGTTTAGCAGTTAGTTGAGCTAGAAAATTTAACAACATTTTAAACAAACTAAAAAAAATGTTTTAATCTAAACTGACAAAAAATAGTCTTTCATAATATCTAAGTATATATCCAAATACAATAGCTACTAGCTCTAAAGCACTGTTCTCAGCAACAACAGTTTGATCTACCCTGTTTAAAAATAGTCCATCTAGTGGTTATACTGTGCATTTAATTTAATTTATTCATTTCAGCCAGATAGCATGAAATCTGCTATTTGTAACTTGTACATAATGCATTAATTATAAATTTTATTATTTTTATATACAATTAAATGGTGTATAATTTATTATTTAGAAGATATGAGACTCTTCCAGTTTCCATTTTTGTCCTTAAATTAATCCCTCACCATGGCAACACAGTTCAAGATATCCAATACCCAATAGCAATTTAGCATCATTAATATATTGACATCATGTTGAGAAAGTTTGGTGTGAATCTTATGAAGCCTTTTGGAGTAGTAGTTAAAAATGACGTCCTGTTGATCGGAGCTAATGACTGTAAATTAGAAAGTTGTCCGGCTCAATGAGAAGAATATATTTACTGAGTTTGATGACTGTAGGTAAAACTAACCCCCCATTTTACTTAAAAGGTGGCGCTACTCAGCCCCTTCTACATGCCCATTATTAAGGCTTTAACCCATATTTACTGGCTGACAACTCTAATGTGTGTGTGTCGAGTTTCATGCAATTTGAAGCATGCTTAAAGTCTCAAAAACACCCAAAAAGAATATTAAAGTTTGATGCGTTGCGATGACAACAGTATACAAGATATCAAGAATCCTTTAGCAGGTGTACATCTGCAGTGTGTTGACATTATTCTGACGAAGTTTGAAGCAAATTGGGTAAAAATATGGGAGATTTCTTAGCATTTTGAAAGTAACATAATTCCTGCTGCCAGTTGGTGGCGCTATGGCTTTGACTCACAATAGTCACATCAATGTGATCGGTCTCCTACAGCGAACACACAGCTGAAGTTTCATCAAAATTAGTCAATGTATGCAGAAGTTATAACACTGTTTCCCTATTTTCACCATGAATTTGTTGCCTCGCCATTGCCAAACCATTCGAAATATAAAATATCTGCTCCCATTTAGCATCTTCAATGTCTTGGCTTCACGCTGACCGCTAATTGTCAATGTTAAAAACAGTTGTGCTGCTTAATATTCTTGTGGAAACCGTGGTACGTTTTTTTTTTCTTCTTCTCTTTTTTCATGATTCCTTGAGTAGAAAATTCATAAGAAAAGCATTTATTTGAAATATAAATCTTTTATAACAATGTAAAAGTACTTTACTGTCACTTTTGATCTTTTTTGCATCTTCGCTGGGTAAAAGTTTTTTTATTTTTTTTTTATTACAGCCCCCCCAAACCTTTCAATAGTAGTGTACCTCTCATGTCTGTAATTTCTATTATGGTTAATGAAAATGTGTTTTTTCCACAATAAACAGTTAAATTATTAAATATGCATTGAAACAATAGATTTCCCTTGAAGTTTGTATGGTGCTTTTGATATCTGCAGTGGTTTACACTTAGCTCTAATTCTCCAACTGCATGTGTAGGAGGTGGAAACAGAGCAGTACTACACTTTCTTTCTGGAAACACTGAAAGAGCGTGGATATGATGGCTTTTTCTGTCCAAAGTCTCGTGCCAAACTCGTGTCAGAACAAGAGCGGAAACATGTGGACGGCTGTGCTGTTTTCTTCAAGACTGAGAAGTGAGTAACCCCTTCCATCTTTTACAGGGTTTAAAGTGAATTGAAGAATTAAAGTGCTCATCTTTTGCCCCTTTATTACTTTCAAGATTCGCTCTGGTGCAGAAAAACACAGTGGAGTTCAATCAGGTTGCCATGGCAAATTCAGAGGGCTCAGAGGTTATGCTAAACAGAGTCATGACCAAAGATAACATTGGAGTAGCGGTCTTGTTGGAGGTGAAAGAAGACCTATTTACTAGTGGTAAGGACATTGAATGATAACTCTGTAATTGACATTAAATAGTTCCTGGGTTCCTCTTCTTCACAAGCTGCTGTTTAGCCTCGTCCTGTAGATGGCAGTAGATCTCAAAGTTAAAAATGTGTACCTGAGATGACAATAAGAACTACTGTCTTTGACATTTGTCAGCAGTGTTTCAAAGAAGACCCTGGTTCTGCTTTATTTCTTCTTTCTCAGCATATTCTTCATTTTTTTCTGTGAAAGCAATTTACAATATTTTGTGTTTTCAAATGATTGCGATATAGATTGCACTTTCAAAACAGAGTTTCCTTTTTTCACAGTTTTGCAGAGTTTCAATGACCTTGATAATAAAAGATCTTATTTAGATATTACATAGTGAAATGTAGTTCCAAATCTCAGTAATTAAAGGAGGCAGCTCCATTTCCTGCTCTTTATTGGAATATTTTCCTCCCATTTGCTTTAGTGTTGTTACATTGCAGGTTTAAAGCAGCCTCCAGAGAAACAGCTCCTGCTGGTAGCGGATGCCCACATGCACTGGGATCCAGAGTACTCCGACGTGAAGCTCATCCAGACCATGATGTTCCTGTCTGAGCTAAAAAGTATCGCTGAGAGGGCCTCGGGATCCATCAACTCTGCCTCGCCCACGTCAGACACCAGCTCCATCCCTATCGTCCTGTGTGCTGACCTCAACTCCCTCCCAGACTCTGGTGAGTCATATTTGGAACTGCTTATTAAAGATAAATTATTCGAAAGAATGGGGAACACACATGGGCAATCTGTATTGTGTAAGTAAGTTCTTATGAAGGGTGTGTGAACTCTGGTACTATTGCTCTGTTAGTGTAGTTTATTTGAATAAGTGATAAGTGTTCACTTTTGAAAAGTCTCATCTGAAATATGAACTACAACCTCAAGCACAGAAGCCATAATATAGGAAATTGGCCTTTCCATTCCTTACATTGGGTTAAAACTACATCCACCTGCTACGATATTAAAGGGACAGTTCACCCAAAAATTACAATTCTGTCATCATTTACTCAACGCCATGTCGTTGCAAATCTGTATGACTTACTTTCTTCTGTGGAACATAAAAGAAGATATTTTGAAGAATGTTGCTTACCATTGACTTCCATTGTATTGACAAAAATCACAGACATTTTGCAAAATAACATCTTTTATTTTCCACAGAAGAAAAAAAAATGTCAAACAGGTTTGGGATGACATGAAGGTGAGTAAATGATGACAGAATTTAAAATTTGGTGTGAACTGTCCCTTTAATGGCAGTGCTTAGAGAAATAATGACATCAACTTTTGCCTAAGTCAGATTTGACATGAAGCCCTTGCCTCAGTATCACTAGTTTCCTGGCTTTTCCTCACAGGTGTGGTGGAATATCTGAGTAGTGGTGGAGTTGCAGAAAATCACAAAGACTTTAAGGAACTGCGGTACAGCGATTGTTTAACCAACTTCAATTGCAACGGTAAAAACGGCAAGCCTGATGGCAGTATCACGCACAGTTTCCAGCTGAAGAGTGCCTATGAGGGGAATCTCATGCCCTACACAAACTACACTTATGACTTCAAGGTGAGGAGATTCATAATTCAGAGATATTTCTTTTATTTTTTGTTACACTAGGTGACGTAGTTGCATTGTACTTACTCAAATAAGTACTGAGTAGTATTAATTAACTACATGTACTTACTATACAGTTACGGTTAGGGTTTGGTTTAGGGTTAGTTACTTATAATTATGAGAAATTTACTGTTATTACTATACTAAATCATCTTAAAATAAAGTGTTACCTTTATTTTTTTACTCAAAATGGGAATAGAGATCATATAGGGTCTTGGGTATTTTCTATATAAGGGCTCTAGAAATGGGCTAGAAATGGGCTATATAAGGGCTTTAGAACACCGTTATTTATTATAGAACACCATTTTTCATTTATTTCAACATCACAATAAATGTTCCTGTTTCATTTAAAAAATGACTCATGGTTCACGTCAAGAGAGTCAGTAATGACTCTGAATGATTCAAAACTCAACCTTTCGACCGACTCTTAAAAAGACATGGTTCATAGGAGTAAATCACTAGTGAACAGTGTCTCGCTTTGTTATTGTATTGCATGGAAACCAGGGTACTGGCTGCTTTTGGGCTCCTGAGTTTAAATTATTAGCGCAAATTATAATTTTTTTTTTTGTTCCATTTACCATTTCTAAATGCATGCTGCATATTAAGATTAGTGCCCTTTTTTTTTTTTTAAAAGCCTGTTTCCTCTTCTTTTTTTGAAGGGTGTGATTGACTACGTCTTCTTCTCTAAGACACATATGAGTGTTTTGGGGGTTCTGGGTCCACTGGAGACTCAGTGGCTGAAGGACAACAACATAACCGGCTGCCCACACCCGCACATCCCCTCTGATCACTTTTCCCTCCTGGCTCAGCTGGAGTACCACCCGCCTTTACCCCCCCTCAACGGGCTGCATCTGCCTGTCCACAGGTAGTGCAGCCCACCTTCCCTCACTCTCCTAAACCCCAAATCATGGACAAATCCCAATCATGAGCCCCTAAAACTATAGGCACACACATTAAGGAGTGAAGTACTCACCTACTTTGTTCCTTTTTTTAACATTTGCACACGATTGTATGATATTATTATTACATTTTCCAACTTGAAAACAAAAGCTTAATACCAAATTAGGGTTGGGATTCTGTTTGGTACAAAACAAATGCTGCTTTCAGGGAAATTGATCCGTTTGTCTGAATCTGAATGTGAGATTGTATAAGCCATGTGTCAGTATACGGATGGTAGAAATGTGTAACATATGAGAAGACAGATCGTGTAGCATAATAATGTCAGCACGAGTATTAAGACTTTGTTTCGATCAGCATCTTTTAAATTCCCCTTCAACATCTCATACATTTGACAAAGGAAGTGTAATGAATTCAAATAAAAATGACCTGATTTGTAAATTTCCCCAGTACAATAAAACCACATTTGTCTCTTCATTGTGCAACATCAAATATTCACTGCATCCTGTCCGATTCAAACCCAAGTTCCCCTATTCGACATTACCAGAAGATGGATTTGCATTAAGATAATCAGGTGGAAAACTATTTTTAATCTAGTTTTTATCGAAAATCCTTCATAGTGCAATGTGAAGTATTATGCAAAACATTTCTTTAAGTCCAAAATTGACACTATCAAAGAGGATCCCAGCCCTACTGATTATAACCCAGCTGTGTATGTTTGCTGTTTTCTCTTGCTGCTTGCAACATCGAAACAACATTGATTGTGTATATTTACACAATACAAAGTCCTCCCTGCCTCATTTATGTCAACTAGCATTTCAAAAGAATATTTGATTGGCAGGGTTGGTGTTATTGGTACAATTTATTGCTACAGAAGACTAGCTAGGAGGGTAAGGGATAGTTCACCCAAAAATTCTGCCATCATTTACTCACTCTCTCACGTTTTTTCAATCCTGTATTACTATTTCTACCAGAAAGACTCAGAGGGCAGGTGAACGTTTGCATTGTGTTTATTCCGTAAAGAATTAACAGATGTTAGTGAGCTACTACGATTCATGTTTAGTTGTATAGAAAAGTTATTGGGCGTAGGCCCCGTCCTGCTTATACACTTCAGGTGTCAATCAGTGATTGGCCAGACCAGTTTAAATGAAAGACGTGGCATTCGAGTCTTCCTGGTAGAACTAACGCTAAAGCTATCATTTCTTCTGTCGAACAAAAACGAAACATGTTAGTAACCCAACAGTTTGGTTAACATTGACTTCCATTTTTGACCAACACTGAGAAATTTCTTTTTTGTGTGTTCCACAGAAGAAAAAAATGACATGAGGTTGAGTAAATGAAGGCAGAATCTGCTTTGTCGTGTCGTTTCAGGCTTTTTCCAACGCTAATGCCTTGTCAGCTGCATCGGTTAATTCATATTTATAAATGCCATTACGTGATTTGTTGGAAATGAGAAAAATTACTCTCTCATTTTATTAGTTTGGCACAAGTATATGATTTAAATGGGTCATGGCATGATAAAACAAATTTGCCTTGATCTTTTGACATATAAGTTTCAGAGATTAAAACATATTCCTCATTATAAACAAAGCATTTATTTAATCACGGCTCGTTTGGATATTGGGGGATTTGTGACGTCACGCGGGCAAACACATTTATGTAAGATTTTTGAGCTGAATTAAAAGGGTTATGCATGAAATTGT
Organism: Gila orcuttii; assembly: GCA_026230005.1. Taxonomy (NCBI): domain Eukaryota; kingdom Metazoa; phylum Chordata; class Actinopteri; order Cypriniformes; family Leuciscidae; genus Gila; species Gila orcuttii. The sequence goes on along the minus strand of JAPDVR010000004.1, from coordinate 30,156,129 downwards.
GAGTTATTTTGAATTTAAGTTAAAAGAATTTTCTTAAATTATTATTTATTTATTTATTGATAAAATATAGTCATTTAAAGATAAATTAAACAAAAAATCTCCAAAAATACGGCATTAAAAATGTAGAAAAATATTATCAAAATGAAATGAAATAAGCTTTCTGGACAAATTTTTTTTAATAATAATTTTAGGGCTTTGGGAAGGATTTGTTACAAAGTGCAAGCTCGTTTGGGTCTCTGTAGAGATTTTAGAAGGATATCAGCGGCAGTAACAAGTAGTTTATTTTTAATGCCAGCCATCCTGGATCACGTCAGAGGATTATATGTTTGTTCAGAGAATTTGATCACAGATAAGGCACAGTGTAATCTAGAGTTTGCAAAGAAACTTTTGTTAACAGTTGGAGCAGTCGTCTCTATTTGAGCTGACAGAAGCTCATTTGTAAATCATAAACTATTTGATAAGGCTTTGTCTGTAAATTATTACGTTTTCAAAACACTTAATCATGTGCAATAGCAAGTGGGCGTTGATACTATTTCCTGTGCAATGATGTTAGCCAATAATAACAGCGTCCGTTTATGGAAAAGCCTTAAAGGAGCCGCCCCTTAAAAACAGATAATTACAGAAAGAGGGTCAATGAGGGTTGAAAATAATAGTTTTTCCACATTTTTTTATGTGCAAAATTATTTTTTATTAAAATTATGACAAGACCTCAAGGACTTCATGTCATGACCCCTTTAAGAGCATTTCTGTTGTAAGAGGCCGTTTTATCTCCCTGCTACATCTACATTTTGATGGTTCTCGAGGATTAATGGTTTACTAAATATCTCTTAAGACTGGAATGACTTAAATGAAGGCTACATGACTTTTTAATTCTGAACAGATTTGAAACCAAATAGGCATCATACACTTGCCAATTTTGTAAATGGTTAAAGAAAAAACTGGGCATCATACACTAAACGGCTGAGGATCACATACTAACAGACTTTCACAATAACACAAACATGCAGAAACATGCGCCTTGTTGCTAATCAAACATGTTTGCCTGGATGGATCATAGTCTGAAGCTAAAAAATAATCTGAATATGTCCATATCATACACTACGCAATTTTCTGTGAAATCAGATATTCAGATTTTCTCTGTCTTTAGGAAACTTACGCTGACTTGTACAGACTGTAAATCGAGGAAAAAATATGGGCAAAAGTTTTGTAGTGTATTCCACCATTAAACTGAATTTGGCCAAACTAGAATAACTTCTAAAGCATTTGTTTGATACCAGTGGCATTACTGTTGTTATTTCACTGCATGATTGCTTGTGAATTCAGACTGTAATAAACCAAAATATAATTTTTTTGTCCAAACAAGCAATCATAATTTTTTTTGACCAATTGGTAACACTTTATTTTGATGGTCCCTTTTGAACATTCTGTTAACTATAAGTAACTTTGCAACTACATGTCAACTAACTCTCATTAAAGTATTAGTGGACTATCTGCTTCATATCTGCACACTCTTTATTGTGATGGTCCTCCAACAGACACTACTGACTATAAGTAACTTTGCAACTACTGACTATGTCAACTTATTCTAACCCTAACCCTACCAGTCTACTAATACTCTACTAATACTCTAAAGAGGGTTAGTAGACATGAAGGTGCAATGTTACTTACAGACAACAGAATGTGTTAAAGGGACCATCAAAATAAAGTGAAACCGACCAATTTTTACAAAAGTAAAAGTACAATACTTGTTTTTAAAAGTACTTAAGTATCAAAAGTAAATGTCAATGCATTGTTTTATTATTGTTGCATTGTTGTATGTAATACTTACAGTACCTTATGCCTTATTACCCTCATATCAATATCATATTTATTTCAAGAACACAGTTCCAGTAGTGGGATTGAATGTGAGATTGAATAAGTGCACTCAATAACGTCCACAATGGTTTCAGACACCCAAATGGCTGTTCCCTCAAATAGTCCCCTTTTTCAAGATTTTTGGCTTTTAGTATGAATATGTTAGCCTTACTATTATCTATAAGCTAGTGTGCTCCAAAACAATGACAAAATTCGTCTGGTTCTGGCGTCATTCTGACGTCAACCCGACTTTATTTTCCAACCAAAATGCAACCCCTGCAACCAAAATCTTCCCCTAACTGACGTTACTACTTTGTCCTCAAGGACCTTGACGGAAATGTAGTGGAGTAAAAAGTATGATATTTGACTTTCAAATGTAGTGAAGTTAAAGTAAAAAGTTTTCAGAAAGAAATAATACTCAAGTAAAGTACAGATACTCAAAAAGTGTACTTAAGTACAGTACTCAAGTAAATGTAATGTGTTACTGTCCACCTCTGGCTGCATGTTACTTATAACTTACTGCCATTGGACTTATACAAAACTTATACTTATACAAAAACAATAACCACGCTGATTAACTCCCATCCCTGTAAAGTTTAATTTGGTTTCGATACAGACAACACATTCACATTTCTTTAATAGCTGATGGTCATCAAAAACTTAATTCAATCAGAAAATGATGACCAATATTTGACATTGCATAATTTCTAAAAGCAACATCCAACACAACAAGAACAAAAATGTGAGTCTTATCAGCCTCTGTGAATTCAATTTTGCAGAAAATGATTCAGAATTAGAGCATTCCACTTTGATCAAACTGTGCCTAGTCTGAATCATCTTTTCTACAGCAGTACTGCCTGTGAAAGCAAGATGCTTAAAGAGTGAGCCAGCACCAGCATCCCTTCCATCCACCCATCCATCTCTATTCTTCACCAGAGAGACATGTTGACTACTAAAGTGACCGTGATCCTGTTATAATGTTGCTGTTATGGTCAGCAGTGCTAAGTCAGTTTGCTTTGTATTGTTTCACTGGTTTTGTGGTAGCAGTAGTTTTTTATTCTGATGCTTATATTGTGTGTATATGTTTAAAACATATCCAGTATCCCTCTCAGAAATTCCCACTGAACCAGCTGAATGTACATTTCCAAATATAATTGGCAAAGGGTCTGACTAGCCATGCTATTTTAATCCAGATTTAACATGCAGTGTTTTAAAACTAGTTAGAAATGCATGTGGAATATAGTGCAAGTCTTTCCTTGAATGTGGACTGTGGCATCAAGGATTGAGGTCAGTCTTGTTGAGAATTTCTATTTAATGAAGGACCTGCATGATTGTAATATGATGTAAAGCATAATTTTAATAAACTTGAGACACAATGACTGGAATTGGCCAGGGGAAAAAGCAGTTTCCCAACATGATGGCTTTATCATTGGCTTTTCTCAATGAATCAACTGAGGAATCTTTTTCGGTCTATGAGCGCATATGGTTATGATTTGAAATACAAAACTAGTCTTTATTGTGTTGTTTTGCAACTGAAAATGGTGCTATGTGTGGCCCATTTGTAAAACAAACTGAAAGTCCTGTCCTAGTATCCTACCTTAGAGGCAATAAAGATGTCATTTAAAAGGAAGAAGGTTGTGAGATTTTTATTTAAAAAAAATGATTACAGGTTTATTAAGTAGCCTACGATAACAACATATAAATTTGTAGCTGTATAGCATTCAGCATACATTCAGTTAGCGGTTTGAACAAAAGGAATAGTTGAGAAAATGGAAAATATCTTTCTTGCGGTTTCTCTTGTCCACATTGATTTTATGCCGCGGTTGGCACAGAAGTTTCCTTTACAGCTCTTTTGCTAAAGGAAAAAGAAACAAAAGGAGAAGATCGTTAGACAACACAAAGAAAGCAAAAAAAACAAAAGGTCAAATCTAGATTAGACCGTTTCGATTTTGGGAGTTTAAACTTGATATCCTACCTTTTCATTACTTTTGAGATGATATTGTTGATCCATTGTGCTTTGGGGTTTATGCAAACTGTTTTGTTGTCCTTTTTGGTAATCCTGAAGAATTAAAAGAGATTTGATGACTATATGCTACAATATTTGTCTGAGCTATAATTGACATTTGTCTGAGAGCTGCGTGGGCAAATGAGCAAATAATGTAAGGTATTTTCGAGAGCTCTGAGGTTTGTTAGAACAGAGGAAATGCCCACCCCCCATGCACATTTCCCCATGTCTGTGATTGAAGCGTATAGAGGCAAAACATCATGACTCACAAGATCTCGGTTTTGCGACAGTGTGCTCCTGCCGGCAGGATCTCAATCTTCTGGAACAGCCGAGGTGGGATCACGGCTGAGGTGGTGGCCAGACACTGACACTTGTTGTTGGTAGCAAAGCCATCCATTGGGAATGCTGAAACAGTAAGAATTATGTTTCTCAAAAGTACAATATTAAAATCATTTGATCAGAATCAAAGGCAGAATTAATGCTAATTTTTGTTTTTTTAAATAATAAAGTACATCTGTGCATCCTAACAACAACAGCTGAGAGCATGAAGTAAATGATAACACAGATCCACCTTTAAACTTTAAAAGCACCTTATTTATAGATCAAATAAATCAAGTTAATGCACGTTAATACACAATTTTGTGTATTAAATTAATACACAATTCATATAAATATTATACAATCAAATTTAAAATGTGATGATTATATATAACAGTTTTTTTTCTTACCCATGTGGGTTGTGAAGCAGCAGACTGCAATAGCTGCCAGCAGTAAATATGAGTTCAGAGACATGTTTGAGGCTGAGATCAGAGTGAAGCAGGTCTAGGACGAGAAGCGTCTTCTGCACAGTTTATATTGATGCTCAAAAGAGGAAGTGATAAAGGAGTGGGAAAAAATGCATATGAGTTAAAATTTTGCTGTCAGTGGAAAATAATTATCTAGCTTTACTCTGAGTGGAGATGGAAAGATAATACTGTCTCACTTTATATATATATATATATATATATATATATATATATATATATATATATATATATATATATATATATATATATTATTTTGAAGCTCTACATCCTCTATTATTTTTCAGGACTTTGAAAGTGTCAACAGAAGAATAATTTAAAGCCTAAAATGATCTTCCATCCTGAATGTAATAAGATTAAAACGGCTCAATAATAAAATAAAAATAATTAGGAAAAATACCTATACATTTGTCGGGGGAAACTGCATGCACACATATATAAAGAATTCTTTAAAAAGTTGGTTCCTTTCATATTGTATGTTTCTTATCATAATTGTGCAGTCTTAAAGTCTCTTTTATCCTCAAACTGACACTGTTTCACTTTGGAAACTGCATGGTTTCCATTCTCTTGAAAAGATTTGAAATGTACTTTCAGTTTCATGTTTTAGTGGCTCGACTGACCTCACTGCAGATATAATGTACAGAATAATGTGTGTTTTGGGATCTGAAGACTGATATTTCACTGTGGCAGAATAATTAAGCTTTTTTTTAAGGCTGGTGCATTATAATACTGTTATGTAAAATATCAAGCAGAATCTGAATCACTTTCTCTATATATTTAAACAGCAGAAAAGTCAGGAGCACTAAAACTTTTGATACATATAAAATAAATATTATTTATATTAAAATGTAATGGTTATATATAAATGGTTACACTTTAAGGGGTCCGTGTTACAGTGTAATGTTACAATGTAATTATACCTTTAAGTACTGAGTAATAATTAGCTACTACTATATGGTTAGTTTGGGCTTTTGGTTAGTTTAGAGTTAGTTGCATTTAATTATGCATCATTTATAGTGTACTGTAACTATATGTGACATGTAACAAGGACACTTGTCTTATAATGATTGTTCACAGGAGAAAAGAATGACAGAAGAATCATAAAGTATTTGATAATATCTACGTGTCCTTTACAATGGATTTATCTAAATTGTTACAAAGCAAACTTATACTCAAATCTAGACTCAAGTCAATTCTCGTTTTGTTTAAGATGGGAATTTTTGTGTACGGCATGAATAGTAAGTGGATGATAATTTTGCTGAAACTTGTTTACTAAAATAGTTTGACAAACAAACTGCTTTGTTGAACAGACAGAAATTGCAAAATAAGGGAACAGAAAATGCTGCTTTTGTCGAGCTAAAGATTCCATCTATTTTCAGACTGCCCAGCTCTGAGCAAGTGCTGGCTTGGGCATTTCTTTACCTTACCGTAAATGAAAAGGCACCATGTACCCACCATCAAAAAATTCAGCCAGCATCAAAGGTCATGAGTCAGCAAGACAAATGTCCGTAAACCTCCAAAAAAGAAAAAACTTCCAGGGATGGTTGAAAACAAAACAGTTCTGAAGTGGCAAGCAACATAAAATCCAGATATAAATCCAGATATTAAACCAATGAAATATCAATGGAAGGATCTGAAAGCAGCAGTTGGAAGAAGGCAGTCTTATTATTAAAATTGGAGCAGTTTACAAAAGAAATGTTGGCCAAACTGCCAGAGGAGAGCTTTAAAAACATTTAATTAAATCTACAGTGCAAAAAAATACTGTCCAAGCCATTTTAGGATTTCAGTTTGTAATAATAAAAAAGATTCTTTTGTGTGTGTGTGTGTGTGTGTGTGTGTGTGTGTGTGTGTGTGTGTGTGTGTGTGTGTGTGTGTGTGTGTGTGTGTGTGTGTGTGTGTGTGTGTGTGTGTGTGTGTGTGTGTGTGTGTGTGTGTGTGAATATGAAAAGATTTTTTAATTTCAATATCCTGTGTGCCATTTCAAAAATAAATAAATAACATAGCAAAAGTGCCATACAGTAACATGTATCTTCTGTTTTGGTTTAGTTTTTTTGTGTTTTGCCTGTGTGACCATCTAGTGTGTTCCCTTGATTAATGATTCTGTTCACCTTTCGTTCTATTAATGAACTAATTTAGCCTGTGTATATATACTCCCTGTCTTGTCTTGGTTAAATGGATGTGTGTGTTTCCTGAGGATTTTTGGATTAAAGACTGTATTAATTGAGCTATTCGTCTTTTTGTGCTTATTTATAGAGCCACTCATGACAAATTCCATTTGGCCATATTTGTATGGGGTGTGCCCCCCCCCCCCCCCCCCTGATTTTTCAAAGTTTTGTTTAATTATGAAAACTGTATTGACCTTTGTCTCAGGATCCCAAGAGATCTTTTGACTTTGAATTGCCTTTGACCTTTACAGTAACCTTTATTGCCTACCTGTTTTTAAGCCTACATAAACCAGGAAAATATACATCCTCTCACGTATATATTTTAGACCTAATAAGCCCACCAAAATCTAAGTCTAGTTTTTTTTCATAGATATTAACAAATAATAAAAATAATTTGTTAAAATGCAAGATTTATCTCTCATTTGAAAATGCATTAATTAGTTGATGTACATTTTAGAATATAAAATTAAGATATTTTAGGAATAAAGTCTGGCATGGGCTTAATTGGTACTTTGGCACCATTTAAGGTGAGACACCCCAGGTGAATAGGGTACAAAAATAACTAATTAATATCATCATACTTCACCAGTTGATTGAATACAACAATAATTGCAAAACAAATTTGTATTACAAGTTTTCTGAAATTGTATGTTTAAATATGCAAATTAAGCGTTATTTAATTAAATATGCACTAATTTGCTTACATTTCTAGAACAAAAATCTGAACATTGGATAAAGTCAGGTTCAAAATTCTTTATATATATATATATATATTAAAGTCAAAGGTTTATACAGAGGGGATTTTGGATATATCTATTTATCACTCCACAAATTAGAAAATATTGTCAACAGCCAAAAATTTTTTTAGGAATAAAATATTGTATAAAATTAGGACAATTATATATGAACAGGGGCGTTTCTAGCTTTTAAAAACATCAGGGGCTGAACCCGAAACATCAGGGGCTGGGGTGGGTAATAAGATAACATGATTCGATAGAGAGAATAATGTATATTGCTGGCCTATACGCAGGGGCAGACTGGTTAAAAAAATCCATCCCTGGCACTGTAACCACACCAGCCCACATTACCACACATTCACGCACATTCAAATGTGAGGTAGTTGGGGGGGTTCGGGGGCATACTCCCCCGAGAAAATTTGTATTTCTTAGACCTACATGTGTGCATTTTAAGGTGTTTGAAGGTACAAAAAAATTGGATAACAATAAAATGCAAAAGCATGTAAGTGGGCAGTAGCATCAATTATTGGTCAAGCAGATAACAGATTCTTATATATGAGAATGAGGATAAATGTTGAATGGAATGGAAATGCAGAATGTTTCTGGTTATTGTTGACAATACACAATCACATAAAATCTTTCAAGGATTATTTTGCATAGATGTTACATTTCAATCAAACACCAGTGCAATCTTTTTGTGTCCAGAGGCAAAAAAGCAATTTATATATTAGCATTAAAGATTGGTTTCAGCAACTTGTTTCTTTCTTAAGTTACTCAATGTTTTTGGCACTAATTAGTTCAATTAAAGTTCAATTGTTCACTCATAAAGACAGTCACTTGTCGCCACCTACTGGCTTAATGATGCAAGTTGGGCAAACACAGACAAGCGGAGCGATACAAACGGTGAAAAGGACCATACAATTCGAGGACAATACAAATATATATAGGCTACTTATACATTTTATAAATATATATATATTTATACTTATGAATTGTGCTTATAGTTTCTGTAATAAGCAAAGAACATCTGTTTTAAATAGGAATACATTGTATAATGTTAATCAAGCTGACTAAATCACATGACTGCGCAGCAGTTAACAATAAAAATACAAAATAATTTAAAACAAAGACAAGCTCATTATACAAAGGAAATAATATTACAGATCTAGACAAAGGTCATTTAGGCTAGGTGTATTTTTCACATTTTTGGTCACAAAATAAAAAAAATTATGACACAAGTAAGTTTTGATGACTTTGTTTGCAATATTGATAAAATGTTAGAATATTAATAATGAAAAATGAGCCAAAATGTGTAACATGTATGTAGCCTACAAATGAATACCAAAGCCCCGACGTAGAGTTTTGACGCAGCTTTAATCTCCCTTGTGGTTATTTTTTGAATACTTAACTGACGACAGAACACGACGGTACATGCTCGTAGTTTCGTTTGCGTGATACAGGGCCCGCCGCATTTGCGCGTATTATTGAAGAGTGCGCGCTGCGAGCACACGGCTGACACGAGAGGAAAGTTCGTTTTTCTGAGTTTTACTGACATATACAGTAGGTAGCCAACCAGAATGCCTATTACCGCCGCGACTCGTGCCGCGGCAAAAATAAACTAGTCGCATTTCAAAGTCGTTCGCGAAATGGCCGCCAGGTGGCGCAAAGGGACATTTAGCAAAACAGCCGCAATTGCCGCTTTTTGAAACGTAAGTGCGGGGCTAATGTCAATTAACAGTAAGGATGAAATACTACAAATATGGCAATTTCCAAATAAGCAACAAACATACAAAATTAAAACGAGAGCTATTTGCATTTTCTGTAGGCTATAATAATGAAACAAACAAAGATTTGGTGAAGCTGAAACTGCATGTTAAAGTAATAATTGTATTATTAATTAAAGACAGACAATTTTGTTAATGTTATTTAAACAAACGATCATACAATTTATAGTATACATAGTAGTAGCCTATACATATAGACGTTTATTTGTACAAACTATTAGGCTATATATCTCTGTTTGTATCTGTTTATTAAAAAACACAGCACAAGGTCTTGTAAAAAAACAAGAATGAGGCTGATTGAATATGTAAAAAATAAAATAAAAATAAACAAACGAAACAGAATAGAACAAACTTTTAGAACAAAAAATAATACAAATAAAAATAATTTAGTCTACAACAGATTCGGTTAAATTTAACGAAAGCAAAACTTAATTAAGTAAAAGTAAGCCTACATTTAAACAGAATATAACAAACTTTTAGAGCAGAACATTTTATGAATCAAAAGTTAAAATAGGCCTCTCTCGCAGTCAGTGGAAATAAATTAGGTGCAATAACGCTAAACTATTGAGGAATGAGAGGATTGAAAGAGCGCTTCTCTCGTGTGCGCGCACACTGACTGATGAACAACCGAAGTTCCGGGCAATTCTCAGTGAGAAAAGTCGTGGTCGAGTGGTAAAACTTAAGTGGTTTCTATAATTTAGATGACACGGGTTCAAATCCCGAATAATCACGGGCTATTTATAAAATACAATTTCCATGCATTTCCATTTTACACAAAGGAACAAATATAGGAACAGATTGACTGAATTTATATCAATCTGTATAATAATTCCAATCGTAATTTCAAAAGCAGTTCTGTTAAAAAAAATATAAAAAAAAAAAACTTCATGGGGTTCCATATAGGCTACAGAAAGAGTTTTTAAAAACATGGTTGTGTAACAAGGTGCGATTTTCTGGTGGGGGATTTCCCCCTCCACAGTAATCAATGCTATAGCCTAATTCACCAATACACCATATCAAATATATTATATATTTTTAAAAATATGCAACACGCACGTTTAAACAACAAACAATAGCCTACAATATGAACCGGCGCTTCTGCTCCTGTATTGAGAGATAACATGCAGCGCGTTTCTGTTAGCCTACGATCCTGGTTCCAGTGGCCTTAATACATTCACGGCTTTTCAAAATGTCACAAAGCGTTTTGAGATGTTTTTGAACGAAATATTGATGTTAATAATTAAGTGTTTTGGCACACCGAGTGGCGCTACGCATTGTTCTAAAATTGGGTTTTATTCTGGCATGTTGAACTAACGCGGCGGCGCTTTCACTTGAATTTATTTTTTCTCATAACAGCTAAAAGAACTTAAAAGGCTAGCCTACTCCGTAATTTTTGGTCATACAGATAAGATATCATCTTTTAAAACTGTAAAAGGTCTACAATATGCTAACGATTAAAATTTAAAGAATGACTTTACATCTGTATAATAGGCGTAATACCAATCGTAATTTCAAAAGCAGTATTTATAATTTATTTATCAATAATTTATTTGTCGAAATGTTGCAATATTGTTTGATTTAAGTTCATAATTATTCTATAAATGTTATTTAGGCCTAGTTTAACAGCAGCACAACGAAGCACTGTGGTTCGAGGTTTATTTGAATAAAAAAGAACAACTTATTGAAATTGAATGATAAATAAAGTTTCATGACAGAAATATCACTACATGTAGCTTACATTATGTAATTCCTTCATTATCAACACTTTAATAGTCTAATGCTTAACTGTAGCCTAATGCTTAAGTGTTTAAGTGTGAATTGCGACTTCTTTTTGTTTTAAGTCAGACTCAGACTCAGAGAGCCTGTGGGGGGGATGGAGGGACAGTGGCGTTATCGTGCGTGCACATTAGGTGTTAATGTTCGTCTTTCATATGGAGATGTCGGATAGCCAGCCTGATGAGCAGCAGAGTATGTGAGCGGAGTGGAGCGGCAACAATTTCCCCTCCGCGCTCCAAGCATTTAATAATCACTCCGCTCCAGCTCCGCTCCGGGTTCACCATTTACCGCTCCCGCTCCACTCCTCGCTCACTGATATCAGAAACACCGCTCCGTCTTCGCTCCCCGAAGAAATTGCGAATGAAGTATTTAAGTATGCTTTGAAATCTCACAAAATTTCTCCTCATCATATTATATAGGCATATTAAATAAAAATAAATAAAAAACAACATTAGGAGAATAGTTTCAATGTGGTTTATTGGATAGTGTGCAAACTTTTCCTATGCCATGCTATGCTTATTAGCCTACATGGTTATCAGCATTAAAAGTTAAATATCATTGCTGCTTTTTGCAGAGCACATTTTGTTTGGAAAGAGGAAAATAACTACGTTTTCATCAGTTATTTTATCTACGGGTCGCTACATTTCTTACAGATTTCTGCTCATTCGAAATCAAATAGGCTACCGACAGCACTGTAAGATTACATTTGTTTGAATGCAATGCATTAGTGAGAAAGCGATTGCGTGTGTGAATAAGTGTTACCTGTTTAAAATGTGCTTTCACCCGATCCAGCCTGATCTCATGAAAGTGCGTATCTATAGCACAAATTTTATTTCTTGTACCATTTACAAAAATAGTTTTTGCTTGCATAGCCTATGATAAGCAGTTTTCGCGTGCATATGATACACACTTTATGGCGTGCACGTACTTCACATCCCTAATCCTAACCAAAGGGTTTAGTGTGTTTCATTTGCACGCAAAAACTATTTTTTGGCGTATAAATGGCACGAGAAACAAAACTCGTGCTATAGATACGCACTTTCATGAGATCGTGTTGCCCGATCATATTCAGTAGGCTTGAGAACCTCCCGCAGCCACTCATGTCCATCGGCGTCATCATAACCTTCACATTTTTTTCTGATTTGAGTTATCCATCTGTATCATGCTAGCGTAATGTGTTTAACGTGTGAATCCTTACTAAAAATGCAGTTCTATAATGAGCCGTTCGCATGAATTGTACTCGTGATGAAGCGGTAGTGGAGCGCTCTCGGAGCGAGTGAAAACCACGACGCTCCGACTTTTAAAAAATCCGCTCCGCGCTCCATTCAAAATCACATCGCTCCACTCCTCGCTCCGCTCCCACTCCACTCCGCTCACATACTCTGATGAGCAGGCAAAGGCTAAATTCTTTTAAGGATAAATCTCTCGGTGTGTCCAAATGTAGGCCCTAGCCTATATCTTATTAAATTATAAATATTGTATATTTGTATTTAAAGTTTTTTCACACAAAATTTCAATTAAAGTGTTAAATCCAGTTGTTTCAACTAGTTTTTCTAGAGTTTTAGAATGTTTGAGCAGTGTGTATGATTGTTAACAATCTGGCATTATCTAAATATGAACTGTCGACGAAACGCGTTCATGCCACAGCAGATACAGAGCTCTTTAATTCGCGATCAACCTCGTTTTATTGTAAAGTGAATTCAACAAGGCATGCTTTGTCTTTGAAGCAACAAAGGCTAAATAATTTGTTACAGGTTTTTTTGGGAGGGAGGGAGACAAAATAAACTTGCTAAAAAGAGATCAAGCGCGAGAGAGAGGCAAAGAAAAACGCATGTTCTTAATTTATGTGGCTTTGGACTATTTTCGTTTTGTACTGTTTTAATTGTTTAATTTGGCTGAAATTTCTTTGGCAATACAAATTTAAAATGTTGCAAGAATAAGATTTCTTATTTTGCATCGCAAAGGAAATAAACTCTAAACTCAATGCAACCCTGTTTTAAACAAATAAACTCTCCCGACACTTTATTTAAACCTTAAACATTTGCGATTGGTTTCAAACTTGATTAATTTTAGTGTTCTTTTACATTTTCATTTGTTTTTATATTGAAAGTAATACTATTTAGTTAGTCTGTCAAGTCAACAAAATCAGTCTTTTCTGATTTGTTCAATATGGATCTGTTTTGAAAAATTTCTCCCGTTGCTATGGCCAGGTATCACTGTCAGTCAACTCAATTTCGTGAATGATTCACAAAACAATAATTTAGCAGATTAAAGACAAGCATCATTATTTTCATTTTCTGACGCGATCAGCTTTCTTTTTTATTTATTTTCATTTCCCTCATTAGTTTTGTCGTGCAGCGGCTCTACATGGAATGTAGCAAATTTACGTTAATGTGGCATTGGTAATTAAACAAACGCTTGACATTAAATAAATAAACAGTTAATGAACTCGCTAATATACAGTTAGCCTACCTATTTAAGCATCAATAACAGTAAAACATAAATGAAGTCGGCCAACAGAATGTTGGCTATATTGAGATTCGATCTCGGATCTCTTGAAGCGCATTGACTCATGTTGTTGCGTTAACCACTGAGCTACCGTCTGAACGCTATTTCATTCTGCCTTATGCTCTTCCAGAGCCTCATTGATAGCCTAATATATTTTTGTTGTAATGTTTTCACTATTTATTCAATTTAATTTCAGTATTGTGATTATGAATTCGTTTATGTTTCTCTTGAATTCATCTGTTACCAGATTTCAATCGCTCTGAATGAGCCGCGGCGCGGCGTTAGATTACGCAATAGAGAGAATAAACGGACACCTTTCAAAGTCTGTGATTGTAGCGCCTCTTAGCGGTAAAAGGCAGCAACTACAGATCCAAATTTGCGGCGGTAAAAGTATTATTCTGGTTGAGTAACCACTGTAGCCTGACAACACAGAGGACTGTGCGGCGGTGCTGACAGCGTTATTTTTTATTTTATTTTTATTGCTTGTTTGCTGTTGCGCGCAGATCCTGGAGATATTCTAGGATAGGCTGAAATCACTCACGTGGTGCGTCTCTGTATGAGAGACAGATTTCAACAATCATCAGTCAGAGACAGCAGCAAAGCCAAAGCACAATGAAATAAGGCAACTTATGATTTCGGGGGTTTACATAGGCTATTATCCGGTTTCATATTGTCAGTCGACTTTTCAAAATACATTCGGGGCTGCACTCAAAACATTCGGGGCTGAAGCCCCGGCAAAATCGGCTGACGCCGCCCCTGTATATGAACAAACACCTCTGTAAAAATCTTCAGAATATAGATAAGAATTAAACTTTAAAGTTTGGTATATGTAAGTGTTACTGAAGTGGAGATTTCTGGCTCAATGTAGGAGGAAAAACTCATTTTGAGAAAACGGCCTTTAAAGATATACACTGTAATTGAAATCTATAGACGTATATAGATAAAGTGCTCTAATATATGCAGTTAAAAGTGTATTTTGGATTATTTTGGATATTTTCTGTCCACTAGTCTGAATATTTTTATGAAAAACCAAAAAGCCCAAAATCTCAAAATTGACAGATGCATGAAAAAACACTGTTTTTGCCTGTAGTGCCTCGCCTTAAGCCCGCATGTGTTCCAAATAAGCCCACAACATCATTGATTCACAAAATATAACAATTAATTGATTTTAAAGAAGTAAAGCATCAATATATTTATTCAGTGACAGGGAAGTATTAAAAAAAATCATTTTGCTAATGTTTGATAAGGCCCTGGGTGGGATGGGACATAGTGGACCCCCCACGCCAGGAATCTGGAGCCTTAAGTCTGCTTGGCTCCCGAGTCATGCCTGGTCAAAGGTGGAAGTTTAACCGGGTGTATCTCGGGAAGGAAGCCGAGTTGGGGCTTCAGACTCTGGGGTTTCAGGGGGTCTCCTAGTGGGCCCCCCACGCCGGGAGTGTGCAGCCTTAGATCGGCTTGACTCTGGAGTTATGCCCGATCAAAGTTCCACAGGAAGTGACCATATCTCGGGAAGAAAGCCGAGTTAGGGCTCAATAATCCCTGCATAGGGGGCTCAATGCGTGACCCCTCCATGCCCGGAGTACGGAGCCCCAACTCGCTTGGGTCCCGAGTTTTGCCCGGTCAAAGCTGGACAGGAAGTGCCGTTATCTCAGAGCCGGACGGTCCCAGGGGCTCAGGACTGTGGGGAATGTAGGGTCCCTCTGGGACCTCTCCATGCCCGGAATCTCAAGCCTTAACTCGGCTTGGTTCCCGAATTATGCCCGGCTAACATAAGGGACTTTAGGACAAAACGGGCTCTATCTCATTTGAATGAATGTGTGTAATTTGTTGGCCTATCTAAATATAGTTGTAAATTAAGGTAGTAAGTAAGGTAAGGTTAAAAGATTAGTAAGGTAAAAGCACACAAAAGAATTTTATCATTAAACACTTTCAGAAAATTTATCAAAGTTTGTAATTAGAGGGATTCCTCATTGAAACACAAAAGGTGGGCTTAAATGGTTCCACTGTGAGTAATGGTGAACATTTTTTTGTTTTTTTCCTTTAAAAATGTAAGATATGTTTACAAATACATGCATGGAGCTTACCTACTATATAAGTATCATAGTAATTTTCACTGTGCCCACATTGAGAAATTTTATGGTTTTTTTTCATTTAAGGTTAGCTTCTGTTGGCTACAGTTTGCTTGCGTTTTGTGGCACTGTACCATTTAAGCCCATCTTTTAAAAAAAAGTTAATTTATGAGTAGGGTTGGGTATCCATTGGGTTTTATCCGATACCAGTAAGTTTTTTAAACGGTTCCGGTGCTTAAACGGTTCTTGAAACGGTACTTAAGAAAACGAAACCGCACACACTTTGTCAAAAATAATACCCTTTTATTTACAGGGCCAAACTGGACACAATATTAACTTAAATCTTTAAACAATATAAATACAAGTAACATGGTAATAATAAATAAACCAATATAAAATAAAAATTCAGCCCGGAAAGTACTGCGTAATTAAAGCGATTTTACAGTGTAAGCTTCGGTAATTATAGTGTACCTATAACTTACTTACAATATAAGTATAAGGGAACAATATTTTAAGTTTGGGGAATAAAGGGGTAACAACCAGGAGAATAAAAAAAATTATTTATACTGTAAGTATTATAGAACTAAGGGGTACTTATTCTACTATTATGATATAACAATCTTACATTTGGGAGCAATTTAGCGAGAACATACACTGCGTACCTTTTTGAAATAATGGTGAACCAGTACATACTCTATAGCCTTTTTAAAAATTACAGGGTACATATCTATGCATTTATAAAGTAATTTTTAACAAAAATGCACTGAAAACGAAAAATATTGCAACTTTTGCTTAAATATTGGGGAAAGATACTCTTGTTTCATATAGTGGTGCTTGTTACCCCCTTGTTCCATGTAGTTACTGGGTAAGTGTGACATTGCGGGCTGTAAATTAAAGTGGTGCTTGTTACCCTTAACCCCACTAAGTTATGTTCCATGTAGTTACAGGGTAAGTACAATAAAAATGCATACACACAATCTTATATCACTGACTCGGAAACCTTAATTTATAATACAAGCACCACTTACCCTGTAAACACATCAAACAAGATATATTTCCCAGTATTTAAAAAAATTGCAATAGTCTTAGCTTTTCTTGCCTTGAAACATGTTAGGCCAAACTTAAACATCTGCACTTTTGCTATAAAAAATATATATATATTTTTTTTTTTATAAATGCATGTGTACCCTGTCATTTTTGAAACAGTAGCCTATGTATTGGTAAACAATTATTACAAAAAGGTATGCAGTGTATGTTGTCGCTAAATTGCTCCCAAATGTAAGATTGTTGTATCATAATAGTAGAATAAGTAGCCTACCCTTAGTTCTATAATACTTACAGTATAAATATTTTTTTTAATTCTCCTGGTTGTTACCCCTTTATTCCCCAAACTTAAAATATTGTTCCCTTATACTTACATGAAAGTACTTTATAGGTACAATATAATTACAGAAAGTTACGCTGTAAATTCCTCTTAATTACACAGTACTTTCCGGGCTGTAATCTAAAGCGTTACCAAATTCACATTACATAATATCAAATAAAACAATATTGTATCAAACAATGTAATAATACTGGAGATTAATAGAGATTACTACCAGGGTAATCTAATCTCGACATGGCTACAGGTTCCCATGTTTGTCTGCTTGAACCAGTCATGAAAATTATCTGGTCATTGTAGCCTACTAGTTAGGGCAGCGCTGAGCTTGGAGAGTTTGGTATTTCGTTCCCACTGCGTCTTAGCTACGCAGCGTTGAGTAAACCTATGAAAGAGAACGTCTCTGGTTACTGGTGTAACCTATAGGCTACCTAACATATATGTTCTCTGAATAGGGAACGAGACGCTGCGTTCGCTGCCAAACTCCTCGCGCTGCCGACAAGCTTCCTTTTTCGGCAGAGAAATCTGAGGAGCAGATGATGCGCGCGCCAATATAATATGACGACGTAAGAGCGTCGAGGCGGCGCCCGCGCCATCAGACAATGGATTGGCGTGATTCTATATGGGCTTCAGACAATCGGCACAGAGAGGCGTTCTGACGCGTAATTTTACACGTGAAATGCAGCCAAACCTTGGAGCGTTTTGTCTTCGGCATCTTCATTAATCCCCTCGCTATCAGCAGACGTTCCGGGAGTCTCCCGCATATTGATAACGGCTCCCTGATGCCCGCAAATTAGTTAAAATCTCCCGGAATCTCCCGGAGCGAGCGAGCAAGAGCGCGCATGCGAGACAGAACAGACTGTGCTCCAAACCGTATAGTGCGCACACGGCGGAGAAGGAGAGAGAGCGAGAGACCTTGCGTGTGTGCTTCTCATGACACAGTGACATGGGCATCTGACGCACAGAAGCCAATGGCACATGTCACTATGCATATTGGCACATCCGGTGGCCCATCCGGTCTCCACTGGCATGTGCCAGTGGATAGTGACATGTGTCACTGACATTATTGGCATGTGCCAGTGGATAGTGACATGTGTCACTGACATTATTGGCATGTGCCAGTGGATAGTGACATGTGTCACTGACATTATTGGCATGTGCCAGTGGATAGTGACATGTGTCACTGACATTATTGGCATGTGCCAGTGGATAGTGACATGTGTCACTGACATTGCGGAACACTGACACTGTCGCGGACAGGTTCTGTGACTGACAGATGAGCTGAGCAGCTATCCTGACGTAATTGTGAAACATACGCCCATAAATAGCCTATTTTTTTCTCAAACATGTCAGTTTGTGACATGTTGCGACAGTTGAAGAACATCTACGGGTGGTGTACTTGTCATTTGTTTGAGTAGCAAGTACAGTAAGACGGTAGCAAAAATTAAATAAATAAAAACAAGTAGCCTAATCAGAGTCTGATGCCGATATAATTAGTGGATAATTTATAATATATATATAATATATCAATATTATTGAGCTATAATTTATGTAGGCTAAGTAAATTATTTACTAATTAATTTATAAAATATAAAAAAAGTATTTACTAATTTATAAAATATAAATAAATGATTTACTAATTATTTATATTGATTTCAGACTCTGATTACTTTATGTTTTTGCTTATACTCATCTTTTACAAATACATTTAAGGAATTATGTAATAAGAAATAAACCAATTTTTATAAATCTGAACATGTATTCCTTCTGTAGATGTCATAATGTCACATCTACATAATGCTCCGGTATACAGCGTCTACGCTACTGGAGTGTCATAACATACGGCGACATGTACCTCGACAATGT
The DNA here is from genome assembly GCA_026230005.1 of Gila orcuttii. NCBI lineage: Eukaryota > Metazoa > Chordata > Actinopteri > Cypriniformes > Leuciscidae > Gila > Gila orcuttii. Next base: position 30,137,184 of record JAPDVR010000004.1, on the reverse strand, counting down.
CACATGAAGCATCCATCGACAATTCACAAGTTTTATTGGCACATGCCACTATCCACTGACACATGTCACAAGTTTTAGAGACTCTGATTACTCGTTTATTTAAATTTAATTTTTGCTACCTTCTTACTGTACAGTTGCAACTCAAACAAATGACAAATAGCCTACACATAGCAAATACACCACCCGTAGATGTTCCTCAACTGTCGCAAGTTTTAGGTTATTTTGCGCTGCCCAGTGTGGACTTACTGACACCTACTGGCGTGCATGCAGCATCATGCAAAAATAAAGGTTACAGTAACGGATGCGACTGTTAATGCGCTATTCGTAGTAACTTCTGATTTATTCGTTGTGTTTCCTAGGATGGGCAGTTTGCGTGATCAACAACATTGGCATTACATATTTATCATTCAGTGGCTTATGCCACTCAGATAGGCTACTGATGTGTCACACAGACATGTTTGAGAAAAAAAAATACTGACTTTAAAACGTTAAATTGACATATATTTAAAAAAGATCACTTATATAGGCGTTTGTTTCACAATTACGTCAGTATAGCTGCTCAGCTCGTCTGTCAATCACTACTGTGGTGTCACAAGACGGCGAACTGTTCCGCGACAGTGTCAGTGTTCCGCGATGTCAGTGACACATGTCACTATCCACTGGCACATGCCAATAATGTCAGTGACACATGTCACTATCCACTGGCACATGCCAATAATGTCAGTGACACATGTCACTATCCACTGGCACATGACAATAATGTCAGTGACACATGTCACTATCCACTGGCACATGCCAGTGGAGACCGGATGTGCCACCGGATGTGCCAATAGGCATAGTGACATGTGCCATTGGCTTCTGTTCGTCAGATGCCCATGTCACTTAATGTTAAAACTGCTACTGACAGAGAGTCAGGCACCGAAATCAGGCACCGAAAATTTCGTTCTTATTCGGTCTGGTTACTACCGTTTACGTCGGAACCGGTTCCCTATTGGCACCGCGTTTCGGTACCCAACCCTATTTATGAGTTAATTGTATTCTCTACAAAACAATGTATGATGTATTTATTTGTAAATTAATGTAAAATTAATCACAAAACATTCATTGTTTGCAGTTCACATGCTTAATTCTTTGGCAGTCTAGCCTTTCTGTAAGGCTAATAGTTTGACCTAGAGATTAGCTTTGAACGCAATCTAATAAATCTCATCTTTCCATTTAAAGTAAAATGATATAAAATGATAAAGTACTATTTGTTCATACACAAAAACAATACATTTGTGTCTTATTTGACATAATATCAATGTAGTTACCAAAGAAATGGCTGAAAATGAGCAGATGCCCATGCATATAGATGGTAGGCCCCTGACTCTGGGGCCTCCGTTGAGGCAGAGTGGTGTATGTTGTACTCCCCTGGCTTAAAGGGTGCTGTGTTTTTTGCTAAGTACACTGCGATGGGCAATGTGATTAGGTACCAGGATGCTGTAGGCGCTGTATAAACAGCTTATCTGCCAACGAAGGCTGCACCAGTAGGTAGTAGGCCTCAGCAGGCCTCCATGATTGGGCAGCCCCTAAGAGGGTGCGGTAGGCCAGCTTACCTCTGATGGCCTTAGTAGTTCGGGCAGTAGACTCACTGATGAATAGTAGGCCTTATCTAAAGTAGGAGTAGTTGGATGCCTTATCTAAAGGCAAGTGTCCAGAGGCTCTGTCTTTGGACAGACAGGAAGTTGGCCAGGCTGAAGTATCTAATGTAAGTGACACCAGGTCAGGTCTTCCTGGTGGCATTTCAGGTGAGTATGTTCCCCTGAATAGTGATTGGCTGGGGCTCCTTCTTACCTAGCCACATTCCCTAGAAGGGACCCCTTCTAATTTGAAGCTGTGGTTCCAGGTCCTTGAGCAGGCCCAGGTAGGCCCTTCATTAAACAAGGTTTGTGGAGGTTTCCTGTGAAGCGTATAGCTTGGGCTATGACCGTAGGGAATGCTGTCACTGACAGCCCAGTGTGACCTGAGGGTGAGTAGTTCTGACATTTCATTTGAATTTGCTGGTTCTGACAGTTTTCACTGCCAATGGGCATGCCCTCCCCTTAGCATGGTGGCGTGGGTATTAGTCCAGTCATTTTATGAAAAAAGGTTGAACAAATTGCAACAGAAACAAACTCAACTGATTTTGTATCCTCAATATGTCCTGAGTAAGGGAAAAAAGCCCCAAAGAATCCCATTAGGGGAAAGTTTAGAAAAATACCTAAATATAGCCTATTCATTATTTTTCTCACGTGAATAGGGTAAACATTTTAACCTTTAGATATCACCATGAAAATTACTGAGTTGATTACTTACATCAAGACAAACAAAAAATGTATTACAAGTTATTTTAAATTGTTTTTTAACATGGACAAACGGTGCATAATCTAATTACGTATGTGCTAATTTCCATAAATACCCAAACAGATCTAAACATTGGGTATAGTAGGTGAAAATGTCTTATTGAATCTTGTTGACATATAACAGTAAAAGACTTAATGTTAAGGTCTGAATAGAACCCAGAACCCAGAGATGGGGTTTGGACATTGAGTGCATTGTGTACGTAATTAGATTTTTTGATCCAGCCACTTTTTATTTTACCCACCTTTTGTCTTCTGCATTCTCCTTACCCTTGTCTCCTGTTCTTCTCTCAGACTCATCCCCCAACAGTCCCACGGACCCAGCCCCAAACCCCATCTCTGCAATGATAATTAATAAAGGCTGGTTTCTAAAGTACTTTTTCCTGCCTCTATGTTCATGGGTAGCCTAAATGTGTTCCATTCAGAGACCTTAAGACCTTAACATTAAAACAAGATTCAACAAGACATTTTCACCTACTATACCCAATGTTTAGATCTGTTTGGGTATTTATGCAAATTAGCACTTATGTAATTAGATTATATACCGTTTGTCCATGTTGACAAACAATTTAAAAAAACTTGTAATACATTTTTTGTTTGTCTTGATGTAAGTAATCAACTCAGGAATTTTCATGGTGATATCTATGGGTTAAAATTTTTAGCCTATTCACATGAGAAAAATAATGAATAGGCGAATGAATAGACTATATTTGGGTCTTTTTCTAAACTTTCCCCTAATGGGATACTTCGGGGCTTTTTTTTCCCTTACTCAGGACATATTGAGAATACAAAATCAGTTGAGTTTGCTTCTGTTGCAATTTGTTCCAGGTTGACCCCCATTTTGGCTTAAATGACTGGACTATATTGTTCCCCAAAGCGTCAATCGACGCAGTGCAAGTTTCCTTTCGAAAGGGAACGTCTCAGGTTACGACTGTAACCTTTGTTGCCTGAGAACAGGGAACAAGACACTGCGTCTTTCTGCCATGCTTCAGGACCTGCCTGCCAAACAGTCCCTTCAGACGAAAGATGATTGTCATGTTTGCAAGGCCCCCTTTTATACTTCCAGGTTGCACGTTAATGAAGTCAGCGTCTGTCGCCGGTCAATGTGATTGCCGTGATTTGATAGTGATTTCAGACACCTGTCACACCTGAGGCGTTCCCCAAAGCGTCAATCGCCGCAGTGCGAGTTCCCTTTCGAAAGGGAACAAATGTCTTTTGAAGTAAACAAAAGCAGATTTTTGTAAAAAAATATACTGTATGACAAAATGACTTTGTACAAATTTTTAAATGAATGGGTGTTTTTCTTTTTTTACAGTCTCATTGTGTGTGTACATGTCAGCAAGGGTTTATGAATACACAAAGAAGATTCAAAACACAGAGTTGAATAAAAATCCACAGAAGGTTCAGAACTGACACAACTTACACTCACGCTAATGCAAACGAGACAGGACAAACACTAAGTGAAGGTGAAGGACTTAAATACACATGATGAACTAGTCAATTTAAGTCACCTTTATTTATGTAGTGCTTTTTACAATACAGATTGTTTCAAAGCAGCTTCACAGTGATAACAGGAAAAAAATGCAACAAAGTTTGTTTCGACTGTACAGCAGATCTAGAAGAATATAGTGTCACAGTCCAACATAAGTTCAGTGATGGTTCATTTTTGTTGTAAAAAAAAAAGTTATTAATTTAGTTAATTTATCTAGCCACTCTGGAGAAAACAGTGATGTCATCGTACAGCTAAATCGTACAGCTAAATGACAAACAGCTCTGATGAAGATTATTAGTGTCCATGGAAACGAATGAGTGGTAGGAAACTCAAACAAATGACTAATGAATACAAACTAAAAGTCCATGAAAACGAAACTAAGAACAAACACAACTGAATATGTGTGAAAGTACACATCCATAACAGGTGAATTCTCTCATTATTGAAGTTTTTCTAAAAGTCATGAACATCAGATCTCAAATGATGTACTTTGTCTAGTTTAACAGCTTTTTGTGATGGAAATTACATTTTAAATTATTTTCACCTCCACTAATTGTATAGCCATAATTTGATATGCTACATGCAAAACAACAATAAATGTATCTTGATTTTTCATCACAACTCAAATGTCACATCATGCCAGTCATTGACACTCCTGTTTACTTGAAAACAAATCTTGAAAAACTGTGGGACACATGTAATTTTTGAAAGAAAAAAATAATAATAATAATTTTCACGAAATAAATGAAAGGCAATACATAAAAGGCATCTGTAAAGTGAAAAAAAAGAAAGAAAAATAATCAACATCCAGGAAACAGAATTGGCCAAAGTTGAAAAAAATGTTTTAAAGTGTTAACCAAGAAACTAATTTTGCTTACTTCCCTGATTCTGAGTAGCCTATTTGCAACCTCTATCTTCACTAAAGATCTCCATCTTCACTTTTCTGTTCCCCTTAAGTTGTTTTACCATATTAAGCACATACCCATTAACACTCTTTATGGATATTGTGTTAAAACATTTATTTTTGCATTATTAAAACAGGGGTTCTCTCAGTCGAGACCAGGGCCCACTGGGACCTCAGGAAACTACCAAAGGTCTGCATGACTTAATAGGTTATAGGCTATTAAAAAATTACGTTTCTAATGTTTTTAGAAAAAAATATTTAGCTACTTCGTGGGCATAACTAAACCTATGCCATTTTTCCTATAGACCGGAAAATGAAATCATGCAGTGGAATCGACTGGCATTAACATAATAATTGCAAAACGGTTTCCCCCCCAGCTATCAGAATGGTAAACAGCACTCGGTCAACACATTATCCACAAAATCCACGGCACCAATAGAGTGGTTTGATAAGGTCATTAATAGACTATATGTGGGTAGTAGTAGGCATAAACATACTATGCCGTCTACACAATGCGTTGAGGCTTTTGTTCCACTTTCCGGTTACGAAATAGATGCAGAAGCTTCAAGGGCTCGCGCTGATATTTAGCTTGTGGGGGCGCTTCTGTGGATTCTGACCACACGAGGCTCCACTCATTTCTACTGTAAGAGGTATGACTCATAAATTCACAGATTACTCATCGGGAACCCATGAAAATACTTTTATGAGATTACTTATAGCTATTTCACTGCTCCCCCATGGCTGATGTCAACATATGATTTACAGCCTGTTGTGTCTTTAGGCTACTGAGTGAAACCTCATGAGTTTTTCCACAACATGTGAACTTGTCGCTCTACTCACAGGAAGGTAACCATAAGTCACTGTTTTTTTCAGTAGGCTACCTGCATATTTGCGTTACACTGCAATTTAGCTACAAACATAATGATATAATGAATGTAGCACATCCCTCATCCTAAATTGTCTTAATGATTGTTAGCATTATATCTTAGTGTCAGGGTTCTGTCACTTCTGTCTGGTCTATTTCTTGGTTTTGTGACAGAGCCCTGACACTCCTGTTTTTGTCTTGTACTGTGTAGCACACAGCTTGTGTTTAACACTAGCTGTGTGCTTTCATGTTGTCATGTTTTGTGTGAACACTTGGTTCATGAGTGTTTTCGTGTTCATGTCTCTTTTGTGTGAGCACATGGCTGGTGATTTGTTTTACTGGCCATGCATACTTGTGTTCTAGTCATGTTTGGTGTTAGCACATGGCTTGTCATGTAGTAGGCTACTATGTTTCCTTGTGCCATGTGCTCTCCTGTCGATTGTCTAACCCCGCCCATCTTGTTATCTGATTATTGATTAATTTGCCCCACCTGTCTTGCTTTGTTTGCTCTCCCTATTTATTCTCCTTGTGTTTTCGGTCCTGTGCTGGATTGTCACTAAAAATGTTACTTTGAGTGTTTCCCTAGTCAAGTCATGCTGTGTCAAACCTTGCTGTCCTGTTTTGACCCACGGGGTAGAGTCCTTAACTCCAATGGGTTTATCTAAATACATTTCTGGTGTAGCTAAATGTTTTTTTCATATAATTTAGTTTAATACGAAATCCAACTAAAGATTTCCACAGGAACAAAGTTTAAGAGGTAGGCTAGCTAGACCTTTTGGGATATGCTCTTTTTCAGCTTTTCACAGACATGTTATCTTTGTTACTAGAAGTGCCTCATTCTGGACCTGGCCACATATATTGCATTGATATGCCTTTGTCTTGTTGGCTAGCTGAAATTAAAAACTGCCCTGAATCACTATTGCAAAATGAAAACCCAAATGGTCTTTAGTTTTTCACTGCCATCTACTGGACTAATATGGCAGTGAATTAACATGCAGTGCTGGTGGCTTTCAAGTCTTATTTCACATTGTAACGTATTATGAACAATGTAGTGTTAGGAGCACAGCCCATTGGATAATTTATGGTAATTCTTTCTTACTCATTAGAGACTTTGTGCAGGTATTGCACCCCATGGCCTTTGTAAACCATGTCCAGTAGGGGGCATAATCCAACAAGAAAAAATTAAAAGAACAACATGAATGAATAATAAATATTTCAGAATCCCCACTATTTCTAGTTCACTAATCAAAAAGGTATATTTGTGTCATGATCATGTGACTCGTTGTACAGACGGTCAGATGTTCTTCCACTGAAGCTTAATGGATCACCTCAAATCTGGAGAACATCATCTGGTTTTACACAAACTTTTGGAGTTCATTCAGTCATTAAAACAAAAGGGGACACACTAAATAAGACATTCTTACATTGAGTCATGTTAATTTTTTTATTCAACTTGACTGTCGATTGTTTTAAAATAAAATATTAAATTTGTAATTCAACATTTGGCACAATATAAATATAACAAAACATTACATATATATTTGTTATTAAATATATTAATAATGTTATCTGTGGTGTTTAAAATAAAGAACATTGAAAAGCAAACTCTGACTAAACATTAAATCAAAATATTCTTTAACAAACAGCGTTTGTTTTTTTTTTTTTTTTTATTTTTTTTTTTTTTACAAAGCTTCTTTAACAAAAACCATGCAAGGCATTTACAGATATATACATAGGTTGACCAGATTCAAAGATGACATAAAAAAGACCAATGAAAGCATCCAGACTGGTACTGTATGTGAAACAGCAGAATCATTCCTTCCTTTCATGCCTCTCCTTCTATAAAACTAAATCACTTTTATTTAGAGACACCACTTCCAAAATCACAATCACAAAAGGGACCCTGAACAGGGTCATCTGATGTATGATCTGGTATGTACTTGGTGCTCAGCTGTCCAGTGAGTGTCTTAATTTGCTTGTAGTCGTTGTAGTCGTTGTCCTAGTTGAGATTTAGGATTCAGGCAGACTTTTTTATGAGGTTTCTTCAAAATCACACTGTTGGCAAAATATGGAGCATTTAGTTTACACTGATCAAATCAATGATCACACATTGTTTAACACACACAAACATCATAAAAAACGTTCTGAATAATAAATTGCATTACACAATCTCAGTGGTGTCACAGAATGCACTTGGTTTGTGCACTTTCCATTCCTGGATGTTTCCAGGCCGCAGAATGTCATATGTTCTGGTGCACAGGCATCGCTTGCTTATGAACATCGGTTGACCTAAAGCAGAGATATCAATAAAAAACTAGATAATAAAACTACATGCTACCCTATCTGGATGTTGTTACTCAAGTGTAAAATATCTAACTTATTCTTTAGGTGACCTGTTAGACTTGTCATGTTTGTCTGCTCACTATTATGCCAAAAGCAATAAAGTAGTAAAGTAATAAAACTTGCACTCATAAAGCATGTAGTAGGCTACAAGTGTAGGCTTAATGTCATGACATTATGCTGAAAGGATAAGATGTGAAAAAGCTCTTACCCTCAGTGAAAGCCATGCAGATCAGGAAGACCAATGACAGGAGAAAGATGGTCCGGCTCATGCTTGACCAAGATGTGATACAAGATATGAATGTGAATGTGAATGTGAATCTAAGCTTTTATAGACTTACCTTGGTAATTCCCTTTCGTTTCCATTGTCAAAAATGACATCATCCTGTCATAATACTACCAAGTCATAACAACCCTAAATGGAAGAACTTAAAAATAACTTACAGAAATGTATTTTTTATAGTTTTATTGCAATAATGCATGTACAAAAATGCACGTTTTCTTTAAAAAGGACATTTTATCTTAAAATGTGTGCGTATTTTTCATGTTAATCTGAATCTGTGTTATTTTATATTTTTTCCTCTATATTATTATCTTAAAGCTTTTGCACAGTGATTTTGCCAAGTAAGACATATTTTGTTGATCCCGGAACAACATTCCTGTCTGAAAATTTTGTCATATCCCTACCACTAACCCTAAATTATCCCTAAAATCAGAGGGAAATGATAGGTGAATAACACTGATGTAGAAGCACCTAACCCTAGTTATAAGCCTAAACTTATAAACTGTAAACTTGTCCCTCGAATCTGATCGGTTGATAGGAATATTATTCCAGGATCAACAACATGAAATCACATTCACCACTCCATGACAATGTACAAAACAGTCGGCCCAGCAACAAGACTAACTGCATATTGCAGCAATATTAATACAAAGTGCTTTGAGGTTATTTTCACCACAATCGAAAAATGAGATGCAATATGGCGTTAGTTTTGTGAAACAAGAGAGAGCGAGTCCGCGGTGTGATACGAGAGTAGCGCCATTTTCTGTTACCCCCTTGAGCGGGCAGTCCAACAGGCCATAGACAACAGAGAATTTTAGGAAATTTTAAAATATTCAGAATAGACATCAAGATGCTGATTCAACAGAAGAATAATTTGCATTTGATTTAATTTCACCATCATAACTGCTCAACGTGTTAGAAATCTTTAATAGCCTACTGCGCTGTCATGGTAAGGAAGTTTCACTAGGCTAGCCTATTACTCAGCAAAGTCTTCAAACTGCTCTTGTCTAATTTGGACACGTTTCAAGTTATTGTGTGTGACCCTGCCTATTGGGATCAAGGGATTTCCCTTATTTCCCCATTTCTCATTCAAGAATGTAGCTAGTCTATACGTAAGCAGCTGAGAATGGAAAGTTAAGGGGTTTTACTCCTTAAAGTTATTTTGCATTCCAACACTTACTGAGATGCAAGTCATTGCAAATGACTTAACTACATCCAGAATTTCCAGATTGACAGATTTTTTTTCCTAATGTAACCACATTATTAACTTGTTTAAAAAAAATCAAATCTGTTGTCTACTCTGAATAGTGTTCATGAAAAATATAGCTCGTCAGATTTGTAACTGTGCCCACATTGATATTTTTAGAGCAGTGATCATTAGGACAGGAAAATGCGGGGTGTTTCTGTGTTTTCTGTAGCATTTTGACGACATGGTGGCCACATGACACGAGACTTCCTCTAGTCTAGAACAAAGTACTTCTGAGAAATGCTCTACTTTATACTAAACTGGCAGTATGAGCTCTCTCATGTAAAGACTTTAAAGTGAATCTGATATTGTACATTTTTGATTCTCAGGGAAAGTGCCTACATGGCGTGATTTACTTGATCTCTTTATTCCCTTTTCAGAGCATCTGTCATTGTGAGAATATGGTAAGAAATTGGAAGAAACAAATATAATTTTTTTTTTTATATTTGCTTGAACTAGATTTTATTTTAACAAAGAAAAACACATCAGATGAACAGAAATCTTTTATCTGACTACATCATACTGTATATATATATATATATATATATATATATATATATATATATATATATATATATATATATATATATATATATATATATATATATATATATATATATATATATATATATATATATATATATATATATATATATATGTGTATATATATGTATGTATATAATCACAGCATTTCAATTAAACTGTAGGTATAAATCGTGACTCCAGCTTTTCAGGCATAATGTATAAAAGCAGATGATTTTTAGAGATCCAATTACTGATTTGAAGATTAATCATCATGTGGCTCCTCCGTGGATCAGGGCTTTGGCTCTATGCTTGATTTATACTGCAGACTTCTGTGTGTTTCTGCTAAGAGCGGACACAAATGATTGTACATTTTTCCTTGCGTTCATTTCAATTAGAGAGCATCATGCTACCGTGCAGGCCTTAGGTTTAGTGTTTTTAAACTTAATATTAAAGGGATAGTTCACCCAAAAATGAAAATTAGCCCATGATTTACTCACCCTCAATGTCATCCTATACGACATTCTTCTTTCAGACGAATACAATTGGAGTTATTAAAAATGTTCTGGCTCTTCCAAGCTTTATAATGGCAGTGAGTGGCTGTTTCTGTTTTGAAGTCCATAAAAGTGCATCTATCCATCATAAAAGTAAATAATGAAAATCATTAAATACATTTGCATCCTTACCTCTTTTTAATGGCTTTCAGTATATACTTCTTGGTAAATTTTGACCCTGGATTCAAGCATTTCTTCCTTGCACAAACATGCAAAGACACGGAGAAAAGTGTTATAGAGAAAAGGCATACTGTATATACTGTATGTATATAGGGGAAAAAAAAAAAAAAAAAAAATATATATATATATATATATATATATATATATATATACGGAAAAAAAAAATATATATATATACGAAAAGCATTTATGCATGAACACAAATACATTTCTTACACAATTTCCAGTCTTTTACAATAAGGACTTGGAGGGATGATTTCAACCTTCTCGATTGCCTTTCGAGAGACTTTTTACATTCCCTTTACATCCCCTGTTTGGCCTAAAACAAACCAGTGTTCATTCAGATCAGTTTTAGAATTCATATTTCCGAGTATCACAGTATGCAAAGATCATTTTAATGTGGAAAACAAACATAAAACATTATTTATACCAGAGCGAGCTCACTTTTCACCTTCACTACGAGACAGCCAAGAACAATGAATGCTACAGCAGTTTTCATTTTGTTTTTGATCTTGTATGATTGTTCAAACGTCTGGGCGGATATTATGAATAAAGTGATTTTCAGCAGCTCTATTTTTATACTGCCAAGGTCTGGCCACTGAGGTGACTGTCACTTTTTGTTTCATTAGAACTTCCTCTATTTGTAACGAGAATTTAAGCTTATGTTTGTAACGGGACATTTTGTCACAAGGCAACTGTTTTTAAATGCAAGTAGATTTTAATTGACGTGTATATAATCAGTGGAATATGTGGAAGATTATGGATCATTCGAGCTTGAACATTGATGTCTTAATAAAAGGTTACTGGAAAGGCCTATTCTGAAACTATATATATATATATATATATATATATATATATATATATATATATATATATACTTTATTCACACAATGCTCGTTATATGATATTTTCTCAAAGATGCTTCAAAGAGACTGTGGGCATTAAATGTCAAAGAGAAAACATAGCAAAAGTGATCAGGCAAAGTATGATCCCCCAATAATTAGATATGGCCTATATATTGAAATGCGAAAATGGAAATGTTAAATGTGTATCATCCAGTGACGCAAACTTCTTAACTTAAATACTTTAACTTCACCTTTTGTGTTGCACATAAGAAAGAATATTATATGAGCTTGGATCAACATAAGTGTGAGTAAATGATGACAGAAGCTTCATTTTATGGGAACCGAGGCTTTAATATTCTGAAACTCTCAATAGTAGGGTTTGTGTGCTGCATTCAGCTGCTTAACAGAAAATATATGGAAATATATGGATATAGAGGACAATGCATTTCTAGATATACACAAACATTTTATATTCAGATTACAAAGGGCAAAACACAGCGCCCCTGAACAAGTCACTATACTGTAGGATGTTCCCAGATAAATTAATGGTACATTGAAACTGAAGCACTTTACATAACTGAAAAACTCAGCCAAAGGTATAAAAAGCCATTACACTCTAATATTTTGAATATCATACTAATTGATTTAATTTCACTGTATACATCTTGGAGTTCAATCAATGTAACATACAGTATCTTAATTACTGTCATTATATTTTGACTGTATATCCAGAGGAGAACTGGCCCTCTGGTATTGACTGTTTCTCCCAAGTTTTATTTTCCCCCTCCATTATCCATTAAAAAGTATTATGCCATGACTTTCAATTAACTCCTCGGGTAAACTGCGTAATTTAACCCTGTCCTTTACCCAGATTCTCATCAGCAAATAGTAATTAGGCTTGTCATTACACCAAATTGTTATAAATTGAACAAAACCTCAAAGGATTTGTAATTTAGGATTTACAATCCTTTGAGTACACTCAAGTATAGCGGTATATTTATACAGCAAATCTCAACTGTTGAGCTTTAATCTGCTAAATGTGACTATAAGGTATGAAGATATTAAGATATTATGAAATATAATGTCATGCTTTTCTTTAAAGCTGCTTTGAAACAATGTGTATTGTGAAAAGCACTATATAAATAAACTTTACATATACACCATTTCAAAAGGCTCATCATCACTTTTTCTATTTTCTGCCACCATCTTATCTACCTTCTTCAGCAGCTCTGAAACCTGAGGTCTACTTCCAGTCTCACTGATATTGAGGGCATGAAACCAATTTCCAAATTTTTTCTCAGAGAATTTATGTTTTTCAATCTTTAGCTTTTCATGTTCATCAGAAACCGTGAGAACGAGCATGAGCCTCTCCCAGCACATTTCCTCAAAAACACCATGCACGTCCATCCCTATCTTAGTCTCCTCTTCAAGAAACTGATTAGCTGGTATGACTAGGAGGAAAGCGTAAGGACCAGGTGAAGCTAGACGGGTACAGAATTTTATGTTTTGTTTAATTTTCTCCAAGGAGAGTTCAGAGCCGAACCAGTCAGGGTTGTTGATCACAGCCACCTGTCTCTCATCCACCACTCCATTCTCTGCTGTGATCATCAAGGCGGCTGAAGAGGTATTGGTCTGATCCTCTTCTCTGCCAAATATCATGCGTCCTACTGCAGTCTTCTCAGATCCAGGCATGCCCAGCAGGACAAGAATCAGTTCTGAATAAAATTGAGGATCCGTCTCACCTGGAAAAAGAATGAATGATTAGGAGTTCAAGCCAAAGTCATTATGAAATCAATGGAGTCAATTTGACCCTCATAGAACAATAACAACAAAAATTTGTTAAACTGTACTGAAAACTTTTCTGAAAAAAAGAAACAAAAAAAACTTTTGAAAATCAAAGATGGTAAAAACAAATATTTTACTATTTAAGAAAAATCTTTATAGTATAAGATATCTATGTACATAAAAAAATCATACTCACGTTTAGGCATTTCTGTCTCTGCTCGACTATCCTATTGTGTCAGAAGTTAGTGATACAAAAGATATTTGTTAACGGAACTGCTGGGCTGGACTGCTGGATCAATTAACAGAGTTTCAGCATACTTTACCCAAAATGTGCGCCAAAAACAGCTGAGCGATGACAATATGTTTTGTACTTTTGAAAACACCCAGTTCTGCTCCAGATGCTGTTAAAAGTGCAACAACAAAAAAACAAATCAGTTTACTATTTTAAGTATAGGCTACTGCTTAGAAACTAACTTTGTTTTTATTCTTGCAGCTAACTTTGTAGCATTTTATGTTTTGCACTTGTTTAATCATCACTTTAAGTAACGTGTATTTAAAGGGTCTTTTATCTATTTCGCTATATGTAAAGTGATTGTAAACCACAGAAAGTCAATTATCAATTCATGGTTAATCTTCCATAATAAGCTAAGCTGTTGTCTTGAGAGGCTACAACAGGTTAGAGGCTCACAACAGGTTTTGCAAGGGAACACAAATATCTTTGCGAGCGAACGCAAACGTTTTGCGAGGGAATGCAAAGTTTCTCGTGGGAACACAAACGTTTTGCGAGGGAACTGTATTTTTTTTCTCCCATCCCAAACTTTTCCCACCAACATGTCCCTTTAGGGGCTCCGTAGAAATGAGACTGGCGGAGAGATCATAAGGAATAATTAGTATTAATTAGTAAGCATTTTTTACAGTATTAATTATATTACATGTTTTTAATGCAGACTAGTAGACTATCTCTAATGACATTTTTGTGATTATATTCTTTATTTACCCTAAAACATACATTAAAAAAAAAAACTTCACACTATATTTACTTTTCAATTTGTATCATTTATCCTGAAGAACTGGATACCTCTGTCTGCAGCCCTTGTTTCATTTTTTCCAGAGCTTCATTATTCCTCACACACTTTAGGAGGCCCGTATCCTCGGCGAACAGACAGTCGATTGTGAGTGTATTCCCTCTGTTCACATATCTGCTGCTGTCTGGTATGATCTTCTCTGGGTCAAATGTGTGATGAAGCACCATGAAGACAGCTGGTTTAGACTCTGTTGAAATGAAGTGGCATGTTATATGTTGTCAATGATTTAGAATCAGATAAATCACCGATGATGGTACAAAATACTACATGCACATGTGTAGCAACTTATAATGTAATAGTCTTTTTTTTTTTTTTTTTTTTACAGTCATAACAAAGCTTATTACACGGCTAATACTTGATTCTGAAACTTGATACTTATACTGATACTTGTCAATCGCGCCACCCAGCGGTATGTTGTTCCCTGATAACAATCGTTAAAAACTGACAACACAGTAAAAAACCCTTCAGGGTGATGCAAGACTCATCCGCTTCATATCGGAGTCCTGATCACCCTTTTGGGGTTTATTCTGTAACAACCGGCTGGATGAACATTATTCCTTACATGATAATAACTGCACATCATGTAATAGGTATTACACTGTTAATGTTATAATATGTTGACCTCATAATGTAATAATGATTTTCCAAAGTAATAATGATTTTTTACATTATGTGATTGGTTATTGCATGAGAAATGTATTATATTCTAAATTTTATCTTTCAGTGTAATAATTTTGAGCACAAAATGTAATAATAGATCCATGTAAAATAATCTATTACATTAAAAGTAAAGTAGGCTAATTAAGCTACACAACAGTTTCATTAAGAATTTTGTGTTTATTAACCCAGAAATGCATTTTAAGATTTATGCACTAATAAAATAAGTTTCTGCTTTCTATTATTGCAATTATAAATTGTTATACGATTTAGTCATTTAAATTGTTGTCAAAAAAAAATGATGTTCTACAAAAATGTAAAATGTATCAAACTAAACAGAACCAAAGAATAAATGAATATGCTAAGCACTGTATATGATTCTTTATAGATATTCTTACATTTATAAATACATAAAAAATAATGAACTAAAGACATTATTGGGTTATGCAATGCACTGAAAACCAAAGAGACATTTAACAGAAAGAAAAACCGATCCAGTAAAAAACGTAACTGCCACAAACATTCATTCTTAGTTTGATTATCATGGACTTTTAGTTTGTTTTCGCTAGTTTCCTTTCTTCCATTGTTCATTTTTCCTACCACTCTTTAGTTCATGGTAATTAATTTAATCAGCACAGGTGTTTATCATTATTTGAGTCATTTGGCTTGTACTTAAGTTGCTGTCTGTTCTCTCCTCAGTTGTCCAGTCTCATTAATGTTGTGTTGAGTTTGTCTGCCCGTTGGTTATTTGAGATTTTCAGATGGCAGCTCGCTGTACCGTGGCGGGGAGCTGACACTTGCACCAGCAACGGAGGAGAAATGCTCTTTTTGTGAAGGTGTTTGTTTTTTTATTTATAAAGTCGGTCTGCCCTTTCTGGCGGGCTAAAAAGTAATTTGTCTGTGAAAAGCACAGACATGAACCAATCAGACTGCAGTATTTGGAGAAAACTGAGTTTCCCCCATACGTGTCAGAAACTGACGCAAAGGCAACCTTGGAATCACCAACAGCATAAAGTATTCACATTCCTGAACTAATACTTAGTTGAGGCACTTTTGATTTAATTACAACACTCAGTTTGTTTGGATAGGAGTCTATCAGCTTGGCACAGCTGGATTTGGGAATATTTTCCCACTCATTGTCATGGTGAGAGGTGAAAGTTCTTTACATTTTCAGCTTTCTAGCAAACGTCAGAAGATTCTGTGCCAAAATCGACTGGTACATGGAGCTATTCATGATTCCTTCCACCTTCACTAAATCCCCAGTCTCAGTGGAAGAAAAGAGCCCTAATGCATGATGCTGCACCACCATGCTTCACCATGGGTATGGTGTTCTTTTGCTGATGTGTTGTTTTTGTGCCATTCCTTTTACAGTTTTGGCCAACAAATTCAATCTTGGCCTTGTCAGACCATAACACATAACACATTTCAACGTGCTTTTGGGAGACTGAATATATGTTTTTGCAAAGTTTAGCCGAGCTTGGATGTTTTTTAGTCAGAAAGGGTTTCCGTCTCAAAGTCCAGAGAGGTGGAGAATATAGGAGATAGTTGTAACATGTAGGGAGAAAATAGTACCTGCCAGAAAGTGCAGCAACTCTTTTAATGTTAGTGATACCTTTCAAAAATAAGGCCCATGGAGTGTGCAACCAAGATAATGTATGAAAAATCTTACAAAAACAACTAAGATTTATTTGTAGTTAATCAGAGTCACTTCAGGTGAATTCAGGTGTACTATTGCGCATGAACTTGATGATTAGTTCATTCTGTTAAGTAAATTTTTTTTCAGTGGTATTGCATAGATTGTGATTTCACTTTAAAGGTACAAAAGTTCTGATTTTATTTATCTTTCCATTTTTTTTTTTTACATCACAAAACCAAACAACCTAACCGACTTAACAGACTTTTTATAATCACCGTACATGACTTAGATTTTTTAAAATGTACTGTAAAGGAATACCAATTCTTTATGGTTATTAATAATAATAATTGCATGAATATTTAAATCTGTTGCATTTCACAGATAGTTTAAGACGTTTTGAAAAAATTATTACATTATGAACATTTTATTACAATAATAATGGAATACTTTTTATATTATGTGCAGTTATTACATTTTGAGTTGCTACAACATGCATCACATTAAGAGTACATTACCTGAGAGGGCATTAAGTTCATTCACTGCAACATCAATGTCAGTTCCTGTCCTAGAAACAATTATGCAGAAAACCAAAAGGAAATCACACTCTGCTACGGTGAACACCTCCTGTAGACCTGATATTTGTTGAAGGTCATTTCTTAGGATGTCCTCTTGAGGCTTCAATATCTTCCCAGGTAAAAGGATTAAATATTTATTTCCTTCAAGAGAAATAAAACTATTGGTTAATGTAACTGAATTCAGATAAGGCATCTCAAACAATAAAGTCATCCAGTTTATTTATTATTTTTAACAAATCTTTACAAAATCTAGAGTCTTTAGAATAGAGCATTGAATTTAGTTATAATAATAATAATGCTGGTATACCAGTAATCGTAAGACGTTCATCTCTGGGTTCTACTTTCATTTCCACATCAATGCACAGCTGGTCATCTCCAGTAGTATCAGTTGTCTTCACCATTTTAAGTTTAGTTCTGAAATTGTCAACACACAAAGTAATATTCTTGATCAACTTTCTTTTTTTTTTCTTTTTTTTTTTTGATCATAAGCCTATATCTTTATTTAGATAATTTTTCTACACTAATCAAGACTATTTGTTTAACTTTTTGTTATATATTTTAATTTTATTTTCATAATCTGGGTCTGTTCTTGGACAAGTTTAAAACGTTAAAATCTACACATAAAAAGAATTCCTGACTGCGATTCAATCATGTGACGTCAGTGAAAATAACAGCGTGCTGAGTCTTTTGAAGACAATGTCCATCCACTAGATGTCGCTAAACTATAATGAAATATATTGCCTTTTTACGGAGTCCAAATATCAGCAAAGTCCCAGTAAGTAAACGAAATACAAGCGTTTATGTATTGCAGAAAAGCATGGTTGCATTTGTATTAAGCTATAAGGCCTTCAGAAATACTAAAATGTGTCGACATATCTAGGCCTACATATAGCATGACATTCGTGCATAAATTGCCACAACGGTTTATCAAACGTGAAGCCTATGATTCATTCGAAAAATAAGTCTAATGCGGCACGGTTTATGATAAGTTATATGATAAGGTATGTTTTTTGTTGCTCTGCTGCTACTCACCCGAACAGCTCTCCTCTGTCTTCTAACAGTAGCCTACGATCTTTCAGTTTTGTTTAGTTTTTCAGACCTGTCATCACATTCTTGTTTCTCTTTCACTTTTATCTGTTTTTTATTATTTTTTTTTGTTAGTGTTTTACTTTTCTAAATTTTCCCAACATACTTTTGGGATATGTTCTTTATTTTTTATTTTTTTCATTATTTTAAATTTCCTAAGATTTACAAGCTTGCGTTTGATCTAGTAGGCCTAGTCCTATGAATTTTAATAATTTGCTGTCCTTTTCACATTCATCCTCTTTGGAAATTATGGCAGATACTGCAATGTTGTTGCCATTGTTGAATTTCCTTTTGCATTTACTCCCTGTAGGCTACAGTATGAAAACATAAAAAATAAAAATAAAACACTGGAAGATAGGGCTACATGTCCTCTATATAGGCTAAGTGTTTTTCTTCTTCTTTTTCCAGAACATAATAAATGCTTTAGATCAATTAACGGAGTTGCAGTTTACTTTACCAGAACTATCCGCCATGCAGAACAGCTTGGAAGCTTCACACCAGTATGTTTTGCATTGGAGACAGAGATTCGTGCCACAGTATGATAAGTCTTGGTTAGTCTTGTTTATCCATTGGTTATCCACTAGTTATCAAATGTCATAATATTGACACTTTTGTGTATTTACTCTAAATTGTTAACTTGAATAACATATAACAGTACCATTTAACATCCTTTGTCCTGAAGATCTGGATACATGTGGTCATTGAAAAAATCTGTACAGAGCCTCATTATTCTTCACACACTTCTTCAGGAATTCATCCTAGAACAGACAATACACTGTGAAAATACATCTTTGCAATAGCAGTGCATTACCTGAGAGGGAATTGAGTGAATTTTTCTGTCATTTTGATGTAGTTTTAGACACAAAATTTAAAGAAAATTATGCATATACAGAATGATACTTCAAATATAATTTCACTCACCAAGCCTATTACTTTTCTAGCATATATCCATCCCTTCTTAAAAGCGAGCGCGTTGGGCCGTTTAGTGAAACTGATGCAAAACGGCAGATGAAGTAAAACCGTAAATCTTCATTATGCGTCCTAATCATAAATACAGTGCATGTTCACAATAAAAGTTTAAATAAATAAAATAATGATTTAAACTATGTTTTTCTCCTGATCTAAAAATTTAAATAAATATGCAATTCTCATTAATGGAGTTAAACACTTAAAGTAGCCTGAAATCATTACTGAGAAGTAAAAAAAAAAAAGTAGGCCTATTTACATTTTTAACACTTTTATTTCAGGTTAGGAGGTTTGCATATCAGCTGGCCACTCACTATGGGTGCAAATTTCCTGCACAAAGACAGGAGCCGTTTCTCAATATGCGTTCTTGTCTGTACTTGTGGACTTGTGAAACGTCATCAGTCGCTGCCCAAGTACTGTCCCATTTCAAAGTTCACATCTAGCCAAGTCCAGTTCAAATCCCCGGATGTGTTCTTGATCCGCCCCTTTTACCGAGGATGCATCGAGAGAGGTGACTTGTGCGGACTTGAGACAGCCATGTATCCCAGAATGCATCTCGCACCAACCAGCAAGCGTCAAGGGGAAAACCCGCGTAATATCAAAATACTACTGTTATTGTGTCATGAAATGTAATTTTAAGAGTGTTTCAGGCGAGAATGTAGTTGTTTAAAGCTCAAATCTGTGGTTTGTTTTTAAAGATAGCGCCTATTTGAAAAATTGATCTGACGGTTTCGGAGTTGTAGGATCCAGGCGATCACCGGGAGTTCAATGCTCATTAACCCCGACTGGAACAGCTTTTCCTCGGCTAGTGCTTCTGACGTGTGCCGCTGGCTCTGGTGTCTCTAGTCTAGTGGATAAACATTATGGGGTTCCATTTGTGCCGAAATTATGTCGACATGCTGTCTGTCTATAATATGTGTCGTCTTCCATGTTTATGTGTCTGTTCACTGTCTATGTCTGTCTGTCTATACTATGTGTCATCTTCCATGTCTATGTGTCTGTTCACTGTCTGTTCACTGTCGACGTGATTGCCCGCGTGATCAGGGTTGCCAGATGCCAGCAAGGTTTTCCAGCCCAAAACCTCGTCAAAAACCGCGAGAATGCACAAAAAACCGCCCAATTTTTTTTCTCGTTTAAACACATTGAAATCATGAACAAGCTTTAAATTAAATTACCCATTGGTCAGTGTACTTTTGCGTCCATTCGTTATTCCTTTTTTAACCCGTAATTGAAAAATGAACGGTTGTTGTACTTTTAAAACGCAAAGTTGAACACCAAGATTTTAATTTGAACTGTAGGCCTATAGCTACACCAAAAATATATAGGCTATAGGCTATATATAGGCCTATATATTTAGACGTATTTTCAGATTTTTATTTATGACATTTTGCCCCTTTATTAAACATTTAAAATATTCACAAATTAATATGTTTTTTATGGTAATTTTACTGGTTTTCTAAGGCCAAACACTACATTTCTAAGGCTATAGATGATTTAGGCTTTTAATAATAAATGTTTCTGAAAAAGTAACGAGGCATTTTAATTGTTTATTAATAAACTAGTAGCCTATTTCTAAATCGGCTGGAAACATAGGCTACCTTCATCACCGCTGTAAAGCGGATGCGCCTTTAGATAAGAAATTCATATGGATTACATAATCAGACTGTATTTGCTTTTGATTCGAATTTGTTCGTTTAAAAGTGGACATTTCAAGCTTTAGCCTACATAGGCTATATTTTGTTTCAGTTCATTTTTGAGACGCGATCCAGTTCACGGAGACCATAAAAGAGCGCGACTAATTGTTTTCTTTTATTTTACAAAAGCACAACGTTTTCTTGTTATTGTGTTTACACAAATAAAAGTAGTTGCGAATTATGTATTTTTTATTTTCTATGACCAGAAATGATAAGAGTATTTTAAGTTGTTTCCACTGTTGATAGAAAAACGCAAGTGTTCGCGCTCGCGTCTCCGTGCATGCAGCAAGCGCGCTCCACACTCCGCACAAACCCTTGCTTGGAAATGCGTCAAAACTTGTGTTCATTTGTAATAATCTTAGCCCTGTATTATTATTGTCTAACCAATAGGCTGTTGTGACTGACATTTGACAAATTGCTTTGTTCCTTTTTTGGATAAAAGCGTCTTCTAGCCAAAATGTAGGCTGATCATAATAATGATGACAATTATTATTTGCGTTTATAACTATGAGTTCACTTAAGACAGTAATATGTTTATCATAAAATAATTGATTAATGTTTTATTTTTATATAACCTAACATTTAAAGTTTTTGAATTGTTTTTGTTTTAGGCTAGACGTATTTTATTGCTTATATTATAGGCTACTGAGCTTTTTCCTTTTAATTTTTTTTACTTTAAAGATACAAGTAAATGTTGTTTTTTAGAAAATTCAAGAAATTATCAATTTTGAAAAATAAAGTTTAAACACAATGGTATCCGTGCAGCCGGCCGCACCTAAACAGTTGGTTGAATCAGCCGGCACAGACAAATCCGCGAGTAGCTACATTTTACAGCCTAGGCCTACGGTTTATAAACCGAGGAGACGAATTGCCGTTTTTCACAGGTGACTTCCCGGGCTCAGTAGGCAAGTATCTAAATGTTCCAAGTCAACGCAAATAAAATTAAGAAATAAAATTTCGTAAAACGGAAAAAAGTTTTATGTCACTTTTGATTTTAAATTAAATATCGCATTGTAGGCTATATAAGGAAAATAAGTCTGTATGTGAATATGTTTTCACCAGTCTAAAAACGAAAAATAGATTCCAAAACCGCCCAATCTGGCAACACTACGCGTGATTTTTTTTTCCCAAACCAGTTGAGCGAAAACCACGATTTTTTGCATTTTAGGTTTCATCGATGTTAGGCCAATCAGCGCTTTGATAGAGTTGACCAATGAAATCGAGCCGTAGACGCGAGTCATCGCTGCGGGGTGTGGCTTTCGGTTAAGGGGCGTGGTTTCTGCTCAACTGGTTTGGGAAAAAAAATCACGCAGCATTGACACACAAGACGACACAGTCAAACGACAAGGACAGATGACAGGAGAAAGTTGAGTGCACGAAGAAAAGTTGAGTCGTGGGAAATCACATCGACAGTGGACACATAGACATGGAAGATGACACATAGCATAGACAGACAGACATGGACATAGACAGTGAACAGACACATAAACATGGAAGACGACACATAGCATAGACCAGGGGTGTCCAAACTCGGTCCTGGAGGGCCACTGTCCTGCAGAGTTTAGTTCCAACTTGCCTCAACACACCTGCTTGTAAGTTTTTAGCATGCCTAATGACCTTCAACAGCTAATCAAGACCTTGATTAGCTGTTTCAGGTGTGTTTAATTGGGGTTGGAGCTAAACTCTGCAGGACAGTGGCCCTCCAGGACCGAGTTTGGACACCCCTGACATAGACAGTGAACAGACACATAAACATGGAAGACGACACATAGCATAGACAGACAGCATGTCGACATAATTTCGGCACAAATGGAACCCCATAAAACATGACGTATATTCGTCTTGTGTCGATCTTTGGTCTCACTCATTAATCTATATTTGTTCCATGGCAAATCGTTTTGGCTGAGGGCAAAGTGAAGTTTCATAACTTTATATATTTAGGCTATTTAACTTTAACTTTGTAGCCTAATTGTTTGCTTAATTTCTCATTGAAGTTAGCTTCTTATAGCCTACCTTTATACTGGATATTATTGATCAGTAAAAATGACATTTAACAAAAAGAGACAGGGTTGTTTATTTTATTTTATATACTTTAAAATAGATATATATTTTTATATTTATTTTAACATTCTCTTCACTATATGTAAAATAAAATGACACAACCCTGTCTCTCTTTGACGAATGGCAATAAAAATCAAGAATGTTTCATATTTTTAAAATAAAATAAAAAAGAAGCAGGGTTGTGTTTTAATATTTCATGTTGTTATAAATATGCAGTGAAGATAATTAATGTAGACGTTGCCTGAACCACAATTGTGTGGCCATTTAGGCTAATATGTTTAAGTTTTTTTTTTTTTATGAAAAGAGGCAGAGTGGTGTTTTCTAAAATATTTTGTTTTATTGTTGACGAAAAGAGGCAGAGTTGTAGCATATTTCGTTTGATTGTTGCCTAAAATATACAATTTCGTATGCTATTTCATCACTCAATTCACTTCTGAGAACATTTGATGCGAGAAATCAACTGTGAAGATTTCAAATATTGGCATTTTTACGAAAATGTATGGCGAGTCGTAAATGTTTGAGTTCTGTATGAGGGTATTGCGCAATACCCGCAAGAACACATCGTCTCAAACTGTCAGCAGCGTTCTGTGTCCTCGTCACCTTGCAAGTTCATTCTTCCAAGAACAACTAGCAAGAGCGTTCTCCCCAAGAACACAAGTCCGTTCTTTGCATTCTTGGTTTTGAGAAACACCCAGGGTGAAAACAGAGAGTAAAGCCTTGTTTATACTCGACGCGTCCGCACGAGCGCGAGTCTCCGCTGACTGCGCGCGCACCTCTCCAAACGGACGAGGCGTTTATACTTGACGCGCTCGCCGTTGTGCTATTCTGTGAAAGGACAGGGGGCGACTCGGGAGTAAATCTCCTCTAAACCACCAGGAATCAGCAGTGAAGAAGTAGTTTGCCGTTTATTAGTAGTTTATTAATAGCTGATCCATATTAAAAGAGTAATAAATGCAGTAGGTTTATTATACTTTTTTGTACAAACTAGTTAAACAACTGAAGCCTTATTGAAGATTGTTTAAACCTTAATTTAATCAGCAGGGCTTACTTCTGCTATTGTAGGCTTATTTTGTAAATGTAAGCAGTTACTTTAGACAAGTGCAAACTGGGTGCTTAATGCAAATGTGTTCCTATTCAGAAAATGAGAGGCTTTTATGGTCGCCCATCAATGCAAATGTCTCTGTGTATAGAAGGATCATAAACATGCTGGTGCAGACGTACCAGTTCGGCCAGATTCGGCTCGAAGTCGTTCATCTTCGGATGCGGCGCCGCGCGCGATGTTACAAAAAGTGCCGTGCACACCGCCAGTCGAAATGGGGTCTTGCGCACCCAACGCACACGACCGCCCACACCGCAATTACGTCATTTTGCCGCGCGCACCTTCGCGCTCTTGCGGACGCGTCGAGTATAAACAAGGCTTATGATCGCTGATCAGCTGCAACTGGCGCGCTGATTAGACTCGGCTAATGGGAATCAGCGGCAGTGATCAGCGACACGTAACACACACACACACACACACACACACACACACACACACACACACACACACACACAAGACGAGAACAGAGACAGCGAATTCATGAACCGTGACAGACTTGGCATTAAAGGCTGCTCTTAAATCTAAATTACCACATGATAAGAGAAAATTTCAGGATTTGCGAAATAAAGTAAAGAATTAAGGCGGGCCAAAGCTGATTATTTTATTAAAGTAATTTATGATTCTAAAGGAAATAGTAAAGTAATTTGGAAATACAGTATATTGATAAAATTATAAAGAAGGAGAATAAATCAGTTCAAAATTGGATTATACAGGACCAATCGAAGTTAATAGAAGATAAAGAACAAATAGCTACAATTTTTAATTCTTTCTTTTTGAACTTTGTACAGTGTCTGGCTAGGAAATTTGGTGCTAGATTGGGAGTACCAGAACCTGTAATCAGTAAAACTTCGTTCTTGACAATTGAAAATGTCTCAGAATCTACTGTATTGAAAATAATTGATCATTTAAAAGAATCTAGGTCAAAAGATGTTTATGATATCGATGCACGATATTTAAAAACTTATAAATCATTTCTTTGCAAACCTCTAACACACCTGATAAATCTGTCAATAACAAACTCCGATTTTCCATCTTGCTGGAAGGCGACAGTAGTGACACCTATTTTTAAAGCAGGTGATAGGACTCTACCATCAAATAGTGTCCTTCCAATAGCATCAAAAATTGCAGAAAGGGTAGTTTGTGATCAATTAGTTTCTTATTTAAATGAAAGTGAAGTGAATTTACTCCCAATGCAATTTGGGTTTCGAAAGAATTATTCTACAGAAACAGTTAATTGTTTTTTTGTCAAACAAATTAGAAGTCAACTTGACAAAGGTGGTGTTGTTGGAGCTGTGTTTTTAGATCTTGCAAAGGCATTGGACACAGTCAATCATAACTGTTTAATCTCAAAACTCAAAATTTATCTGCTACTGCCTTGACTTGGATGAAAACATACCTGAATATAGGAAACAATGTACAAGAGTGGTTGATAAATGCTCTTCTTTTGCTAGCATGTCCTATAGGGGTTCCTCAAGGGTCAATTTTAGGACCTATTGTATTTAGTATTTATATTAATGATCTCCCTCAAGCATGTCCAGGTGTTGATGTTATAATGTATGCAGATGATACTGTGCTTTTTACTCATGCAGGAACTAAAGCACTATAGCTGCAAGCAAACTATCATCTGCAATGGCGAAAATCTCAGATTGGTTAAACAAGTCTTGTTTGTCTCTAAATGTAAGCAAAACAGTTTGCATGTATTTCACTGTACGAAAACAGAACTCGGTAAATCCAGACATCATATTTAATGGTGAAGCAATCAAATCTGAGACACATGTAAAACATTTAGGAATAATAATAGACCAACACCTGTCTTTTAAAACAACAAGTAAGAAGCGTTATAAATAATGTTAAATTTAATTTAAATCATTTTAAAAACATCAGGCACCATTTAAAAGAATCTAGGTCAAAAGATGTTTATGATATCGATGCACGATATTTAAAAACTTAAAAACTGATTTTTACTCAATCAGTTGCACTACTTTTTGTACATACTTTGATTCTCCCTCACTTGTCGTATTGTATAACAACTTGGTCACAGGCAGGTGCAACAATACTTAAGCATGTGTACTCGCTTCATAAACAAATTATGAAAGTGCTAGACAAAAAACCAAGGGACTACAGTATCATCATCGTACTATTTTTAAAAGGTTCCATTTTTTGAATTTTAATAATTTTGTATTTTATACTAATGTATGCCTGATGTAAAAAATTATTCATAATCTTGCTCCCCCTCCTCTTAAGGGATGCCTGGCCCATAACGGAAGTGCCGGTAGGACCAGAGCATCTGCTAGGGGAGATTTGGTCCTGCAGTATAGAAAAACAGCCTTTGGTCAAAAAGCTTTTCAGTTAGAGTCGTGGTGATATGGAATTCCTTACCCATAAATATCCAAAAGATTTTTACACAATTTTTACAAATAAGCTTAAGTACTGGCTACTATCAGAACAAATCTGCAACCATTAATGACTGTGTTGTAAATTATCTGTTTTTATATACTGATTTTGTAAATCTTACATTCCTGGACATATGTATTGTGAGGGTTTTATGTGGTGTATATGTAATATTGTATGTTATTTTATTTGTTTACCTGCAGGGACAGCAGATGCAAATTAGCTTTTAGCTAACTCTGGTGCAATTACTTTTAATTGTGCATTGTCCCTGTAAAAATACACAATAATGTAAAGTAAAGTAATAGTTTTTGAGACAAAAGACAATAAATGAGACCAACACATTCACAATCAAGATTTATTGCATTATTTACATATGTCAATGAATGATAATACAAGGATCAGTATCTGACATTAAGCCCCTAAAAACACTTATAGATATGTTGATGCCTCTTAAAAGTAAAGTGGAAGTAAGTCAACTGTAATTTAATCGTCCAACTGAATTTATAGGCCCGGTTTCATAGACAGGGCTTAAATTAATTCAGGATTAAGCCTTAGTTCAGTTACAGAACATTAAGTAGCTTTTATTAACATAACTTCGAAAAAAACATTACTGAGTACATCTTAAGACAAAAAAATGGCAGCTCAACACATTTTAGTCGGGGACAAGGCTTAAGTCTTGTCTGTGAAACTGGGGGCTAAAGTCTCAGTACTGATGTTCAGACATGCTATTATGCACAATTATGTATTTGCATGCATTAGAACTTAACCAAACACATTTTAGAGCTTAATATAGTTTAATGTCAGTTGATAATGACACTCATTAGTTACTAATTTATTTTATTGGATTATTCACTTAATTATTTCGTGTTCCGTGTCATCTTCCCAATATCTGTGTGAAAAAAAAATACAGAATTTGAATTCAGTTATTTGCTAAGGAACAGAGCACCAGCTTACCCATATAATCTCATTTGATACTCACCAGCCCTCAGTTTTTCATTCTTACTTTTTACACATGTTTTTCTCCATCAGGATCACTCGGTCTTTTCTGACAAAACAGTTTTAAAGACCTATCTAAACAATAGTGTGAACAAGTCTATAATGAAATAGTTCTATTGGGATAGTTAATCTCAAATTAAAATTCAATCATCATTTAATCATACCCATGCTGCTCTTTTCCATACATTGAAGTGAAAGGAACTGGGTCTATCAATAATATGAGCAAAATAAAAGTAGTCCATATGACTTTAATCTTCTAAAGTCACGAGTAAGTAACCAAAACTCAATTTGACTACTTGCTGTAGCTGCAATGGCCTTCAAAGGACCAATAATGATAGGATTCACAATAACTCACTTTATATTTATATTTAAATCAATATTTTAATTTTTTCCTAAATTTTTATTACAGTCCAGGAAGTTCTTAAGCTCAACATTCATAGTGGAGAAATATATATATATATATATATATATATATATATATAGCATGCAGTAAATTGTACTTTGTACTTACTCTATCTGGTCTGAAATAATTCCATATGCCAGCAACGACACTCTGTAACAAACAAATTCAGACTTATACTGTATGCTTATATGTATACTAGTTTCATTTTTAACAATATGGTTCAGTGAAATGCACATTATTTTATCAGTGACATTTTGTTTCCAACAAATAGTATACTGTAGTCAGAGTTTCTCACCTTCACAGTGGCATATATGCAACATAAACTTTTCACCATGAAATTGATAATCGGTCGCAAAATTGGACAAATTGACAGAACTGCATCTGATTGATCCTGAAGAGAAAACATCACATATATTATTAGAGTAAAATATTTTTAGCTTTTAGAATTTACATGACAGCTGACATAAAATACAAATATTCTTCATAGCACAACATTGTCTAATTTTGACTGGTCCACATTTAACCCAAGGTGTCAAATAAATC
Organism: Gila orcuttii; assembly: GCA_026230005.1. NCBI lineage: Eukaryota > Metazoa > Chordata > Actinopteri > Cypriniformes > Leuciscidae > Gila > Gila orcuttii. Next base: position 30,108,598 of record JAPDVR010000004.1, on the reverse strand, counting down.
TCTACAAACACAACATTTTTTAATTGTAAACTTTAAACGCACCATCACTTTAAATTTGGCATACATATAATACCCGAGTGCTCTACCATGTAGAAATCCTTCAAAACAAACAAGCACATAAAACCTGATGTAATGCAGGATAAAACAATGTTTAAAAAAAACTGTTTTGTCAGACTATATATTTTAAAGGTTGATGTTTACTGCAGTGGGACTGTTGTGTACATATTTCTCTTAAATTATGAATCTTCACAAATATCTTCATGATGATACCTGATGTTTGAAACGTTGAACAATTTTGGTCAGCGCCTCTTCATTTCTGTTGCATTTCAATAAACCCGAATCTTCATTGACCAGACAGTCCACAGTGAGTGTATTCATTCTGGTCACATATCTGCTGCTGTCTGGTATGATCTTCTCTGGGTCAAATGTGTGATGAAGCACCAGAAAAATAGCTGGTTTGGAGGCTGTTTCAAATACAGACACAAGAAGATAAATGTGTAAATAGTATTTGCACTTATATTCATTCATATCTAAGTCCTTGTCTGGTGCTTAAATCTTACCTGAACAGGAATTAAGTTCATTTAGTGCAGCATCAATGTCAGTTCCTGCCCGTGAATAAATGGTGCAGAAAACCAAAATCACATCACAGTCGTTCACACTGTGCACCTTCTTCAAACCAGGTCTTTGTGGAAGGAGTTGATGTAAAATGTCCTCCTGTGAATTGCGAGACTTTCCCGTCTCAATTATAAAGTATTTTCCTTTAAGATGAGAACAGAGTTTGTTGATTTTTGTTGTGTATTTTTGGAATATAAACTTCAGGTTTCAATACAAGTTTATAGTATTTTGTGACAAGTAATTATAAGACAAAAAATTATGAAGAACCTGCAGTCACAACTTGAGTCACAAATGAAGTCTTGTTATGAATAAGGTTTTACCTATAATGCTTATTAAGTAATTTAATAATCCAAAATCTTACCTCCAGTAAGTTGGTTTTTGACCATTGTGTTTTGCTTTTGTTCCTCTTAAGCAAACTGTCTTTTGTACTGGTTATCCGAGTGCTGCTTAGTCACTCTGAAACAAATTTAAATACACTTTATTATCACTTTATTTGGTTGATGACAAATAAGTTAGAACTATTTGCATCTATATCTTCTTCTATCATCAATGTATCCATCACCATGATTTTAAATAGTCAGTGAGACTGTTGTATTGTGCTGCTCTTTACTGCCCTCTGTATGTCAGATTAAAAATAACCCGTTTTAAATACTTTTATCACTTTCATTTTCATTAAAAAACCTACCGAATAGGTTTACTGTACGTGTAATTTGAAATCATGTTTACACAGAAACACTCAAAATCTTGTAATAAGACCAATATTCGTTAACAGTTTTCAAAGCATTCAGCTCTCAATAGTTTTACATCTGTGTTAACACGGTATTCAATCATTAAACTTAACACTGTATTTGCTTCTGAAAACCCAATGATAAACACACTCTCTCACACATATAGGCATATAAAAGATAAACACAAACAAATATTGTCACAGTTGTGTCTTTGCAGACTGCATCGGGTAGGCTACTTACTGTTCCTGCTGGCTGTGTGTCCTGCTGGCAAAAGTCCTTTTACTTTCATTGTTGCTCTATTTGTGAAAAGAATTAGACAGCAGAATGATGATAAGAGAAGATATGTAGCCTACCGCAAGTTGGCTGCAATAAACTCAGATAGCATCGTGACATTGATGTCACAATGTATGTCCTTAATCTCTTTAAATATCACATAATAGCCATGTCACTCACTTTCTCCATAAACACCAGATGTTTTTTGTGATTGTGTTTCAGTGGAATGTAGATAAATAGATGCTTTATTCAAACACTTTAATAACCTTTTAATGTTTCTAATTAACCATTAACAACACAAATCAAACGCAAATAAGCACACAAAACAAAGGAACAGAGAAATAAGGTAGATACATTGTTTGAAACTGTGCTAGAGAAGTCATGTAAATAGGCCTATGTCAATGTGCTTCAAACAAACAAGACTTCTGTATATGATGCACCTGGGTTTTCTCTCTAATGAGAAAGCATCAATTAGATTATGAGAAGTGCACATGCAAAACCAAAATGGGCATTTACCAATCAGTGGCCGATTTCAAACTACAGAGTCATTCCACGACACTTGTACGATTTGGACTTACACATTTGTGGATATTTTACCAGTATTACTTTTCTGAACACTCCACAACAATAATAACATATTTAACTTCCAGAAAAAATTATCAATGTCCCTCACACTAATTCAGTAATTGCAAATGTAAAATGTACATATAATTTCACACTTATGCTATACTAAAGCCTGAAATGGGCACTTTTTGTGACAGCAACCTCATCATTTTTGATCAAAGATGGGGCTTAACTTCAGAATTTGAACTAAAATCAGTATTATTATGATTGCTCTGAACATTTCAGACTGAGTTCAACAAACATTAAATTACTTTTTCATAAACGTAAAATAATAGTTAATAAAAATGTAGGTGTGACGGGGTTGAGAGGGTAACATGGTTGACGATGGTAACTGGGTTAAAGAGACAAATACAGCTTAACAAATAGTTGTTTTTTACTCAAATTCACTGTAAGATTTTCTATAAGCACTGTATTTCATTATGTAACCAAGAAAAACAACAGATATAAATTGCAATTGCAACTCAGTCCGACTGCAGGAAAAACAACAATAACGTAGTATACATTAGATAAAATGACTGAATAGGTCAACAAAATAAAACGTACAACTTGTGTGTGTGTGTGTGTGTGTGTGTGTGTGTGTGTGTGTGTGTGTGTGTGTGTGTGTGTGTGTGTGTGTGTGTGTGTGTGTGTGTGTGTGTGTGTGTGTGTGTGTGTGTGTGTGTGTGTGTGTGCGCTCTTCGTGGCAAAGAAGTAACGGGGTTGAGTGTGACGGGCTTGTGATTTTTTGCTGGAAAATGGCCACTATACATGTAGTGAATAACAGGAGAGCACATGGCATGCATGCTATTAAGAAACCATGTAGGCCTATTGTTGAAATAACAAAGATCATTTTCACAAGTAATAGAATTATATCTTTATTTGATGTAACAGGCTTGAGTCGTTGAGCTTGACAACCACAATATCACAATTCTAAACGTTGTAGTTATAAAAGAAGGTGGTAGCTTGCCTGTGTCTACACACAGTGTTGTTCAGAAGACTTCTATGATGTTACTTCCTGTTGTTGATGTCACATAAGGATCTGTTCATTATTTTTATGGGGGGGGGAGAATGATCTGTGTAACGGGGTTGAGGGATTACTGAAGTACGGAACTACATAATGTGATTTTAATGAATAATCATGAATTTACTTGGGAAAAAAAACACATTACCAGCAAAAAAGCACAGATAGATATTCATTGGAATGGCAAAATGTATAGACTTTTTTCTAATTTTATTATTCATATCCCAAGTATAATTAGAAGGCCATGAGGGACATGACAAAATAGGTGGTGTCAACTGAAAAAACAAGATAATTTCTAATATAAAGATAAAATGGCATTGTTTTTAAACTTTATTAAAAGAGACTTTTCAATTGATACAAAAATTGTTACATACATTTCAGGCAAGGCCAGGCGCATCTCAAACAAGCCTAATGGCTTGTTCGACTTGAACAGGCGCTGCACAGACCGATGACATCAAAATACCGCGAGAGCGATTAGAGGGCAGACAGCTCCGTATGCTTTTCAATCACTCTCGCGGTACTTTGATGTCTTAATAGTCCAGTCATTTTATGAAAAAAAGGTTGAACAAATTGCAACAGAATCAATCTCAACTGATTTTGTATCCTCAGTATGTCCTGAGTAAGGGAAAAAAAAGCCCAGAAGAATCCCATTAGGGGAAAGTTTTGAAAAAGACCCAAACATACCCTATTCATTATTTTTCTCACGTGCATAGGTAAAAATGTTAACCTTTAGATATCACCATGAAAATTACTGAGTTGATTACTTACACTAAGACAAACAAAAAAATGTATTACAAGTTTTTTTAAATTGTTTGTTAACATGGACAAACGGTGCATATAATCTAATTACGTATGTGCTAATTTGCATAAATACCCAAACGGATCTAAACATTGGGTATAGCAGGTGAAAATGTCTGGTTGAATCTTGTTGACATATAACAGTAAAAGACTTAATGTTAAGGTCTGAATGGAACCTATTTAGGCAGGAATAAGAAGAAATCAGCCTTTATTAATTATTATTGCAGAGATGGGGTTTGGGCATTGAGTGCATTGTGTACGTAATTTGATTGTTTGATCCAGCCACTTTTTATTTTACCCACCTTTTGTCTTCTGCATTCTCCTTACCCTTTTCTCCTGTTCTTCCCTCAGACTCATCCCCCAACAGTCCCACGGACCCAGCCCCAAATCCCATCTCTGCAATAATAATTAATAAAGGCTGGTTTCTAAAGTACTTCTTCCTGCCTCTATGTATTGATGTTTATGGGTAGCCTAAATAGGTTCCATTCAGACCTGAACATTAAGGCGAGACACTACAGGTGAATAGGGTAATTTTTTTAACTATCAGATAATACCATGAAACTTTGCCAGTTGATTACCTACATTAAGATGAGAAAAAAATGTATTACAAGTTTTCTGTAATTTAATGTTTAAATATGCAAATTAGGCATTGTCTAATTAAATATGCGCTATTTTGCATATATTTTAAAAAACGAAATCTGACTATTGGACAAAGCCAGGTTCAAAATTATTTTTTCATTGTGTTCACATATTAGATGGGGAAAAAATTACAGAGGGATTTATGGATATCTACTTTTGTTATCCTGTAAATCAGAATATACTGCCAATAGCCTTAAAAAATTATTTTCGCCATGTTTTTGGGAATAAAATGTTATATAAATCAGGCTAGGAATAATATATTTACAAATCCCTCTGTAAATGTCTTCATAATATAACTAGGTACAAGACTGGAAAGTTTGGTGTATATAGGTGCTACTGAACTGGAGATTTCGGACTTGGAGTATGAGAGAAAAGACATTTTGAGAAAACGTGCTTTAAAGATTTAGCATCAGCCAATGAGATTGCACATTTAGAGTAAAATCCCCCCTTTTACTTTCGCGATTGGTTGCTGATAAAAAGGAAATGACCATATTTGGATCCAGCAGTCTTGTTCAGGAGAGAGAGAGCTTTCTAACGGTGTGTGTGATGACAGGGTGCAGATCGCGATCGCGGAGCAGAGGGATGATTTATAACAACAACTTTTGATGAATTTATGAGAAATCTACAGACGCAAACAGACAAAGTGTAGTAAAATAAAGACCTAAATGTGTATTTCAGACTTTTTTTCACCACAAGTCTGAAAGAAGACATGATATTGAAAACAAATATCGACTCGGTTACTAACGTAACCTCGGTTCCCTGAGAGGAGGGAACGAGTATTGCGTAAGTAGCTTACGCTATGGGAAAACTCCTTTTCTCGAGAATATTGAAGTCTTTATGTAAAACGCATTGCAGCTGCACAGCTGACAGCAATGAACGAAGGAACTCGGTCATTGGCTGTGCTGCGGCAACTTGCTCGAACCAATGACGGGGCGACTCTGAATGCGCGACCAATGAGCGCGCTTCGCGTCCGCGCGCGTCAGAGCCCGCCAAGATGGGCGTGGCCAAGCTATATATTGGGCGCCCCGTCATGAGAGTTCTTTAGGTTAAAACGACTGAAGCGAACGAACCAAGCACAAGCACGGCAGCTTACGCAATACTCGTTCCCTCCTCTCAGGGAACCGAGGTTACGTTAGTAACCGAGTCGTTCCCTTTCGAGAGGTCTCTCCTATTGCGTAAGTAGCTTACGCTATGGGAACACCATGCAAAACGCCGTGCGTGCTGAACTTCGCCTTATGATTGCCAGAGGCAGGTGCCTGAGCTAAAAAGCAAAGTTATCATCCAACTAGCCGGCAGAGGCGAGCTTTATATGTGGGAAAAAATACAGAGCGGCTAGAAGGCGCTCAGTGTGACACAAGCACATACATAATCTAGATATGAACTCGCAGTTCAACTAGCATTATGCTGATAGCACATTGGAATGCAATGTCGGGACCTGTAGGTTGTAGAATCTGATAAATGTGGACGGTGAGGCCCAGCCTGCCGCCGCACAAATATCCTCGATCGGTATCCCGCTCGACCATGCCCAGGAAGAAGCCACACTCCTGGTGGAGTGTGCTTTGACTCCCCAGGGGCATTGAAGTCCCTTAGCTTCATAAGCCAGCGCTATAGCTTCGACTATCCAGTGAGAGATTCTCTGCTTTGAAACGGCGGAACCTTTCGTACGGCCGCCAAAGCATACAAACAGTTGTTCTGTCTGTCTGAATAGGGCAGAACGCTCCAAATACACTCTGAGAGCCCTAACGGGGCAGAGTAGATTAGCGTCGTGTTCGTCTGCTGGAGACGAAAGCGCAGTTAGGGAGATAACCAGTGCTCTGAAGGGAGTGGTGAGCACTTTAGGAATATACCCATGTTTCGGTCTAAGGACGACCCTGCAGTCGTTAGGTCCGAATTCTAGGCAGGCAACGCTTGTTGAAAGCGCGTGCAGGTCGCCCACTCTCTTGACCGAGGCGGGTTCATCCTCCTGGCGCCCCTTAGGAAACGAATAATTAGGTCGTTTCTTCCCAATGGACGTTCCATTACAAGGTCGTGTGACGCTGTGATGGCAGCCACATATACTTTGAGCGTGGAGGGGGTGCGGCCCGCCTCCAGAAGCCCTTGTAGAAAAACGAGTACACTCGTAATCTCGCATGTTACAAGGTTCAGGCCCTTGGTATTACACCAGTCACTGAACACTTTCCATTTCTGGGCATATAAGCGTCTCGTGGAGGGCGCCCGCGCCTCAGCGATGGTTTTTAGTGCTCCGCTCGCGAGGTTCCTGGGAACCCGTTGAGGGGCCATGCATGAAGGGCCCACAGATCGGGGCGGGGATGAAATATCATCCCGCTGGCCTGACTGAGGAGGTCTGGCCTCAGTGGAATCGGCCGTGGTGCAGATTGCATTTGCATCAGATCTGGAAACCATGTTTGGTTCTTCCAGAGTGGGGCTATCAGCAGCACTGCGTTTCCCTCCTCTCTGACCGGACTGATGACCTGTGGCAGCATCGCGATCGGGGGAAAGGCATATAAGGGGCGGCTCGGCCAGCTCTGGGCGAGCGCGTCCGTGCTTTTCGTGAAGAAAAGAGCAGTGCGCGTTCTCTTTGGAGGCGAAGAGGTCGATCTCCGCTTTGCCAAAGGTTTTCCATAACCACTGAATCGTCAGAGGGTTGAGAGCCCATTCTCCTGGGAGAATCTTGTCTCTGGATAGAATGTCTGCCCCCTGGTTCAGGGCGCCTGGCACATGCGCTGCTCTCAGCGAGCGCAAGTTGTGCTGGGACCATAAAATGAGTCTCCTGGCCATTGAATGCATGGAGCTCGACCTGAGTCCACCCTGGCGATTTATGTACGACACTACCGTCATGTTGTCCGTTTGGACCAGGACGTGTTCGTTTTTTAGATGTGGGAGCAGGGCTCTGAGAGCCAAAGCGACCGCTTTCATTTCCAGACAGTTTATGTGTAGGCGCTTCTCCGGGTTTGACCAAAAGCCGGAGACAGGCCTGCCCTCGTAAAGGGCCCCCCAACCTATTTTGGAGGCATCTGTCGTTATCATCTTTTTCCTTGTGTTCACACCCAGACTCACGCCTGACTGGTACCAGTCGGCGGCTTTCCAGTGCGTCAGGGCTTTTATACAGCCGTTGTTCACTCTGGATAAAAAGTGGCCCGAACGCCACGCGTGAGTAGGGACGCGGCTCTTGAGCCAGCGTTGGAGAGGGCGCATATGCAACAATCCTAGCTGGAGTACGGCCGATGCTGAGGCCATGAGACCGAGCATCCTCTGAAACCGTTTGACGGGGGCGCGCGCGCCCGCTCTGAATGATGTTGCAAGGCGCCGGATGGTGAGCGCGCGCTCCGATGAGAGACGCGCTGTCATTTGCATCGAGTCTAGAACTATTCCCAGGAAAGAAATTCTCTGGCTGGGAGATAGTATGCTTTTTGCAAAATTGATTCTTAGACCCAGGCATTCTAAATGGCTGATAATCCAAGATCTGTGTGTTATTAGCTGACTCTCTGATTGTGCTAGAACCAGCCAATCGTCGAGATAATTCAGTATTCGCACTCCCCTTCGTCTTAGGGGGGAAAGTGCTGCATCCATACATTTCGTGAATGTACGGGGAGCCAGGGACAGGCCGAACGGGAGTACTGTGCACTGGTATGACTGTCCCTCGAAAGCGAATCTCAGAGACGGCCTGTGATGAGGCACTATTGGAATGTGAAAGTAAGCATCTTTCAGATCCACTGAGAGAAACCAATCTCCTGGGCGCACTTGCGCGAGGATATGCTTGGTTGTTAACATTCTGAACGAGCGAATCATTAGTGCTTTGTTCAGGTGTCTGAGATCTAGGATGGGGCGGAGACCGCCATCCTTTTTCGGGACGAGAAAATAGCGGCTGTAAAAACCTGTCCCGCTCAGAGAGGGGGAAACAGTTTCCACAGCGCCCTTTTCTATTAGTTTGCGCACCTCGGTGCGCAGAACATGTGAACACTCTTTTCTCACTTTCGTCTCGACCACAGTCGTAAAACGTGGTGGTCTGCGAGCGAACTGGAGCGAGTATCCGTGCTTTACTATATTCAATACCCATTTCGGCATATCTGGAATGTTTTCCCATGCCGCTGCGTGTACAGATATGGGCTGAATACAGGCTAGGGGCGGGCCGCTGTGACGTAGGGACCCGGCTAGCGAATCGCCTGAGCTCGTAGATCTCAGAGGCGCGGGCGCGCGCTGAGCAGCTGAGTGAATGGCCGCGTGTGTGATTACAACAGCGCGCGCTGTGTTTGTAAAACTCGCAGCCTGAGCTGAGGTTGTGTTTGACACTGTAAGGGCAGTGTTTATAAGTGGGGGTGCATAAACAGTGGTAGGCACACGCGTCACTTTTATAATGTTTCCCGCTTTTACAGGGGATGAATTTATAACTGTGTGAACAGTGCTTGTGTGTAGTGGTGCGTACATGACCGTAGGCACGTGATCTACATTCATGGGAAGCGCAGCCTGAGCAGGGAATGAATTTGGCACTGTTTTGACAGTATCTGGGAATGCACACTTTGTGGACATGTGAACCCTTAGTGATGCAGGCAGAAAAAGACTCTTTTTGTGTTTTCTGTGCGTCGCCGTAAAAACGGTGTTTGTTTGCAGGTGAGCGAGCTCTGTGACTGGCCCATTGACTGCTGTATGGACATATCCAGCCGCCTGTAAGGGGACTGGGTAATGTTTGAGCTTTTGCAGAGAGAGCGGTACGGCTTTTGCGAGACACACACTCTCTCTTCTCATTTCTGTGGCTAGGACGGCTTTCGAGGCTCAGGGTTCTGCACAATCTTGGGTCGAGGACCCCGTCGCTCAGGAGGCGGCTTGCGGTTGTGAGAGCGCGAGCGGCGTCGAGCGTCAGCCTGAGGCGCGGGCTGAGAGGCGGTGGGAGCTGTTTTAGCCCGCTGCGGCTGTGGCGGTCTCTGTCTGCTCTGCGATGAGCTGGAGCGCTTTGGCAGGAAATGACGCATAGCTTGTGAAGCGTTCTGGGCCTCAGTGAAGCGTTCGGCGAAACCTTTAACCGCCGGTCCAAACAGCCCGCTGGTGGAGATAGGCGCATCGAGAAATGGCGCCTTATCCGCGTCCTTCATTTCAGTCAGAGTCAGCCACAGATGGCGCTCGAGAACAGTCAAATTAGCCATAGCACGGCCGATGGACTGGGCGGTGGCCTTCGTGGCTCGCAGAGCTATATCAGTCGCGCTGCGTAAGTCCCTGAAGGCTTCGGGTTCGGGGCCAGACTCGTCCATAGAGCGGAGAAGCTTGGCTTGGAACACTTGAAGTACCGCCATTGAGTGAAGCACTGATGCAGCTTGGCCGGCGGCGGCGTAGGCGCGACCGGCGAGAGCAGAGGTAGTGCGGCAGGGCTTCGAGGGGTGGGAAGCTTTGGCTTTCCATCCGGTGGTGGAGGGCGGGCAGAGATGATTGGCCACGGCCTCCTCGAGGGGTGGCGTTCCCTCGTAGCCTCTTTCCTTCGCGCCGTCCACTGAGGAGAGCGAAGAAGAAAAAGAAGGCTTTAGGCGCGCAGAGTGGGGGGCTTTCCACGACTTGGTGAGTTCGTCGTGAACTTCCGGGAAGAAGAAGGCCTTTGCCGAGGGGCCTGCTGGCGCCCCTGCAGAAACCACTCATCCAGTCGGCTCCGGGTTGGTTCTTCGGGAGAAGACCAATCGAGCCCGAGGTCTTCCACGGCCTTAGAGAGGACACGGATAATCTCAGTATCCATAGTGGAGCCCCCGCTCGTGCTAACTAGCGTCGACGGGGCGGGGTCGAGAGTGGAGCCCGGCCAGTCGTCCGATGCAGCGTCGATGGACAAGCTGTCGTCCATTCCCCCGTCGTCCTCGGACGCGCCGAAAGTCACAAGGCCCACCGCTCTGCTAGAGGGGTGTGGGTCCGGCTGGGTGAACTGAACCGGCGGTGGGGAAGGCAAGAGCGGCGGTGAAGCACGCGGAGACTGGCTCGGCGTGACGTCACTGAGCTCAGGTTCAGGAAGCCTCTGTGAGCGGCGCTTTTTCTTAGTGCGCGGCTCTAACAGAGGGGTGGCGATGGGCTCGCTCACGGCGAAAGCGGCGAGGCGAGCCCGTAGTGCGGAGAGACCCAGGTCATCACATTCCGGGCATCCGCCCTTGGTCAATGCAGCTTCTGCGTGGTCACGGCCCAGGCAGCGAGCGCAGATGATGTGACGATCCCCGTCCGGGAGAAGGTCTCTGCACGACGCGCAGGAAGGCATTTGAAACAACGCCTTATTGGAAAATTGCTCTTTCACAAATGTCGTGGGGCGGACAGATGTAAAATACTTGCGTATATGGCGCGCCGGATGGCTCAGTAGGAGGTGCTTGAAGGCGGCTGAAGGTGCCGACGTCCTCGTAGCAATCCCGCTGGTATGCTTTTCCACGGCGGCGAAGGCTTCCAATAATCCGGAGGATCCAGTGAAGAAGGTGTTCGCTGAAGGAGATTAAATCTAAAGAAGTCTCATGACGGGGCGCCCAATATATAGCTTGGCCACGTCCATCTTGGCGGGCTCTGACGCGCGCGGGCGCGAAGCGCGCTCATTGGTCGCGCATTCAGAGTCGCCCCGTCATTGGTTCGAGCAAGTTGCCGCAGCACAGCCAATGACCGAGTTCCTTCGTTCATTGCTGTCAGCTGTGCAGCTGCAATGCGTTTTACATAAAGACTTCAATATTCTCGAGAAAAGGAGTTTTCCCATAGCGTAAGCTACTTACGCAATAGGAGAGACCTCTCGAAAGGGAACCCAAAATCTCAAAATTGACCATTGAAAAAAAAAACGATGTTTTTGCCTGCCGTGTCTCGCCTTAAGTCTTTTACTGTTATATGTCAACAAGATTCAACCAGACATTTTCACCTGGCTATACCCAATGTTTAATAAATTTTTTGTTTGTCTTGATGTAAGTAATCAACTCAGTAATTTTCATGGTGATATCTAAAGGTTAAAATTTTTACCCTATTCACGTGAGAAAAAAAAATATTCCCCTAATGCGATTCTTCTGGGCTTTTTTTCCCTTACTCAGGGCATATTGAGGATACAAAATCAGTTGAGTTTGCTTCTGTTGCAATTTGTTCTAGGTTGACCCCCATTTTGGCTTAAAATGACTGGACTATAACCCGATCGGTCTGTGCAGTGCCGGTTCAAGTCAAACAAGCCTAATGTTTTCCAACCATTTTTCAACAGACTTGCTAAAATCATGAAGGCCCACCCCTAAACCAAGCCCCCAGTGGATTAGAACAAATCGGGTAAAGCGGTTGAAAATGCCCATTGTGGTTTGAAAACGGCCCACGGATTGAGAAACACCCACTAGTGTTCTGCAGAGATACATACCTGAATGATCTTGTGCTCGTCAACTGCAAATCACTGTTAGTTCAATGTCACTGTTTCCACCCATGTGTGCTGTTGACTTTCATCAAAATTTCAATGCTGATCCAACACACTTTAAACATTGAAATGTCAATTTCAACCAAGGGTCAAAACTCAACATTGCATCAATCTCACCATGCTATCATGAGTTACAAGTAATGCTGGTTACATAATCAGGTATCTTTTTTCAAGTAGCTTAACACAGTATCTTGCTGCTTTAGAACTAAATATCAGAGTAACTTTTTCAAATAAATAACACAAGTTCCTTAGTTTCCCATTTATTGACTGACACCTCTCCTGTCCCCATGTTGATATCAAGAGTGAGGTGCAGAGGCGTTGTGTGGACTGTCTAAACATGATATTGTAATTCTACATTAATGTGAGCATGCATTTACTTATCTCACTTACACAAAATCAGATTCAGTATTCCTCAAAAACGAATAAAAACAGTGAAACGCAAACTCAGAATATTACGCAAACCTGCAATAGATAAATGTTAAATTACACAAATATACTTTATGTATTTAATCTCACTTTATTTTTTATTTATTTAACCATACTAATAAGCAAAAATGGCTTTAGATAAACATCACTGTAGCTGTAGCGAAGCGCACAACGATTGAGATTCTAAGAAACAGTCATTAATAATTAAATCCAACAAGCTCAGGAAAACTCAGAAGATAGATTATACAACCACAAATAACACAAACAATATCAAACTATGAACAAAGGAAATTAAGGGCTTAAATACATAGACAGGGTAATCAAGTTTAAACACAACAGTTGCAGAGCTAATTAATAACCAAGGAAACTACCAGGGAACAGAACTCAGGCAAAGCAGAACAGGGAAAAGAAATCTTTTCTTTTTTCCTTCTTTTTTTTCTGAAATAAGAGTGTTGCACTTTCCTCTCCTTCGTCCTATTTTTCTGCAATCCAGAATGGCAGCACAGCTGTTTGAGCTGCGCTCTCTACTGTACAGGTGTGATTTTTAATTTCAGTAGGCCTGAGGCTTATTCATTTCACTTTTGGTAAGTGAAAGCAACTTTCCCCAACACTGCTGATTTGCAGCAAAGAGACATTTACTTACCCTAACTCTGTTGCATTGCGCTGAGCTGAAATTGAAGTTTGCTTCAGTATAACACAAATTCCTCTTTCCTGTTAACTAACCCATACATTTATGAAAGAAAATGAGTTTGTTCATGCTTTTAAGAAATGCTGAATAAATAGTTCTGTTTCCCATTTGAGGGCACTGCTATACAGACATTAATACAGACATTATCCAATCAGCAAACCCCTATAATAACTGGACATCAATTAAGTTACACCTTATGTGTAACACACAATGTAACGCCTCTAAATGATGCCTGTCTATCTTAAATAGAATACATTTTTCATATAATTAGAAATTACCAACATATTGTAAATTAATAAAGGTAGCCACTATACAATATTCGTCTTGCTTTTTAGAGTACATGGTCTAAAACAAGGGTACACAAAAATGGTAAATTTGAGCAAAAAAAAAAAAGTGACTGCACCTAAAATTACAGTTTAAGGAACTTTATGTAGAGAAAGACATGTTATTTTGCAATATGATTTAAAATTGTTTCAGTTTTGATTTCTTGGAAATGCTCTGCTGTGATAAACCCAATCTCCAGATCACTACATTGCATAACTGTCTTGGAGTTGTAAGGTCATGTAATAACATCTATGTAATCATAAAGCAGATGAGATATTAGTAACTCCAACGTTTCTTCTATGAAGCCCTGGTGCATTTGTACAGTACTGTTGTTCCCATGTTTCTGTGGCCCTCCATATTTCTGGACTTGTTTCAGCAAAAAGAAGCAAGTTTTTCCCCTGTAATTGCATAATAAAATTGTTTTGTTTTACGACTTTGAAGGATCCTTGAATAAGCTATTTTTTATTGGGGGGGGGGGGGTTACAGTTTTCTCTTTCCCTTTTTTCATCCATGTGTAATTTTTTTCTGGAAATTATAACGTCTCAGTTACGTATGGTAATCCTCGTTCCCTGAAGGAGGGAACGATCACGTACGTCATGACCGACGAATAGGAATCTTGCTAGAGAGGCCAATCTACTTCAAGTGAAATTAAAGGAGCCAATGCACATTGGCGGGCAATCATTTGCATCAGTTGTTCCGCCACGCAGAGCGGGTATATAATGAGCAGCAAGTGTGATTGCACTTCAGTTTTTTGCTGAGAGGCCGAGCCGATGAGCTGGCTGCCCCGGCGGGTCGCAGCAGATGTGGCGACGGGACTTACGTCTCTGTTCCCTCCTTCAGGGAACGAGGGTTACCATATGTAACCGAGATGTTCCCTATCAGTCGGTCACTCTCTACGTACGCCATGACCGACGAATAGGAATCTCTAGCGGACCCTATCCAGCGCCCTGTGCTAGTCTCTTGCACCGTCTTGCCTGGAAGGACGATAGGCGAAGGCTTACATAGAGTACACTTGTCACTGTTGTTCCGTGATAATGCATATAGTAAGATTATTGGATAACACTGGGAAAGCGTGCCCTTTCTGTTAGGGAGGAGAACGCTGCGGAATCCACATTCTTCCTCGAAGGAGTTATGTGACGATATACAAATGGTCTAACCCGAAGGTTGTACTGCATATGAAATAATACTGGGTGACTTAGCCCAAGGGAAAGATACGGGCTTCCGTTTAGGAGCAGCCGTGGAAGAAATACACATATGGGATCCCCGCGCGAAGCGCGCTCATTGGTCGCGCATTCAGAGTCGCCCCGTCATTGGTTCGAGCAAGTTGCCGCAGCACAGCCAATGACCGAGTTCCTTCGTTCATTGCTGTCAGCTGTGCAGCTGCAATGCGTTTTACATAAAGACTTCAATATTCTCGAGAAAAGGAGTTTTCCCATAGCGTAAGCTACTTACGCAATAGGAGAGACCTCTCGAAAGGGAACCCAAAATCTCAAAATTGACCAGTGAAAAAAAAACGATGTTTTTGCCTGCCGTGTCTCGCCTTAAGTCTTTTACTGTTATATGTCAACAAGATTCAACCAGACATTTTCACCTGGCTATACCCAATGTTTAATAATTTTTTTGTTTGTCTTGATGTAAGTAATCAACTCAGTAATTTTCATGGTGATATCTAAAGGTTAAAATTTTTACCCTATTCACGTGAGAAAAAAAATTATTCCCCTAATGCGATTCTTCTGGGCTTTTTTTTCCCTTACTCAGGGCATATTGAGGATACAAAATCAGTTGAGTTTGCTTCTGTTGCAATTTGTTCTAGGTTGACCCCCATTTTGGCTTAAAATGACTGGACTATAACCCGATCGGTCTGTGCAGTGCCGGTTCAAGTCAAACAAGCCTAATGTTTTCCAACCATTTTTCAACAGACTTGCTAAAATCATGAAGGCCCACCCCTAAACCAAGCCCCCAGTGGATTAGAACAAATCGGGTAAAGCGGTTGAAAATGCCCATTGTGGTTTGAAAACGGCCCACGGATTGAGAAACACCCACTAGTGTTCTGCAGAGATACATACCTGAATGATCTTGTGCTCGTCAACTACAAATCACTGTTAGTTCAATGTCACTGTTTCCACCCATGTGTGCTGTTGACTTTCATCAAAATTTCAATGCTGATCCAACACACTTTAAACATTGAAATGTCAATTTCAACCAAGGGTCAAAACTCAACATTGCATCAATCTCACCATGCTATCATGAGTTACAAGTAATGCTGGTTACATAATCAGGTATCTTTTTTCAAGTAGCTTAACACAGTATCTTGCTGCTTTAGAACTAAATATCAGAGTAACTTTTTCAAATAAATAACACAAGTTCCTTAGTTTCCCATTTATTGACTGACACCTCTCCTGTCCCCATGTTGATATCAAGAGTGAGGTGCAGAGGCGTTGTGTGGACTGTCTAAACATGATATTGTAATTCTACATTAATGTGAGCATGCATTTACTTATCTCACTTGCACAAAATCAGATTCAGTATTCCTCAAAAACGAATAAAAACAGTGAAACGCAAACTCAGAATATTACGCAAACCTGCAATAGATAAATGTTAAATTACACAAATATACTTTATGTATTTAATCTCACTTTATTTTTTATTTATTTAACCATACTAATAAGCAAAAATGGCTTTAGATAAACATCACTGTAGCTGTAGCGAAGCGCACAACGATTGAGATTCTAAGAAACAGTCATTAATAATTAAATCCAACAAGCTCAGGAAAACTCAGAAGATAGATTATACAACCACAAATAACACAAACAATATCAAACTATGAACAAAGGAAATTAAGGGCTTAAATACATAGACAGGGTAATCAAGTTTAAACACAACAGTTGCAGAGCTAATTAATAACCAAGGAAACTACCAGGGAACAGAACTCAGGCAAAGCAGAACAGGGAAAAGAAATCTTTTCTTTTTTCCTTCTTTTTTTTCTGAAATAAGAGTGTTGCACTTTCCTCTCCTTCGTCCTATTTTTCTGCAATCCAGAATGGCAGCACAGCTGTTTGAGCTGCGCTCTCTACTGTACAGGTGTGATTTTTAATTTCAGTAAGCCTGAGGCTTATTCATTTCACTTTTGGTAAGTGAAAGCAACTTTCCCCAACACTGCTGATTTGCAGCAAAGAGACATTTACTTACCCTAACTCTGTTGCATTGCGCTGAGCTGAAATTGAAGTTTGCTTCAGTATAACACAAATTCCTCTTTCCTGTTAACTAACCCATACATTTATGAAAGAAAATGAGTTTGTTCATGCTTTTAAGAAATGCTGAATAAATAGTTCTGTTTCCCATTTGAGGGCACTGCTATACAGACATTAATACAGACATTATCCAATCAGCAAACCCCTATAATAACTGGACATCAATTAAGTTACACCTTATGTGTAACACACAATGTAATGCCTCTAAATGATGCCTGTCTATCTTAAATAGAATACCTTTTTCATATAATTAGAAATTACCAACATATTGTAAATTAATAAAGGTAGCCACTATACAATATTCGTCTTGCTTTTTAGAGTACATGGTCTAAAACAAGGGTACACAAAAATGGTAAATTTGAGCAAAAAAAAAAAGTGACTGCACCTAAAATTACAGTTTAAGGAACTTTATGTAGAGAAAGACATGTTATTTTGCAATATGATTTAAAATTGTTTCAGTTTTGATTTCTTGGAAATGCTCTGCTGTGATCAACCCAATCTCCAGAGCACTACATTGCATAACTGTCTTGGAGTTGTAAGGTCATGTAATAACATCTATGTAATCATAAAGCAGATGCGATATTAGTAACTCCAACGTTTCTTCTATGAAGCCCTGGTGCATTTGTACAGTACTGTTGTTCCCATGTTTCTGTGGCCCTCCATATTTCTGGACTTGTTTCAGCAAAAAGAAGCAAGTTTTTCCCCTGTAATTGCATAATAAAATTGTTTTGTTTTACGACTTTGAAGGATCCTTGAATAAGCTATTTTTTATTGGGGGGGGGGGGGGGGGGGGGTACAGTTTTCTCTTTCCCTTTTTTCATCCATGTGTAATTTTTTTCTGGAAATTATAACGTCTCAGTTACGTATGGTAATCCTCGTTCCCTGAAGGAGGGAACGATCACGTACGTCATGACCGACGAATAGGAATCTTGCTAGAGAGGCCAATCTACTTCAAGTGAAATTAAAGGAGCCAATGCACATTGGCGGGCAATCATTTGCATCAGTTGTTCCGCCACGCAGAGCGGGTATATAATGAGCAGCAAGTGTGATTGCACTTCAGTTTTTTGCTGAGAGGCCGAGCCGATGAGCTGGCTGCCCCGGCGGGTCGCAGCAGATGTGGCGACGGGACTTACGTCTCTGTTCCCTCCTTCAGGGAACGAGGGTTACCATATGTAACCGAGATGTTCCCTATCAGTCGGTCACTCTCTACGTACGCCATGACCGACGAATAGGAATCTCTACCAAAGCGGACCCTATCCAGCGCCCTGTGCTAGTCTCTTGCACCGTCTTGCCTGGAAGGACGATAGGCGAAGGCTTACATAGAGTACACTTGTCACTGTTGTTCCGTGATAATGCATACAGTAAGATTATTGGATAACACTGGGAAAGCGTGCCCTTTCTGTTAGGGAGGAGAACGCTGCGGAATCCACATTCTTCCTCGAAGGAGTTATGTGACGATATACAAATGGTCTAACCCGAAGGTTGTACTGCATATGAAATAATACTGGGTGACTTAGCCCAAGGGAAAGACACGGGCTTCCGTTTAGGAGCAGCCGTGGAAGAAATACACATATGGGATCCCCGCGCGAAGCGCGCTCATTGGTCGCGCATTCAGAGTCGCCCCGTCATTGGTTCGAGCAAGTTGCCGCAGCACAGCCAATGACCGAGTTCCTTCGTTCATTGCTGTCAGCTGTGCAGCTGCAATGCGTTTTACATAAAGACTTCAATATTCTCGAGAAAAGGAGTTTTCCCATAGCGTAAGCTACTTACGCAATAGGAGAGACCTCTCGAAAGGGAACCCAAAATCTCAAAATTGACCAGTGAAAAAAAAACGATGTTTTTGCCTGCCGTGTCTCGCCTTAAGTCTTTTACTGTTATATGTCAACAAGATTCAACCAGACATTTTCACCTGGCTATACCCAATGTTTAATAATTTTTTTGTTTGTCTTGATGTAAGTAATCAACTCAGTAATTTTCATGGTGATATCTAAAGGTTAAAATTTTTACCCTATTCACGTGAGAAAAAAAATTATTCCCCTAATGCGATTCTTCTGGGCTTTTTTTTCCCTTACTCAGGGCATATTGAGGATACAAAATCAGTTGAGTTTGCTTCTGTTGCAATTTGTTCTAGGTTGACCCCCATTTTGGCTTAAAATGACTGGACTATAACCCGATCGGTCTGTGCAGTGCCGGTTCAAGTCAAACAAGCCTAATGTTTTCCAACCATTTTTCAACAGACTTGCTAAAATCATGAAGGCCCACCCCTAAACCAAGCCCCCAGTGGATTAGAACAAATCGGGTAAAGCGGTTGAAAATGCCCATTGTGGTTTGAAAACGGCCCACGGATTGAGAAACACCCACTAGTGTTCTGCAGAGATACATACCTGAATGATCTTGTGCTCGTCAACTACAAATCACTGTTAGTTCAATGTCACTGTTTCCACCCATGTGTGCTGTTGACTTTCATCAAAATTTCAATGCTGATCCAACACACTTTAAACATTGAAATGTCAATTTCAACCAAGGGTCAAAACTCAACATTGCATCAATCTCACCATGCTATCATGAGTTACAAGTAATGCTGGTTACATAATCAGGTATCTTTTTTCAAGTAGCTTAACACAGTATCTTGCTGCTTTAGAACTAAATATCAGAGTAACTTTTTCAAATAAATAACACAAGTTCCTTAGTTTCCCATTTATTGACTGACACCTCTCCTGTCCCCATGTTGATATCAAGAGTGAGGTGCAGAGGCGTTGTGTGGACTGTCTAAACATGATATTGTAATTCTACATTAATGTGAGCATGCATTTACTTATCTCACTTGCACAAAATCAGATTCAGTATTCCTCAAAAACGAATAAAAACAGTGAAACGCAAACTCAGAATATTACGCAAACCTGCAATAGATAAATGTTAAATTACACAAATATACTTTATGTATTTAATCTCACTTTATTTTTTATTTATTTAACCATACTAATAAGCAAAAATGGCTTTAGATAAACATCACTGTAGCTGTAGCGAAGCGCACAACGATTGAGATTCTAAGAAACAGTCATTAATAATTAAATCCAACAAGCTCAGGAAAACTCAGAAGATAGATTATACAACCACAAATAACACAAACAATATCAAACTATGAACAAAGGAAATTAAGGGCTTAAATACATAGACAGGGTAATCAAGTTTAAACACAACAGTTGCAGAGCTAATTAATAACCAAGGAAACTACCAGGGAACAGAACTCAGGCAAAGCAGAACAGGGAAAAGAAATCTTTTCTTTTTTCCTTCTTTTTTTTCT
Organism: Gila orcuttii; assembly: GCA_026230005.1. Taxonomy (NCBI): domain Eukaryota; kingdom Metazoa; phylum Chordata; class Actinopteri; order Cypriniformes; family Leuciscidae; genus Gila; species Gila orcuttii. The sequence continues at coordinate 30,088,547 of JAPDVR010000004.1, read as the reverse complement.
GAAATAAGAGTGTTGCACTTTCCTCTCCTTCGTCCTATTTTTCTGCAATCCAGAATGGCAGCACAGCTGTTTGAGCTGCGCTCTCTACTGTACAGGTGTGATTTTTAATTTCAGTAAGCCTGAGGCTTATTCATTTCACTTTTGGTAAGTGAAAGCAACTTTCCCCAACACTGCTGATTTGCAGCAAAGAGACATTTACTTACCCTAACTCTGTTGCATTGCGCTGAGCTGAAATTGAAGTTTGCTTCAGTATAACACAAATTCCTCTTTCCTGTTAACTAACCCATACATTTATGAAAGAAAATGAGTTTGTTCATGCTTTTAAGAAATGCTGAATAAATAGTTCTGTTTCCCATTTGAGGGCACTGCTATACAGACATTAATACAGACATTATCCAATCAGCAAACCCCTATAATAACTGGACATCAATTAAGTTACACCTTATGTGTAACACACAATGTAATGCCTCTAAATGATGCCTGTCTATCTTAAATAGAATACCTTTTTCATATAATTAGAAATTACCAACATATTGTAAATTAATAAAGGTAGCCACTATACAATATTCGTCTTGCTTTTTAGAGTACATGGTCTAAAACAAGGGTACACAAAAATGGTAAATTTGAGCAAAAAAAAAAAGTGACTGCACCTAAAATTACAGTTTAAGGAACTTTATGTAGAGAAAGACATGTTATTTTGCAATATGATTTAAAATTGTTTCAGTTTTGATTTCTTGGAAATGCTCTGCTGTGATCAACCCAATCTCCAGAGCACTACATTGCATAACTGTCTTGGAGTTGTAAGGTCATGTAATAACATCTATGTAATCATAAAGCAGATGCGATATTAGTAACTCCAACGTTTCTTCTATGAAGCCCTGGTGCATTTGTACAGTACTGTTGTTCCCATGTTTCTGTGGCCCTCCATATTTCTGGACTTGTTTCAGCAAAAAGAAGCAAGTTTTTCCCCTGTAATTGCATAATAAAATTGTTTTGTTTTACGACTTTGAAGGATCCTTGAATAAGCTATTTTTTATTGGGGGGGGGGGGGAGTACAGTTTTCTCTTTCCCTTTTTTCATCCATGTGTAATTTTTTTCTGGAAATTATAACGTCTCAGTTACGTATGGTAATCCTCGTTCCCTGAAGGAGGGAACGATCACGTACGTCATGACCGACGAATAGGAATCTTGCTAGAGAGGCCAATCTACTTCAAGTGAAATTAAAGGAGCCAATGCACATTGGCGGGCAATCATTTGCATCAGTTGTTCCGCCACGCAGAGCGGGTATATAATGAGCAGCAAGTGTGATTGCACTTCAGTTTTTTGCTGAGAGGCCGAGCCGATGAGCTGGCTGCCCCGGCGGGTCGCAGCAGATGTGGCGACGGGACTTACGTCTCTGTTCCCTCCTTCAGGGAACGAGGGTTACCATATGTAACCGAGATGTTCCCTATCAGTCGGTCACTCTCTACGTACGCCATGACCGACGAATAGGAATCTCTACCAAAGCGGACCCTATCCAGCGCCCTGTGCTAGTCTCTTGCACCGTCTTGCCTGGAAGGACGATAGGCGAAGGCTTACATAGAGTACACTTGTCACTGTTGTTCCGTGATAATGCATACAGTAAGATTATTGGATAACACTGGGAAAGCGTGCCCTTTCTGTTAGGGAGGAGAACGCTGCGGAATCCACATTCTTCCTCGAAGGAGTTATGTGACGATATACAAATGGTCTAACCCGAAGGTTGTACTGCATATGAAATAATACTGGGTGACTTAGCCCAAGGGAAAGACACGGGCTTCCGTTTAGGAGCAGCCGTGGAAGAAATACACATATGGGATCCCCGCGCGAAGCGCGCTCATTGGTCGCGCATTCAGAGTCGCCCCGTCATTGGTTCGAGCAAGTTGCCGCAGCACAGCCAATGACCGAGTTCCTTCGTTCATTGCTGTCAGCTGTGCAGCTGCAATGCGTTTTACATAAAGACTTCAATATTCTCGAGAAAAGGAGTTTTCCCATAGCGTAAGCTACTTACGCAATAGGAGAGACCTCTCGAAAGGGAACCCAAAATCTCAAAATTGACCAGTGAAAAAAAAACGATGTTTTTGCCTGCCGTGTCTCGCCTTAAGTCTTTTACTGTTATATGTCAACAAGATTCAACCAGACATTTTCACCTGGCTATACCCAATGTTTAATAATTTTTTTGTTTGTCTTGATGTAAGTAATCAACTCAGTAATTTTCATGGTGATATCTAAAGGTTAAAAATTTTACCCTATTCACGTGAGAAAAAAAAATATTCCCCTAATGCGATTCTTCTGGGCTTTTTTTCCCTTACTCAGGTCATATTGAGGATACAAAATCAGTTGAGTTTGCTTCTGTTGCAATTTGTTCTAGGTTGACCCCCATTTTGGCTTAAAATGACTGGACTATAACCCGATCGGTCTGTGCAGTGCCGGTTCAAGTCAAACAAGCCTAATGTTTTCCAACCATTTTTCAACAGACTTGCTAAAATCATGAAGGCCCACCCCTAAACCAAGCCCCCAGTGGATTAGAACAAATCGGGTAAAGCGGTTGAAAATGCCCATTGTGGTTTGAAAACGGCCCACGGATTGAGAAACACCCACTAGTGTTCTGCAGAGATACATACCTGAATGATCTTGTGCTCGTCAACTACAAATCACTGTTAGTTCAATGTCACTGTTTCCACCCATGTGTGCTGTTGACTTTCATCAAAATTTCAATGCTGATCCAACACACTTTAAACATTGAAATGTCAATTTCAACCAAGGGTCAAAACTCAACATTGCATCAATCTCACCATGCTATCATGAGTTACAAGTAATGCTGGTTACATAATCAGGTATCTTTTTTCAAGTAGCTTAACACAGTATCTTGCTGCTTTAGAACTAAATATCAGAGTAACTTTTTCAAATAAATAACACAAGTTCCTTAGTTTCCCATTTATTGACTGACACCTCTCCTGTCCCCATGTTGATATCAAGAGTGAGGTGCAGAGGCGTTGTGTGGACTGTCTAAACATGATATTGTAATTCTACATTAATGTGAGCATGCATTTACTTATCTCACTTGCACAAAATCAGATTCAGTATTCCTCAAAAACGAATAAAAACAGTGAAACGCAAACTCAGAATATTACGCAAACCTGCAATAGATAAATGTTAAATTACACAAATATACTTTATGTATTTAATCTCACTTTATTTTTTATTTATTTAACCATACTAATAAGCAAAAATGGCTTTAGATAAACATCACTGTAGCTGTAGCGAAGCGCACAACGATTGAGATTCTAAGAAACAGTCATTAATAATTAAATCCAACAAGCTCAGGAAAACTCAGAAGATAGATTATACAACCACAAATAACACAAACAATATTAAACTATGAACAAAGGAAATTAAGGGCTTAAATACATAGACAGGGTAATCAAGTTTAAACACAACAGTTGCAGAGCTAATTAATAACCAAGGAAACTACCAGGGAACAGAACTCAGGCAAAGCAGAACAGGGAAAAGAAATCTTTTCTTTTTTCCTTCTTTTTTTTCTGAAATAAGAGTGTTGCACTTTCCTCTCCTTCGTCCTATTTTTCTGCAATCCAGAATGGCAGCACAGCTGTTTGAGCTGCGCTCTCTACTGTACAGGTGTGATTTTTAATTTCAGTAAGCCTGAGGCTTATTCATTTCACTTTTGGTAAGTGAAAGCAACTTTCCCCAACACTGCTGATTTGCAGCAAAGAGACATTTACTTACCCTAACTCTGTTGCATTGCGCTGAGCTGAAATTGAAGTTTGCTTCAGTATAACACAAATTCCTCTTTCCTGTTAACTAACCCATACATTTATGAAAGAAAATGAGTTCGTTCATGCTTTTAAGAAATGCTGAATAAATAGTTCTGTTTCCCATTTGAGGGCACTGCTATACAGACATTAATACAGATATTATCCAATCAGCAAACCCCTATAATAACTGGACATCAATTAAGTTACACCTTATGTGTAACACACAATGTAACGCCTCTAAATGATGCCTGTCTATCTTAAATAGAATACCTTTTTCATATAATTAGAAATTACCAACATATTGTAAATTAATAAAGGTAGCCACTATACAATATTCGTCTTGCTTTTTAGAGTACATGGTCTAAAACAAGGGTACACAAAAATGGTAAATTTGAGCAAAAAAAAAAAGTGACTGCACCTAAAATTACAGTTTAAGGAACTTTATGTAGAGAAAGACATGTTATTTTGCAATATGATTTAAAATTGTTTCAGTTTTGATTTCTTGGAAATGCTCTGCTGTGATCAACCCAATCTCCAGATCACTACATTGCATAACTGTCTTGGAGTTGTAAGGTCATGTAATAACATCTATGTAATCATAAAGCAGATGCGATATTAGTAACTCCAACGTTTCTTCTATGAAGCCCTGGTGCATTTGTACAGTACTGTTGTTCCCATGTTTCTGTGGCCCTCCATATTTCTGGACTTGTTTCAGCAAAAAGCAGCAAGTTTTTCCCCTGTAATTGCATAATAAAATTGTTTTGTTTTACGACTTTGAAGGATCCTTGAATAAGCTATTTTTTATTGGGGGGGGGGGGGGGGGGTACAGTTTTCTCTTTCCCTTTTTTCATCCATGTGTAATTTTTTTCTGGAAATTATAACGTCTCAGTTACGTATGGTAATCCTCGTTCCCTGAAGGAGGGAACGATCACGTACGTCATGACCGACGAATAGGAATCTTGCTAGAGAGGCCAATCTACTTCAAGTGAAATTAAAGGAGCCAATGCACATTGGCGGGCAATCATTTGCATCAGTTGTTCCGCCACGCAGAGCGGGTATATAATGAGCAGCAAGTGTGATTGCACTTCAGTTTTTTGCTGAGAGGCCGAGCCGATGAGCTGGCTGCCCCGGCGGGTCGCAGCAGATGTGGCGACGGGACTTACGTCTCTGTTCCCTCCTTCAGGGAACGAGGGTTACCATATGTAACCGAGATGTTCCCTATCAGTCGGGCACTCTCTACGTACGCCATGACCGACGAATAGGAATCTCTACCAAAGCGGACCCTATCCAGCGCCATGTGCTAGTCTCTTGCACCGTCTTGCCTGGAAGGACGATAGGCGAAGGCTTACATAGAGTACACTTGTCACTGTTGTTCCGTGATAATGCATACAGTAAGATTATTGGATAACACTGGGAAAGCGTGCCCTTTCTGTTAGGGAGGAGAACGCTGCGGAATCCACATTCTTCCTCGAAGGAGTTATGTGACGATATACAAATGGTCTAACCCGAAGGTTGTACTGCATATGAAATACTGGGTGACTTAGCCCAAGGGAAAGACACGGGCTTCCGTTTAGGAGCAGCCGTGGAAGAAATACACATATGGGATCCCCGCAGGGTCACACATATGGGACCCAGCCTAGACCCAGTTCTCAAGGACTCAACGAATAAAGGCCTGGCGCTGGACGCTCCACCATGTCCGGACGTGAGAACGTGTTAGGTGTCGCCCAGCCCACAGCTCTATAGATATCTGTTAGCGAGGAGCCAGCATGTACTTTGAGGGTGGAGGTAGACAGGCTTCGCTCCATCCCTTGCTACAGGAAGGAAAGCACGGATCCTATCGAACATCTTCGGGGGTCCTCTCGGCGAGAAGAACACCACTCGACGACCAGGTTCCACTTCAAGGCGTACGTACGTCTTGTGGACGGCACCCGTGCAGAAGTGAGGGTGTTAAGTACATCTGGGGCTAAGTCACATAGAACCTCGGCGTCCCATCCAGGGACCACACATGGAGTTTCCAAAGGTCCAGATGCGGGTGCCATAGGGTGCCCCATCTCTGAGTCAGAAGGTCCTTCCTCATAGGAATGGGCAAGGGAGGGAATGTCACAAAGAGTTCTGGGAACCAGGTCTAGGTGGGCAGGTCTAGGTGGGCCAATAGGGAGCCACCAGAAGGACCTGCTCCTCGTCCTCCCTGACTTTGCACAGGGTCTGTGCAAGTAGGCTCACTGGGGGAAACGCATATTTGCGGAGGCCCTGATGCCAGCTGTGTGCCAGTATGTCTCTGCTGATTGTTCCCTCAGTCAGGGAGTAAAACAGCTGGCAGTGGGAGGTCTCTGAGGAGGCAAACAGCCTCCCTGAACTCTCTCCAGATCAGCTAAACTGCCTGGGGGTGGAGTCGCCATTCTCTTGGGAGCACAGCTCTAACAGCTCGTCGGCCACACGGTTGAGCACACCGGGGACATACATGGAGCGAAGCGACCTCAGACGCTACTGACTACAGAGGAGGAGATGGCGGGCGAGTTGTGACATGCGACGGGAGTGCAGACCACCTTGAGGGTTGATGTACGCAACGGTCGCAGTGTTGTCCGTCGCAGTGTTGTCAAGAAAAGAGATCCTCTGCACGGGCAACTGGCTGAGGTGCCTGAGCACGAAGTCCCTGTGTTCGCATAACTGTTCTTGAGAGTGTGCTAGTATGAGCCTGTCGTTGAGATGGTTGAGGATTCGAACACCCTGTTCTCTCATGGGAACAAGGGCCCACTCCGTGACTTTCGTGAAGACATAGGGAGACAGGGATAGCCCGAAGGGCAGGACCTTGTACTGATATGCTCGACCATCGAACGCAAAGCACGGAAACGGCCTGTGTCGAGGATGAATCGTGACATGAAAGTATGCGTCCTTCGGGTCTATCACTGCAAACCAATCTCGGGGATGGTTGCATTCGAAAATGTGTCTCTGCGCAAGCATTTTGAACGGTAGCTTGTGTAGACTCCGATTCAAAACTAGCCGGTCCAAAATCGGTCGTAACCCACCGATTTTCTTGGGTACAATGAAGTAGGGACTGCAGTACCTTGACCTCATATCGGCTGGAGGGACTGGCTCTATCGCGTCCTTCGCCAGTAGGACTGCGACCTCCGCCCACAAGACATGTAGACCGTACAAGCGGGACCAAAGGGGCCGATGGGTACCCACAGTGGGGCAGCGAGGTGGAACGCAGGGCCGCAGCTTGGGAGGCTCTCTCTGGGAGGCGGCCCGTAGCGGGGTCTGCTGTGCAACACTTACCTGGTTCCACGGGGCAGGAGGCACAGGAGGTGGCTTCGGTGCGTTCTCGAACTGCATGCTGCTGCCCGCTGGCGATAGAAGAGCTGGATGAGAGTGGTGAGGATTCTCTCCTCCCACTGCTCTCCGGGCCCTCTTCGGACCCAGAGATGGAAGAAACTGTTCTTTTATTGAAAATTTGGGTGCCGCTGGTATTAAGGCCAGCGGTGGAACACAAATAAAAGGGAACAAAGGATTTTCAACCCGGCCCTCTTCCGGGGGAGGGAGTGGTGCGGTCACCATCTACTGGAGAGCAGTCCCATCCATCTCCGGGTCACCGGGCGGGGCGGCCTGCTTGCGACTGGCTCCTCGGCGCCACTTAGGTGTAGGCTCCTGCTGCGGTGCGGAACCGGGGGCAGACGCAGGAGGACGCCCTCTGCGACGAGAAGACTTAGGGGCCGCAGGCGATGGGGTGGAGGCAGCAGCTGACCATTGCAGCAGGATGTGTCTGATCACCTCAGTCTGCTTTTGTACAGCCGAGAACTGCTGGGTGAAGTTCTCGACTGCGTCGCCGAAGAGGCCGGTCTGGGACACGGGGGAGTTAAGGAACCTGACTTTGTCGGTCTCACTTATGTCAGCCAAACACAGCCAGAGATGGCGTTCCTGGACCACCCTAGTGGACATCGAACGTTGAAGTGTGAGGTCCGTTGCGGCACGAAGTTCTTGGAGAACTTGTGGATCGTGACCACCCTTGTACATGTCCTTCAGTGCCCTGGCCAGATGGACCTGCAACAACTCCATGGCATGTATGGCAGAGGCCGGTTAATTCCGACGAGTACTTACAGGCCCGGGAAGGGAGACGCGGTTCTCCGCGCCAAGTGGAGTTAGGGCACAGTTGCATAGCAACAGCCCGCTCCACTGGTGGGATACGCGTGTAACCCTTAACCTGGCAGTAAAAAGTGCCGTCCACGCCCACGCTCCTCCTCCTCATGCACGGGAAGAAAGGCACTGGGGTTGCTGAGAACCAGCGCGCGCCACCCCAAGATACCAGTCGTCCAGCCTCAAGGGCTCGGGACACGGTTGAGGGTTCCACACAAGCCCGATCCTGTTGGCGGCCCAGGAAAGCATGGCCATCCTCTCCGGGGTCCGACTCTGGTACCGCTGCCACACCCGAAGGGGGCAGCAGCACTGAATCGTTGTCCGCAGAGAAGTCTGACCCACCCTCTGATGCAGCGATCAACATCTGTTCCTCGCGGGGATCACCAAAGGAAACGACTGGTACACACCTCGTGGATGGTCGGGCACAATCCGTCGGCGACTCTACTGGCTGCGGAGCGTGGGAGGAATGAGGGTTCCTAGGGTGTTGGTTCCCCGAAGGAAGCGTGCTCATTGTAATCCTCAGTTCACCCGCACCACCGCCTGAAGTAACCCTCTGAGGAGGATTAGATCGCGGCAGAGGCGCGGGGACTGTACATATGACAGTTTATTAACATTTGTTAATGTTTTATACAAATATAGCCTATACTGTATTCTGTTATGCACTGAAAAAAGTCGTAAGCTTAGTTACATCTAAATTAACTGGCTTTATTCACATCAAAAATATTATGAACCAACCTATATTATATACATTCATTTATACCAACAACTTTGTTTTTATAGGTTAAATCAGGTAGAAATCACTCTTTAAGGTAACCACCCAGCCATAGCTTTCTATTACATAGGACTTATTTACCTGCATAGTTGTATAAGTTGTTAAACAATATTAACGTGTTACAGAAAAATTAAATCAGTCTTTCTGTTTGATCAGCTTGCAGGAACCTTGTACAATGACGAAATCATGAGGCCCCTGCCCTGATATGATAGTAGAGGTTGTAAGGGTCTGCTTATGAATATATATTTACAGGATAAAAAATAATAATTTTGAGTTGAAAAACCCCAACCTGATTACCCAAATGACCAATGGTGAAAGAATACATGGGTGATTCTACAATTGCTGGTACATTTTGGTGTCCAAAGTCATTATTTTCTTTCTGCTTTTTTCAAATGGTTATATTTGTAATTATTTTAATAATGTGTTACTCATTGTCCTGGATCACAAGATGTTAAAGGCCATACCAATATAATGTTTTCTGTAAAAAGTGTTTTGTATAGCTGAAAATCATGATTTCTAGTTGTCCGATTTAGTCAGTGTATTTTTTTCCCATCATGTATAATTATGTAATCATAGTCATTTTCCTAATTCTACAGTATTAAATTGATTAAAAAATCAATACTTTTATCTTATGAAAATGTGTGTTCATAAATATTGCATCAATTCTGTTACCATACCTATACTTTGCCTTTAAACTGGTGGAATTATCTCCCACAAATGTAAGATACAGGAAATTATGTCACTTTCCCTCACTGATAAGATCTGAAGCACTCAAAGGTATGTGTGCAGTTATTTTGTAAAACGTCTACATTTTTACCACAATATCAAAAGGAAAACAGAATTTATCTCTGATCACACAGTTGTTTAAAAGTCTTTTAATCATGATTTCATTAGTATCATGTGATCTTAGCATTCATGCTATAACAAATGGAGTTTTTGGTTAAAAAAATTAAAATAGTAAATTATGTTACCATTAAATTATGTTACCAAGGTAAAGGTAAAGGCCTAATTTGTCTGTAACAGTTTCTGTTAAAATGTAAAAAATGCCTGGTAGAAAAGGAAAAGTTAGGGTGCTTGAAGCAAGTCAATTATTCTTCCCTTGTTAGTCTGCACTGCAGTCTTTGATCAGGTTAAATATTTAACCCTACTAGTTCTTCTAAGTCCACAGGAATATGCATCCAAAAAATATCGTATCTGTCACGCCGTGGTTTAATCAGACAAAGGAGAGGATACAGTTCCAACAGTCAGTATTTTATTATTAACAAAGGAAAACACTCTGGAGAACAATATATCAGGCAGCAGAACAGAAAACCACACTACATATGAACAAAAACTGACAAACACAACTAAAACGAAAACACTTGGATCAAGCAACAGAGTCTTAGAACTTAATGAAAATCAGTAGAGTCCATGAACAGAACTGATTTGTGACAGTTCAGATTTCGTAGAATTCTTTATAGATTTGGAAACAATAAATAAGACTAACACATTCACAATCAAGACTCATTTTATTTCTTAATTTACATATTCATGTCAGGCTCTAGGCTGTAGTAAGCGCACAATCACAAAGGATAGCAAAGGAGTCTTTAATAGTAAATTCCACTAGGAACACGTAGGAGAATCACAGGGAAGAAGTTCATAACCATGCTTAGCATAAACAGTAGCGGACAATGAAACAAGGGAAACCTAGGGCTTAAATACAAGGGAGAGTAATCAACTGAAAAGAAACAGTTGTGTAGAACTAATTACACAGCAAAAACTCCAGAGTTAAATTAACTCTCCTGGGAGTTTATATGTCTCCACACTCAAGAGTGTTAAATTAACACTGAAGCAGAGTTAAAGTTAATGAGATAATTAGTGATTAATTGAGTGATGATTGGTCATTATTGAAGACACCAGATGTTAACAAGCAGAATCACTGAAGTAGAAAATCACAAATTTAAGTCACCATTTTGGTGATCAATGTTTGCTTTAGTTGGGCTCTTGACCCTAAAGAATTTAACTTTAGATTTTGGTTGGCTGCCGAAACTGAATGGTGAACAGCCAGCTGAACAAAGAGAAAAGGTGATCTGATGGTGTTGGTTATGTTTTTATATAATCATAATTGGACCTCAATCTTTGAGCTCATTTAGAGCGTAATTTCTGACTAAGACTCATGTTGGTGATTACAGCATCACAGTGATTCTACAGCATAATAACCAAAATTTTCAATTTAATCCTTAGTATTTCCTAAAAGTTGTTCTTTTTAAATAAGTATTTCATTTAGGCACATACGGATATCTATAATCAGTGTATTAATCTCAACAATGGTGACAAGCAAAATATTCAATTAGGAAAAAGGAAATTACTGAGATAAATCAGATCATAATTTATTCATACCGCAATGCATGATGGGAGCTATGAATGAGTTGTGATTGGTGGCACCCAGAATGCACTGCAACATGCTTTAGTACTGTCACCATTGTTGAGATTCACAGGCTGGTTATTGATGTCAGTGTGTCTAAACAAAATTATAACATATTTTTCAAAGACTTCCGATCAGAACAACTTTTAAGAAATATTTTAAATTAAATTGAAAATACTGATAATTGTTTGCTATAGAATCACAGTGTTTCTGTAATTAACAAGGTAAAGACATTCCAAATGACTTTGGTTATTCAAGTCAAGTGATGATCACATCAAAACATAACCGACACCACCTGATCACCTTTTCTCAATGTTCATCTGGCAGTTATAACTCAACTACATCAGCCGAACAAAATTGATATAATCATTGTTTAAGGGTCAAGAGCCCAACTAAAGCAAACACTGATCACCATAATGGTGGCTTAATTTTTTTTTTATTTTCTCCTTTGGTGATTCTGCTTGTTAACATCAGGTGTCTTCAATAATGGCCAATCATCACTCAATTAATCACTTAATTATCTCATTAACTTTAACACTCTTGAGTGTTAATTTAACACTCATATTTTAACACTCTAACACTCTTGAGTCTGGAGCCATATAAACTCCCAGGAGAGTTAATTTAACACTGGAGTTTTTGCTGTGCAACCAAGGAAACTAACTAGGGAACACAGGCAAACCAGAACAGGGAAAACAGAAAAATTCTATGACATTAAGCCCCTACAATAAACAGTAAACTGTTATGTTATCGTTTAAAGCCCCTTACAAGTACAATGAAACGGTAATTCAATTGTAGTACTGAACTTGTCAATTTAATGTTCATTTTCTGGATATAAAGCAATTATCTATTTGCATGCATCTAATCACAGAAGCTTAACACATTTTACAGCTTATTATAATTGAATTGTGTTAATGGGGCTATGATAATGAATAACAAGCTATCCTGTCATTTAAGAAATCCACGGTTACTGATTAAATTGATCTTTCTCTTCATTTGTTTTTGTTCCATGCCATCTTATCTGTGGGAAAAAAAAAATGCAGAACTTGAATTCAGTTAATTGTTGCAAATGAAAAGGTGACCATGTTTACCCAAATAATCTCATTTGATACTCACCAGCCCTCAAATTTAATTCAGATTGATTAAGCATCTTTTTCTTCATCTTAATCACTCATTTTGTCAATCTCTTTTAAGAGAAAAAGTTGCATAGACAATAATGTAAAAGAAACAGGTCTATATTAAATAGATTTATTGGGATAGTGCATCCCAAATAAAAATTCAGTCATCCTCTACTCATGCTTGTTGAGAGTTACTCACCTGTACCACAGAATAAGACCAAAGGAAATTGAGATGATGATGATAGGATAAAAATTCCATTGTTTCTAAAAGGGATAACAGCATATATTATTATTAAATAAAAAATGTTTTGAACATTCAGAAAATACAATAATAACACGTGAAAAATACAAATAAATATTCTTTAAAATTTTGTAATCCAAAAATGTAAAAATCTGCAAACAGACAACTTTGAATTATCAATTAAAAAATGTTGCAGATCAATGCTGGATATTTTGAGTAAATAAGAATGGCCGTATTAATTTGTGTTATCCTTTTTCATTGCAAGGCCATCAAAAATTAAGGGTTTATGCTGATATTGTCTGAAACTTCCTCTTTCGACAGGTACTGTACAGTAGACAACTCTGTATTTTACTGTAGAGTTACTGTTCTGCCCACATTTCTCCTACATTATAGTTAATTATTATTATTATTTATTTTTTAATGTCTGCATATTTAGTTTTAACACATACATTAATTTAAAATAAACTCAAAGAGGTAAACCTGAGGCTTAAAACGTTGAACAATTTTGGTCAGCCCCTGTAGGTTTACAGTCCAGGAAGTTCTTAAGCTCAACATTCATAGTGGAGAAATAAATAAATATGTATATATATATATATAGCATGCCGTAAATTGTACTTTGTACTTACTCTATCTGGTCTGAAATAATTCCATATGCCAGCAACAACACTCTGTAACAAACAAATTCAGACTTATACTGTATGCTTATATGTATACTAGTTTCATTTTGAACAATATGGTTCAGTGAAATGCACATTATTTTATCAGTGACATTTTGTTTCCAACAAATAGTATACTGTAGTCAGAGTTTCTCACCTTCACAGTGGCATATATGCAACATAAACTTTTCACCATGAAATTGATAATCGGTCGCAAAATTGGACAAAAAGACAGAACTGCATCTGATTGATCCTGAAGAGAAAACATCACATATATTATTAGAGTAAAATATTTTTGAGCTTTTAGAATTTACATGACAGCTGACATAAAATACAAATATTCTTCATAGCACAACATTGTCTAATTTTGACTGGTCCACATTTAACCCAAGGTGTCAAATAAATCTCTACAAACACAACATTTTTTAATTGTAAACTTTAAACGCACCATCACTTTAAATTTGGCATACATATAATACCCGAGTGCTCTACCATGTAGAAATCCTTCAAAACAAACAAGCACATAAAACCTGATGTAATGCAGGATAAAACAATGTTTAAAAAACAAAGTATTTTTTAAAGTTTATTGAACTTCAATTCTACAGAGTTGTGGAAACTTATTTTTTAGACTAGTGACTATTCAGAATACTTTTACATTGGTTTGCTACTGAAGTTGAGAAAACTCAAAAAATATTTTCAGCTGTTATTATATTTAGAGGTAAAATAAGTGTTTGGACAAAAAAGCAGAAACGAGGGTAATGTGAATTCCTATGTTTACTGCAGTGGGACTGTTGTGTACATATTTCTCTTAAATTATGAATCTTCACAAATATCTTCATGATGATACCTGATGTTTGAAACGTTGAACAATTTTGGTCAGCGCCTCTTCATTTCTGTTGCATTTCAATAAACCCGAATCTTCATTGACCAGACAGTCCACAGTGAGTGTATTCATTCTGGTCACATATCTGCTGCTGTCTGGTATGATCTTCTCTGGGTCAAATGTGTGATGAAGCACCAGAAAAATAGCTGGTTTGGAGGCTGTTTCAAATACAGACACAAGAAGATAAATGTGTAAATAGTATTTGCACTTATATTCATTCATATCTAAGTCCTTGTCTGGTGCTTAAATCTTACCTGAACAGGAATTAAGTTCATTTAGTGCAGCATCAATGTCAGTTCCTGCCCGTGAATAAATGGTGCAGAAAACCAAAATCACATCACAGTCGTTCACACTGTGCACCTTCTTCAAACCAGGTCTTTGTGGAAGGAGTTGATGTAAAATGTCCTCCTGTGAATTGCGAGACTTTCCCGTCTCAATTATAAAGTATTTTCCTTTAAGATGAGAACAGAGTTTGTTGATTTTTGTTGTGTATTTTTGGAATATAAACTTCAGGTTTCAATAGTTATAGTAATATGTGACAAGTAATCAGATAAGACAAAAAATTATGAAGAACCTGCAGTCACAACTTGAGTCACAAATTAAGTCTTGTTATGAATAAGGTTTTCCCTATAATGCTTACTTAATTTAATAATCCAAAATCTTACCTCCAGTAAGTTGGTTTTTGACCATTTTGTTTTGCTTTTGTTCCTCTTAAGCAAACTGTCTTTTGTACTGGTTATCCGAGTGCTGCTTAGTCACTCTGAAACAAATTTAAATACACTTTATTATCACTTTATTTGGTTGATGACAAATAAGTTAGAACTATTTGCATCTATATCTGCTTCTATCATCAATGTATCCATCACCATGATTTTAAATAGTCAGTGAGACTGTTGTATTGTGCTGCTCTTTACTGCCCTCTGTATGTCAGATTAAAAATAACCCGTTTTAAATACCTTTATCACTTTCACTTTCATTTTCATAAAAAAAAAAAACGAATAACGTGTAAAATGTAATCATATGCATTTTACACAAAAACACTCAAAATCTAGTAATACAGCCAATATTACTGGTTAACAGTTTTCAAAGCTTTCAGCTCTCAACAGTTTTAATACCACTTCTGTGTTAACACGGTAATCAATCATTAAACTTAACACTGTATTTGCTGCTGGAAACCCAATGATAAACACACTCTCTCACACATATAGGCATATAAAAGATAAACACGAACAAATATTGTCACAGTTGTGTCTTTGCAGACTGCATCGGGTAGGCTACTTACTGTTCCTGCTGGCTGTGTGTCCTGCTGGCAAAAGTCCTTTCACTTTCATTGTTGCTCTATTTGTGAAAAGAATTAGACGGTAGAATGATGATTAGAGAAGATCTATATCGTAAGTTGGCTGCAATAAACCCAGATAGCATCGTGACATTGATGTCACAATGTATGTAGACCTTAATCTCTTTAAATATCACAAAATAGCCATGTCACTCACTTTCTCAATAAACTCCAGATGTTTTTTGTGATTGTGTTTCAGTGGAAATAAACTAAACTGAATGGAAATCAGTTAGATTTCTCAAATTTAATACATATTCGGGAATATGAATGATTATCTAGCAGTGATAAGGGGATTTCATCAAGTCCCAGGTCAGGTAATTAGGCTGTCCACAACAACTCAGTGTATAATCAAGGCTGTCCACAACAACTCAGTGTATAATCAATGTCAGCATTTTCAGGAGGGTGCTTCTCTTTTTTTATTCTCCATCTTCATCTGCCTTCACTCCTACTAAAGGAGCAAAGTGCTCTGCAAGCACTGCTGGATGCAAGACATGGGCTATGTTTGCAGTGTAACATTAGACTTGTTTGAGATGAGCAAAATCTGCGCATCTCAAACAAGCCTAATCTGCGCAGAACCTCACCGGTGATCAGTGCGTAATGCATGCCGGTTAGAAATGTGTACGAGTGCGGCTCGCCCATAGACAGGCTGCTTCTCATTAAATATAAATATTAAATATAGGCGAGAGTAGGCGACTGCAGAGAGAGGAGGAGTGAAAAAAGCGCAGGCAAGCCGCACAGTTCTCGCTTCTCGCAGTGGGTCTGCGAGATCAATGATGGATATCGCGGGATTCACGGGATTCACGCTCGTGCACAGTGTTGCTAATAAACTGGATGTAATTTAAGTTCTGTTGCTTTTATATGAAAATAAATGAACAAGACACCCAAAGTACTTGTTATTTAATTCCATTCCAAATAAGTGTTTATCAATCATTTTTTATTTAATACAGACATAGGCTATGTTTTTTTTTATATATATATAATAAAATGACATTGCATAACCCATAGAGATCGCACTGTCCGAGAGTTTGGGAATATTCACACATCAGAATCAGAAAGAGCTTTATTGCCAAGTGTGCTTGCACACACAAGGAATTTGTTTTTGTTACTGAGGCTTCCAGTGGACATATACAAATACAAATACAACAAGAAACATAATACTACAAATTATAAGAATAAAAAATAAATATATAAATATATGAGAATAAAAGTATCACAGTTGGGTTTTGTCAGAATAGACATTTTCAGATTTACAGATTATGAACATATTTACAGTGTTTTGAATATTATAAATAAATAAATCTACATATAAGTATCACCTGAGTTGTAGGGTATTGCACTAAACAGTGGGAGTATTGCACTTAAGGCATAGGCTATGCCTTGGGAGGAGTGTTAACTGTTCAGGAGGGAAATGGCCTGTGGGAAGAAACTGTTCCTGTGCCGAGATGTTCTTGTGGCCAGTGATCTGAGTTGCCGTCTTGACGGTAACAGTTCAAACAGGAGGTGTCCAGGGTGAGTGGAGTCTGTGATGATTTTACCTGCTCTCTTCCTCACTCTGGAAGAGTACAGGTCCTGGAGGGTTGGCAGGGGGGCACCAATGATCCTCTTCGCAGTCCGGACTGTCCGTTGTAGTCTCCTGATATCTGATAGCTGAACCAAACCAGACAGTGATGGAAGTGCTGACATATACATATCGACTCGGTTACTAACGTAACCTCGGTTCCCTGAGAGGAGGGAACGAGTATTGCGTAAGTAGCTTACGCTATGGGAAAACTCCTTTTCTCGAGAATATTGAAGTCTTTATGTAAAACGCATTGCAGCTGCACAGCTGACAGCAATGAACGAAGGAGCTCGGTCATTGGCTGTGCTGCGGCAACTTGCTCGAACCAATGACGGGGCGACTCTGAATGCGCGACCAATGAGCGCGTTTCGCGCCCGCGCGCGTCAGAGCCTGCCAAGATGGGCGTGGCCAAGCTATATATTGGGCGCCCCGTCATGAGAGTTCTTTAGGTTAAAACGACTGAAGCGAACTAACCAAGCACAAGCACGGCAGCTTACGCAATACTCGTTCCCTCCTCTCAGGGAACCGAGGTTACGTTAGTAACCGAGTCGTTCCCTTTCGAGAGGTCTCTCCTATTGCGTAAGTAGCTTACGCTATGGGAACACCATGCAAAACGCCGTGTGTGCTGAACTTCGCCTTATGATAGCCAGAGGCAGGTGCCTGAGCTAAAAAGCAAAGTTATCATCCAACTAGCCGGCAGAGGCGAGCTTTATATGTGGGAAAAAATACAGAGCGGCTAGAAGGCGCTCAGTGTGACACAAGCACATACATAATCTAGATGCGAACTCGCAGTTCAACTAGCATCATGCTGATAGCACATTGGAATGCAATGTCGGGACCTGTAGGTTGTAGAACCTGATAAATGTGGACGGTGAGGCCCAGCCTGCCGCCGCACAAATATCCTCGATCGGTATCCCACTCGACCATGCCCAGGAAGAAGCCACACTCCTGGTGGAGTGTGCTTTGACTCCCCAGGGGCATTGAAGTCCCTTAGCTTCGTAAACCAGCGCTATAGCTTCAACTATCTAGTGAGAGATTCTCTGCTTTGAAACGGTGGAACCTTTCGTATGGTCGCCAAAGCATACAAACAGTTGTTCTGTCTGTCTGAATAGGGCAGAACGCTCCAAATACACTCTGAGAGCCCTAACGGGGCAGAGTAGATTAGCGTCGTGTTCGTCTGCTGGAGACGAAAGTGCAGTTAGGGAGATAACCTGTGCTCTGAAGGGAGTGGTGAGCACTTTAGGAATATACCCCTGTTTTGGCCTAAGGACGACCCTGCAGTCGTTAGGACTGAATTCTAGGCAGGCAGCGCTTGTCGAAAGCGCGTGCAGGTCGCCCACTCTCTTGACCGAGGCGAGTACCAGCAAGAGCGCAGACTTGAGCGAGAGCTGTTTAAGGTGCACGGTTCGGAGTGGTTCGAACGGGGGCCCTTTAAGAGCGTCTAGGACAGTAGCTAGGTCCCAGATCGGCACTGAGGGGGGGCGTGAAGGGTTCATCCTCCTAGCGCCCTTTAGGAAACGAATAATTAGGTCGTTTCTTCCCAATGGATGTTCCATTACAGGGTCGTGTGACGCTGTGATGGTCGCCACATATACTTTGAGCGTGGAGGGGGTGCGGCCCGCCTCCAGAAGCCCTTGTAGAAAAACGAGTACATTCGTAATCTCGCATGTCTCAGGGTTCAGGCCCTTGGCATTACACCAGTCACTGAACACTTTCATTTCTGGGCATATAAGCGTCTCGTGAAGGGCGCCCGCGCCTCAGCGATGGTTTTTAGTGCTCCGCTCGCGAGGTTCCTGGGAACCCGTTGAGGGGCCATGCATGAAGGGCCCACAGATCGGGGCGGGGATGAAATATCATCCCGCTGGCCTGACTGAGGAGGTCTGGCCTCAGTGGAATCGGCCGTGGTGCAGATTGCATTTGCATCAGATCTGGAAACCATGTTTGGTTCTTCCAGAGTGGGGCTATCAGCAGCACTGCGTTTTTCTCCTCTCTGACCCGACTGATGACCTGTGGCAGCATCGCGATCGGGGGAAAGGCATATAAGGGGCGGCTCGGCCAGCTCTGGGCGAGCGCGTCCGTGCTTTTCATGAAGAAAAAAGAGCAGTGCGCGTTCTCCTTGGAGGCGAAGAGGTCGATCTCCGCTTTGCCAAAGGTTTTCCATAACCACTGAATCGTCAGCGGGTTGAGAGCCCATTCTCCTGGGAGAATCTTGTCTCTGGATAGCATGTCTGCCCCCTGGTTCAGGGCGCCTGGCACATGCGCTGCTCTCAGCGAGCGCAAGTTGTGCTGGGACCATAAAATGAGTCTCCTGGCCATTGAATGCATGGAGCTCGAGTCCACCCTGGCGATTTATGTACGACACTACCGTCATGTTGTCCGTTCGGACCAGGACGTGTTCGTTTTTTAGATGTGGGAGCAGGGCTCTGAGAGCCAAAGCGACCGCTTTCATTTCCAGACAGTTTATGTGTAGGCGCTTCTCCGGGTTTGACCAAAAGCCGGAGACAGGCCTGCCCTCGTAAAGGGCCCGCCAACCTATTTTGGAGGCATCTGTCGTTATCATCTTTCTCCTTGTGTTCACACCCAGACTCACGCCTGACTGGTACCAGTCGGCGGCTTTCCAGTGCGTCAGGGCTTTTATACAGCCGTGGTTCGCTCTGATTAAAAAGTGGCCCGAACGCCACGCGTGAGTAGGGACGCGGCTCTTTGAGCCAGCGTTGGAGAGGGCGCATATGCAACAATCCTAGCTGGAGTACGGCCGATGCTGAGGCCATGAGACCGAGCATCCTCTGAAACCGTTTGACGGGGGCGTCCTGAATGATGTTGCAAGGCGCCGGATGGTAAGCGCGCGCTCTGATGAGAGACGCGCTGTCATTTGCATCGAGTCTAGAACTATTCCCAGGAAAGAAATCCTCTGGCTGGGAGATAGTATGCTTTTTGCAAAATTGATTCTTAGACCCAGGCATTCTAAATGGCTGATAATCCAAGATCTGTGTGTTATTAACTGACTCTCTGATTGTGCTAGAACCAGCCAATCGTCGAGATAATTCAGTATTCGCACTCCCCTTCGTCTTAGGGGGGAAAGTGCTGCATCCATACATTTCTTGAATGTACGGGGAGCCAGGGACAGGCCGAACGGAAGTACTGTGTACGGGTATGACTGTCCCTCGAAAGCGAATCTCAGAAACGACCTGTGATGAGGCGTTATTGGAATGTGAAAGTAAGCATCTTTCAGATCCACTGAGAGAAACCAATCTCCTGGGCGTACTTGCGCGAGGATATGCTTGGTTGTTAACATTCTGAACGAGCGAATCATTAGTGCTTTGTTCAGGTGTCTGAGATCTAGGATGGGGCGGAGACCGCCATCCTTTTTCGGGACGAGAAAATAGCGGCTGTAAAAACCTTTCCCGCTCAGAGAGGGGGAAAACAGTTTCCACAGCGCCCTTTTCTATTAGTTTGCGCACCTCGGTGCGTAGAACATGTGAACACTCCTTTCTCACTTTCGTCTCGACCACAGTCGTAAAACGTGGTGGTCTGCGAGCGAACTGGAGCGAGTATCCGTGCTTTACTATATTCAATACCCATTTCGGCATATCTGGAATGTTTTC
Organism: Gila orcuttii; assembly: GCA_026230005.1. Taxonomy (NCBI): domain Eukaryota; kingdom Metazoa; phylum Chordata; class Actinopteri; order Cypriniformes; family Leuciscidae; genus Gila; species Gila orcuttii. Next base: position 30,068,052 of record JAPDVR010000004.1, on the reverse strand, counting down.
CCATGCCGCTGCGTGTACAGATATGGGCTGAATACAGGCTAGGGGCGGGCCGCAGTGACGTAGGGGACCTGCCTAGCGAATCGCCTGAGCTCGTAGCTCTCAGAGGCGCGGGCGCGCGCTGAGCAGCTGAGTGAATGGGCGCGTGTGTGATTACAACAGCGCGCGCTGTGTTTGTAAAACTCGCAGCCTGAGCTGAGGTTGTGTTTGACACTGTAAGGACAGTGTTTATAAGTGGGGGTGCATAAACAGTGTTAGGCACACGCGTCACCTTTATAATGTTTCCCGCTTTTACTGGGGATGAATTTATAACTGTGTGAACAGTGCTTGTGTGTAGTGGTGCGTACATGACCGTAGGCACGTGATCTACATTCATGGGAAGCGCAGCCTGAGCTGGGAATGAATTTGGCACTGTTTTGACAGTATCTGGGAATGCACACTTTGTGGACATGTTAACCCTTAGTGACGCAGGCAGAAAAATACAATTTTTTTGTGTTTTCTGTGCGTCGCCGTAAAAACGGCGTTTGTTTGCAGATGAGCGAGCTCTGTGACTGGCCCATTGACTGCTGTATGGACATATCCAGCCGCCTGTAAGGGGTCTGGGTAATGTTTGAGCTTTTGCAGAGAGAGTGGTCCGGCTTTTGCAAGACACGCACTCTCTCTTCTCATTTCTGTGGCTAGGACTGCTTTTGAGAGCGCGAGCGGCGTCGAGCGTCAGCCTGAGAGGCGGTGGGAGCTGTTCTAGCCCGCTGCGGCTGTGGCGGTCTCTGTCTGCTCTGCGATGAGCTGGAGCGCTTTGGCAGGAAATGACGCATAGCTTGTGAAGCGTTCTGGGCCTCAGTGAAGCGTTCGGCGAAACCTTTAACCGCCGGTCCAAACAGCCCGCTGGTGGAGATAGGCGCGTCGAGAAATGGTGCCTTATCCGCGTCCTTCATCTCAGTCAGAGTCAGCCACAGATGGCGCTCGAGAACAGTCAAATTAGCCATAGCACGGCCAATAGACTGGGCGGTGGCCTTCGTTGCTCGCAGAGCTATATCAGTTGCGCTGCGTAGGTCCCTGCAGGCTTCGGGTTCGGGTCCAGACTCGTCCATAGAGCGGAGAAGCTTGGCTTGGAACACTTGAAGTACCGCCATTGAGTGAAGCGCTGATGCAGCTTGGCCGGCGGCGGCGTAGGCGCGACCGGCGAGAGCAGAGGTAGTGCGGCAGGGCTTCGAGGGGTGGGAAGCTTTGGCTTTCCATCCGGTGGTGGAGGGCGGGCAGAGATGATTGGCCACGGCCTCCTCGAGGGGCGGCGTTCCCTCGTAGCCTCTTTCCTTCGCGCCGTCCACTGAGGAGAGCGAAGAAGAAAAAGAAGGCTTTAGGCGCGCAGAGTGGGGGGCTTTCCATGACTTGGCGGAGAACACCAATAGAGCCCGAGGTCCTCCACGGCCTTCGAGAGGATGCGGATAATCTCCGTATCCATGGTGGAGCCCACACTCGTGCTAGCTAGCGTCGACGGGGCGGGGTCGAATGTGGAGCCCGGCCAGTCGTCAGATGCAGCGTCGATGGACAGGCTGTCATCCACTCCCCCGTCGTCTGCTAGAGGGGTGTGGGTCCGGCTGAGTGAACTGAACCGGCGGTGTGGAAGGCAAGAGCGGCGGTGAAGCACGCGGAGACTGGCTCGGCGTGACGTCACTGAGCTCAGGTTCGGAAGCCTCTGTGAGCGGCGTTTTTTTTTTGTTTGTTTTTTAAGCGCGGCTCAAACAGAGGGGTGGCGGCGATGGGCTCGCTCGCGGCGAAAGCAGCGAAGCGAGCCCGCAGTGTGGAGAGACCCAGGTCGTCACATTCCGGGCATCCGCCCTTGGTCAAAGCAGCTTCTGCGTGGTTCCGGCCCAGGCAGCGAGCGCAGATGATGTGACGATCCCCGTCCGGGAGAAGGTCTCTGCACGACGCGCAGGAAGGCATTTGAAACAACGCCTCAGAAAAATTGCTCTTTTACAAATGTCGCGGGGCGAACAGATGTAAAATACTTGAGTGTGTGGCGCGCCGGATGGCTCAGTAGGATGGTGTTCGAAGGCGGCTGAAGGTGCCGACGTCCTCGTAGCAATCCCGCTGGTATGCTTTTCCACGGCGGCGAAGGCTTTCAATAATCCGGAGGATCCAGCGAAGAAGGTGTTCGCTGAAGGAGATAAAATCTAAAGAACTCTCATGACGGGGCGCCCAATATATAGCTTGGCCACGCCCATCTTGGCGGGCTCTGACGCGCGCGGGCGCGAAGCGCGCTCATTGGTCGCGCATTCAGAGTCGCCCCGTCATTGGTTCGAGCAAGTTGCCGCAGCACAGCCAATGACCGAGCTCCTTCGTTCATTGCTGTCAGCTGTGCAGCTGCAATGCGTTTTACATAAAGACTTCAATATTCTCGAGAAAAGGAGTTTTCCCATAGCGTAAGCTACTTATGCAATAGGAGAGACCTCTCGAAAGGGAAACATAACATATACATAACATATACATAACATATACACATGATATCCGAGTTTTAAAATCAAACATTTTAAAAGAGAACAATACATCACGGTTGTTTAAACCAATCCCATCATGCTTTTGATCAGCGCAGTCGGTGGAGAGCAACTGCGCGCGACTGCAGAATCCGACAAGTGCGCCTTGCGCTCGAGAGAGTTTTTTGACACATGTCAGCATGACATCAGAGCAAGCGTGCCGCACAAGCCCTGAAAAGTGAAGCCAAAATATGAAGGTATTTTTGGTGCAAAACTACTGAACGCCTGTGACAGTGAAATTTGTAGTTGTAGAGAATAGCCACACATGTGTATCAGTAAATTTGAAGTCACAGAGAGAAATGCATTAAGAGTTGCAAACTTGTAGACTTTTTTTCTCTCTCCCACAAACACAATACAACAGTTACACCTTCTCAAATTCTTCATTGCAGATGCACAAATCCTATTCTACAAATCACAAATTAATAAACTCGTGTGCTCACATTTTTGCTACAATTGCTGCGGTGAATATGGTGCAAAACACATTTAAACACCCGCATCAAAAAATGTGAAGTCACAGAGAAATTTTGCTCATCCGCAAATCAGTATGTGAATTCATCCAATGAGAGTTGCACTCTTGTAGAATATTTTCTCACAAATATCTTGTATATTTGTCTAGCACAAACACAAGTAGGCCTACATAACTACAGCTGCTTGAACTTGCTGCGACGAATCTCAAACACTGTTTTTCGATTTCAAGTGTCAAGTTTCGCGCGCTCTCCCTTTTGCACCATATATCTCGTTAAATGTGGAGCAAAACTGACTTGTGCATCTGTAGCATAGACTGTAAAAAAATAGTTTACACGTTTTTTTGCATTATTTAATGACTGAATGATTGCAGGCATTCACTTCGTGTTGGCCTATATAAAGTAGCCTACAGCAAACTTCAGCCTACAAATTTTACTGTCACAGGCGTTCAGTAGTTTTGCACCAAAAATACCTTCATACCAAAACGTCTCGATCGCCCCCGGTGACCGGTTCTAGTATAGCTCATAAACCCCGCCTCCCCATGTTATTCAATGGGACGTGAGACCAACTAAACAATTAAATTACACTTCACATATCTTTTTTCCAAAGATAGTTTCTGTCATTTACTGTAGTTTTCATCACGCTGATGTAATTTCAAGTGTTTATTTTTAAAATAAGTTTGTGAGTAGTTATTTGATGCTATAAAAACGGCGCTGTGGCATACATGATTGACAGCTGTGATTGACAGGTTCTCTGAGCAAAGTAGTCACTGAAGCACCAACGGACTTTTTTTCGGGATCTTTGGAGGACTGAGGAGATTGGAGCTTTAAATTTAATATCTAAATTTCTATAATTAATTATTTCACACCGACATAATGGGTTGTTCTGCAGCAGAGGCGCGTGCTTACGATTGATTCAGCGAGAGAGGGCGGGACCAGAGCACGACGTTGATTTCGCGCCTTTAGTTTCTGCTCACTACTGCGCATGTCTGGTCCTGAAATCGCAACTGCGCAGACTCAAGTCCCAAGATGTCGGCGCCACATTGGGACAATGGCGGCTTCACTTCTCGTCAATGGAAGAGAACGAAGGGGCGTCGTCCATATTTTTTTACAGTCACTGGGTGCTTCTCAATATCCCTCCTCGTCTCCTCGCTCCTCCGTCCTCCATCCTATGACCCGGAAACCGATCGAGCTCAGCCATCTTGAAGGACATCTCAATTCTCTAATTGCATCGCGAGGAGGCGAGGATCGAGGAGTGAGTAGGCTTCCTGAGGAGTTATGAGCAAGGATACACAGGTGTATCCTATGCGGAAGTGTTTTATCGACTAAACGTGACGCACGTATCAATTCTCCTCCCCCTTCATATCGATCACAATCGTTTTAATTTATACTTTACGTTTGCAGTTTAAATAAACCACACATCACACATATTTCAACAGGGTATCTTGCTTTATTATTATTTATTATGAATTTCTTAAATAACCAAACTTCAACAACATAAGGGCAGATCATTTGAGCGCTGCTTATTACGCTGTTAAGTGACGCTCGAGTGATCAAGTATTCCAATGTATAAAAAAGCTTTCATTCGATTCCTTCATCCTCATTTTCTTTCCTCGCAGCATTCCCTCGCATCCTACAGGGGGAGGATCTAAGAAGCGAGGAAAGGAAACGAGGATGCACAAATAAGAAATGAGAAGCACCCTATGCATCAGAGCAAGGCGGACCGCTCTCGGACACATTTCTAACCGGCATGCATTACGCGCTGATCACCGGTGATCGGTTCTGCGCAGATTTTGCTCATCTCAAACAAGCCTAACAAAACACTTCCGCATACGATACACCTGTGTATCCTCGCTCATGACTCCTCTGAAAGCCTCCTCACTCCTCGATCCTTGACTCCTCGCGGTGCAATTAGAGAATTGAGATGTCCTTCAAGACATTGCTTGATTGGTTTCCGGGTCATAGGATGGAGGACAGAGGAGCGAGGAGACGAGAAGGGATATTGAGGAGCACCCGCAGTTCGGCTTGCTCTGATGTCATGCTGACGTATGTCAAAAAAACTCTCGCGAGCGCAAGGCGAATGTGTCGGATTCTGCAGTCGCGCGCAGTTGCTCTCCACCTTTCTTTTATGCTGCCTACTTATACTACGCCCTAAAAGTATGTACTCTTTTTGTGAAGAAAAAGTACATACTTTTGAGTGTGTAGCAAAAGAGTAGGCAAGCTTTGGGACATACTACTTCGTCATCTTTAACGGACAGCTCTGTCGCGTTTATCACCGTAAACTGCCCTGTCAATCATCTCGTCACAGTTAAAATCCTCCATTCAATCTAATATAATTTCTTACCGTTTCGGAGAGAAATGTAGTAGCTCGTTCATCTGCCAGTCGTGGGTCTTTCATGCGGACTCTCCTCATGTGTTTGCAATTTGAATGTAATGATGCATTTAAAATTTAATGGCTAAACGTATCTTTACAAAAGTTCACAATGCTGCTGGAGATGCAATATAACGTAGCCAACATTGAATAAATACATTTTCGTCAGGTTAGATACTGATAATTAATCACTTAAACCCCTTTATCTAAACCTCTCTACACAACCGCCGGACTCGCGCGCGTCTTCCATGTCTGTAGCTTTTTAACACTTTTCACTCGTGTTTGCAGTTCTAACCGAATCCTCGTCCAACGGGCGATGGGTTGTGGGCAATATCAGCCGTTAGAGTGTGCATCGATCTGCACTTCGGATTCTGACCGGATATAGTGGACCATCCGGGTCTCTTTGGAACACTCATTTCAACATACTACGATTTGGGACGTATTAGTTCTCAGACCCGGCGCCAGACACAAATTCACGGACGGGCATTCATTTTTTTCAGGGGGGCACAAATGAAAACAACCTCATTGCATCATAACAGAATCGATTATGATAGGCCTACTATGCAATGATCGATAGAGCATAATAATTATATAATAGGCTACTGACGCTAAAGGTTCGATCTTGCAGTCCGAAATTCTCACATATAAAATAGGCTACGACCTCAAGCTGTGTCAATCACGTTTACACACTGCCTCCGCAAATTTCGTCCGTCATAAACAATTTTTTTAAGTAGGTTTGAGAGGTGTTTTCAGGGCCGCGGGAAGTAATTGTGATCAGTGGGTGCTGTGAATTATTATTTTTTTAAAAAATTGGGCATGTTGTGTGGACCTCTGTCCCGAGGGGGGTTCATTCTCCCCCGCAAGAAAATTTTGTACATTTTAAGTTTAAATGCATCAATCTGGTGCACATTGAGAGCTCAAAATTAAGAGCTTCAACCGGCCCCGACCCATGAACTGTGCACATTGAACAAACCCAGCTGGCATTGGGTTTGAATCAACGTCAGGTGCCAGTGTTGGATAACCGTTGAATTTTGTTTAGATTTTGCAAATCAGATTGCAAATTGGATTTTGGAACAACGTTATTTTTCTACTGATATATTTCATGGTTTTCATAAAAGTCATGGTTGTAAAAATAATGTTGATTTGACGTAGGCCTACAACTAATTTTTTTTTTCATATTTCTATGTTGAATCCGTAGTGAGTCAACAACACAACTTCAACTATTTGGTGTTCAACGTTGTTTTAACGTTGAAGTAATGTTTTTTCATAAACTGACATTATTTCAACCACATTTAAACGTTTAATGTCAGTCGAATGCCAGCTGGGAAGAAAAAGCATTGACTTGTAGGCCTACCTAAAGAGGGCTCAAACATCTTGTTAATTATAGTCTCAGTCTACATTACATTGTATTTTATATTAAGCTATAGAATAGGAAAATTACACTACTTTTGTCCTAATTTCTACACTTGTAAGAAACAAACCCTTGAGCTTTTATTTAGGAGAAAACACAAGATCACCATGCTGATCGTGTGAGCAAGAGCGCACTTTTCTTTAAATCACGCAGCACAAACAGAATGGCTAACGTTACTTAATTAAAGTCTTGTGCTGTTTAGCCCGAAATATAATACCGAAAACACTCGACATGTCAACAAAACATAAACATCTTCCCAAACACATATCAAGCTTATTTAAAAACCTCGAAAGCATAAACACTCATTCAAAGTAATACAACGTATTACGTATTCAGAATACAAATTATGAGTAGGCTAACAGTAGTCTCCACAGAGCATAAAATATTCATTTCATTTTATTTTTCGTGTTCGCATTTATGAGGAAAAAACAATGTTACGGACGTGAGCGCTCTGAAAGCGGCACTAAAAGATGCTTTAAAACTTTCACAGAGACATCGAACAGAAAGCAAAACCTTTCTTTAAAGTGAATTTCGTTTTGTATTAATTGTATCTTAATTTTAATCAATGTTTCATCAACAAATTGCATGGATTTAATAAGAAGTAAATATAGCAGACGATAATGACGAACCGGAGGCGCCAGCGCGTGAACTGGAGCTCGTCGCAATTGAACCGAAACTCAGTGTAGGCCTATAAGGTAGCCTACTCGCCTCACAGACATGTCTACTTTTAAACAGAACAATTCAAAACGAAAGAAAACAGACTATAGACTGCTCCCTGCTCATATAATCCGTATGAAATGTGCATTTCTCTATGGCGTTTGAACGAAACGTTTGAATGAATGACTCAAAGACTCGCTTAATAAGACCGCTATCACATGCGTTTCCGCGCTCACTATCGACAAACCAATAAATCCGTTTACAATTTAAAAATAAATCAGACCAAACACATTTTTATTTTTATTCAGGAGTTATGTATATTCAAAAGGATAACTTTTGATAACAGTAGCCTATTGATAAAAAAAGATATTGTGCAAACAAGCAAGGACTGGTGGGACTTGAAGTGGAGTTGGTGAAGGGAGAGACTCGCTCAGGGCGGGCACTAGTGACTCACAGGGCGGGCCGGGCCCCCCAATGCCCGCCCATGGCGCCGGGACTGCTAGTTCTACTTTCGTTTCGAATACTATTTAGGACGGATAGTATGCGAATTGGGACGCAGCATACTGTCTATGCTCTCCACTGACTGCGCTGATCAAAAGCAGGATGGGAAACGACTTGCTGACGACACACAACCTAATGCTGATTGGTTTAAACAACCGTGATGTATTGTTCTCTTTTAAAATGTTTGATAAAACTCGGATATCATGTTTTATGTGTATATGTTCTGTGAATATTCCCAAACTCTCGGACAGTGCGATCTCTATGGGTTATGCAATGTCGTTTTTATAATAAAAAAAAACACACAAAAAAAACTTTTCTTTAAAAATTAAAGAAAAAATGATTGATAAACACTTATTTGGAATGGAATTAAATAACAGGTAATTTGGGTGTCTTGTTTATTATATTTATTTTCATATAAAAGCAACAGAACTTAAATTAGCCTACATCCAGTTTATTAGCAACACTGCACAAGCATGAATCCCGCGATATCCATCTTTGATCTCGCAGGTGTCCGATCCACTGCGAGAAGCGAGAACTGTCCGGCTTGTTGCGCTTTTTTTACTCTTCCTCTCACTGCAGCTGCCTACTCTCGACTACATTTCAGGCGAGGCAAGGCGCATCTCAAACAAGCCTATTCTTGCCCATGTTCATGTCTCCTGCACTTCAAGAAATCTGTTAAATGACGTTAGAACGTTTTTCAGGAAATTCCTAATAAACTTTACTAAAGCAACATGCATTTTTTAAGAATGTAGAAAAATAGATGCTTTATTCAAACACTTTAATCCATTGTTAATGTTTCTAATTACAAGCCAGTAACGACACAAATCAAACGCAAATAAGCACGCAAAACAAACGAACAGAGAAATAAGGTAGATAGATACACTATTGTTTGAAACTGTGAGCAGTCATGTAAGTAGGCCTATGTCAATGTGCTTTAACAAAGAAAACTTCTGTATAGGATGCACATGGGTTTTCTATCTAATGAGAAAGCATCAATTGGATTTAAGGAGTGCACATGCAAAACCAAAATGGTCAAATGGGCGTTTACCAATCAGTGGCCAATTTCAAACTACAATAAGGGCTTGTTGGAGTTGAACAGGCGCTGCACAGACCGATGGCATCAAAATACCGCGAGAGTGATTAGAGGGCAGACAGCTCCGTATGCTTTTCAATCACTCTCGCGGTACTTTGATATCATAAACCATCGTTCTGTGCAGTCCAACAAGCCGACTCGGTTACTAACATAACCTCGGTTCCCTGAGAGGAGGGAACGAGTATTGCGTAAGTAGCTTACGCTATGGGAAAACTCCTTTTCTCGAGAATATTGAAGTCTTTATGTAAAACGCATTGCAGCTGCACAGCTGACAGCAATGAACGAAGGAACTCGGTCATTGGCTGTGCTGCGGCAACTTGCTCGAACCAATGATGGGGCGACTCTGAATGCGCGACCAATGAGCGCGCTTCGCGCCCGCGCGCGTCAGAGCCCGCCAAGATGGGCGTGGCCAAGCTATATATTGGGCGCCCCGTCATGAGAGTTCTTTAGGTTAAAACGACTGAAGGGAACTAACCAAGCACAAGCACGGCAGCTTACGCAATACTCGTTCCCTCCTCTCAGGGAACCGAGGTTACGTTAGTAACCGAGTCGTTCCCTTTCGAGAGGTCTCTCCTACTGCGTAAGTAGCTTACGCTATGGGAACACCATGCAAAACGCTGTGCGTGCTGAACTTCGCCTTATGATAGCCAGAGGCAGGTGCCTGAGCTAAAAAGCAAAGTTATCATCCAACTAGCCGGCAGAGGCAAGCTTTATATGTGGGAAAAAATACAGAGCGGCTAGAAGGCGCTCAGTGTGACACAAGCACATACATAATCTAGATACGAACTCGCAGTTCAACTAGCATTATGCTGATAGCACATTGGAATGCAATGTCGGGACCTGTAGGTTGTAGAATCTGATAAATGTGGACGGTGAGGCCCAGCCTGCCGCCGCACAAATATCCTCGATCGGTATCCCGCCCGACCATGCCCAGGAAGAAGCCACACTCCTGGTGGAGTGTGCTTTGACTCCCCAGGGGCATTGAAGTCCCTTAGCTTCATAAGCCAGCGCTATAGCTTCGACTATCCAGTGAGAGATTCTCTGCTTTGAAACGGCGGAACCTTTCGTACGGCCGCCAAAGCATACAAACAGTTGTTCTGTCTGTCTGAATAGGGCAGAACGCTCCAAATACACTCTGAGAGCCCTAACGGGGCAGAGTAGATTAGCGTCGTGTTCGTCTGCTGGAGACGAAAGCGCAGTTAGGGAGATAACCTGTGCTCTGAAGGGAGTGGTGAGCACTTTAGGAATATACCCATGTTTCGGTCTAAGGACGACCCTGCAGTTGTTAGGTCCGAATTCTAGGCAGGCAGCGCTTGTTGAAAGCGCGTGCAGGTCGCCCACTCTCTTGACCGAGGCGAGTGCCAGCAAGAGCGCCGTCTTGAGCGAGAGCTGTTTAAGGTGCACGGTTCGGAGTGGTTCGAACGGGGGCCCTTTAAGAGCGTCTAGGACCGTAGCTAGGTCCCAGATCGGCACTGAGGGGGGGCGTGAAGGGTTCATCCTCCTGGCGCCCCTTAGGAAACGAATAATTAGGTAGTTTCTTCCCAATGGACGTTCCATTACAAGGTCGTGTGACGCTGTGATGGCAGCTACATATACTTTGAGCGTAGAGGGGGTGCGGCCCGCTTCCAGAAGCCCTTGTAGGAAAACGAGTACACTCGTAATCTCGCATGTTACAGGGTTCAGGCCCTTGGTATTACACCAGTCACTGAACACTTTCCATTTCTGGGCATATAAGCGTCTCGTGGAGGGCGCCCGCGCCTCAGCGATGGTTTTTAGTGCTCCGCTCGCGAGGTTCCTGGGAACCCGTTGAGGGGCCATGCATGAAGGGCCCACAGATCGGGGCGGGGATGAAATATCATCCCGCTGGCCTGACTGAGGAGGTCTGGCCTCAGTGGAATCGGCCGTGGTGCAGATTGCATTTGCATCAGATCTGGAAACCATGTTTGGTTCTTCCAGAGTGGGGCTATCAGCAGCACTGGGTTTCCCTCCTCTCTGACCCGACTGATGACCTGTGGCAGCATCGCGATCGGGGGAAAGGCATATAAGGGGCGGCTCGGCCAGCTCTGGGCGAGCGCGTCCGTGCTTTTCGTGAAGAAAAGAGAGCAGTGCGCGTTCTCCTTGGAGGCGAAGAGGTCGATCTCCGCTTTGCCAAATGTTTTCCATAACCACTGAATCGTCAGAGGGTTGAGAGCCCATTCTCCTGGGAGAATCTTGTCTCTGGATAGCATGTCTGCCCCCTGGTTCAGGGCGCCTGGCACATGCGCTGCTCTCAGCGAGCGCAAGTTGTGCTGGGACCATAAAATGAGTCTCCTGGCCATTGAATGCATGGAGCTCGACCTGAGTCCACCCTGGCGATTTATGTACGACACTACCGTCATGTTGTCCGTTCGGACCAGGACGTGTTCGTTTTTTAGATGTGGGAGCAGGGCTCTGAGAGCCAAAGCGACCGCTTTCATTTCCAGACAGTTTATGTGTAGGCGCTTCACCGGGTTTGACCAAAAGCCGGAGACAGGCCTGCCCTCGTAAAGGGCCCCCCAACCTATTTTGGAGGCATCTGTCGTTATCATCTTTCTCCTTGTGTTCACACCCAGACTCACGCCTGACTGGTACCAGTCGGCGGCTTTCCAGTGCGTCAGGGCTTTTATACAGCCGTGGTTCGCTCTGATTAAAAAGTGGCCCGAACGCCACGCGTGAGTAGGGACGCGGCTCTTGAGCCAGCGTTGTAGAGGGCGCATATGCAACAATCCTGGCTGGAGTACGGCCGATGCTGAGGCCATGAGACCGAGCATCCTCTGAAACCGTTTGACGGGGGCGCGCGCGCCCGCTCTGAATGATGTTGCAAGGCGCCGGATGGTGAGCGTGCGCTCCGATGAGAGACGCGCTGTCATTTGCATCGAGTCTAGAACTATTCCCAGGAAAGAAATTCTCTGGCTGGGAGATAGTATGCTTTTTGCAAAATTGATTCTTAGACCCAGGCATTCTAAATGGCTGATAATCCAAGATCTGTGTGTTATTAGCTGACTCTCTGATTGTGCTAGAACCAGCCAATCGTCGAGATAATTCAGTATTCGCACTCCCCTTCATCTTAGGTGGGGAAAGTGCTGCATCCATACATTTCGTGAATGTACGGGGAGCCAGGGACAGGCCGAACGGGAGTACTGTGTACTGGTATGACTGTCCCTCGAAAGCGAATCTCAGAAACGGCCTGTGATGAGGCGCTATTGGAATGTGAAAGTAAGCATCTTTCAGATCCACTGAGAGAAACCAATCTCCTGGGCGCACTTGCGCGAGGATATGCTTGGTTGTTAACATTCTGAACGAGTGAATCATTAGTGCTTTGTTCAGGTGTCTGAGATCTAGGATGGGGCGGAGACCGCCATCCTTTTTCGGGACGAGAAAATAGCGGCTGTAAAAACCTGTCCCGCTCAGAGAGGGGGAAACAGTTTCCACAGCGCCCTTTTCTATTAGTTTGCGCACCTCGGTGCGTAGAACATGTGAACACTCTTTTCTCACTTTCGTCTCGACCACAGTCATAAAACGTGGTGGTCTGCGAGCGAACTGGAGCGAGTATCCGTGCTTTACTATATTCAATACCCATTTCGGCATATCTGGAATGTTTTCCCATGCCGCTGCATGTACAGATATGGGCTGAATACAGGCTAGGGGCGGGCCGCTGTGACGTAGGGACCCGGCTAGCGAATCGCCTGAGCTCGTAGCTCTCAGAGGCGCGGGCGTGGGCGCGTGCTGAGCAGCTGAGTGAATGGGCGCGTGTGTGATTACAACAGCGCGCGCTGTGTTTGTAAAACTCGCAGCCTGAGCTGAGGTTTTGTTTGACACTGTAAGGGCAGTGTTTATAAGTGGGGGTGCATAAACAGTGGTAGGCACACGCGTCACTTTTATAATGTTTCCCGCTTTTACTGGGGATGAATTTATAACTGTGTGAACAGTGCTTGTGTGTAGTGGTGCGTACATGACCGTAGGCACGTGATCTACATTCATGGGAAGCGCAGCCTGAGCTGGGAATGAATTTGGCACTGTTTTGACAGTATCTGGGAATGCACACTTTGTGGACATGTGAACCCTTAGTGATGCAGGCAGAAAAATACTCTTTTTGTGTTTTCTTTGCGTCGCCGTAAAAACGGCGTTTGTTTGCAGGTGAGCGAGCTCTGTGACTGGCCCATTGACTGCTGTACGGACATATCCAGCCGCCTGTAAGGGGACTGGGTAATGTTTGAGCTTTTGCAGGTGTTGAGTGGTCCGGCTTTTGCGAGACACGCACTCTCTCTTCTCATTTCTGTGGCTAGGACGGCTTTGGAGGCTCAGGGTTCAGCACAATCTTGGGCCGAGGACCCCGTCGCTCAGGAGGCGGCTTGGGGTTGTGAGAGCGCGAGCGGCGTCGAGCGTCAGCCTGAGGCGCGGGCTGAGAGGCGGTGGGAGCTGTTTTAGCCCGCTGCGGCTGTGGCGGTCTCTGTCTGCTCTGCGATGAGCTGGAGCGCTTTGGCAGGAAATGACGCATAGCTTGTGAAGCGTTCTGGGCCTCAGTGAAGCGTTCGGCGAAACCTTTAACCGCCGGTCCAAACAGCCCGCTGGTGGAGATAGGCGCATCGAGAAATGGCGCCTTATCCGCGTCCTTCATTTCAGTCAGAGTCAGCCACAGATGGCGCTCGAGAACAGTCAAATTAGCCATAGCACGGCCGATGGACTGGGCGGTGGCCTTCGTGGCTCGCAGAGCTATATCAGTTGCGCTGCGTAAGTCCCTGAAGGCTTCGGGTTCGGGGCCAGACTCGTCCATAGAGCGGAGAAGCTTGGCTTGGAACACTTGAAGTACCGCCATTGAGTGAAGCGCTGATGCAGCTTGGCCGGCGGCGGCGTAGGCGCGACCGGCGAGAGCAGAGGTAGTGCGGCAGGGCTTCGAGGGGTGGGAAGCTTTGGCTTTCCATCCGGTGGTGGAGGGCGGGCAGAGATGATTGGCCACGGCCTCCTCGAGGGGCGGCGTTCCCTCGTAGCCTCTTTCCTTCGCGCCGTCCACTGAGGAGAGCGAAGAAGAAAAAGAAGGCTTTAGGCGCGCAGAGTGGGGGGCTTTCCACGACTTGGTGAGTTCGTCGTGAACTTCCGGGAAGAAGGGAGAAGGCCTTTGCCGAGGGGCCTGCTGGCGCCCCTGCAGAAACCACTCATCCAGTCGGCTCCGGGTTGGTTCTTCGGGAGAAGACCAATCGAGCCCGAGGTCTTCCACGGCCTTAGAGAGGACACGGATAATCGCAGTATCCATAGTGGAGCCCCCGCTCGTGCTAGCTAGCGTCGATGGGACGGGGTCGAGAGTGGAGCCCGGCCAGTCGTCCGATGCAGCGTCGATGGACAAGCTGTCGTCCATTCCCCCGTCATCCTCGGACGTGCCGAAAGTCACAAGGCCCACCGCTCTGCTAGAGGGGTGTGGGTCCGGCTGGGTGAACTGAACCGGCGGTGGGGAAGGCAAGAGCGGCGGTTAAGCACGCGGAGACTGGCTGAGCTCAGGTCACTGAGCTCAGGTTCAGGAAGCCTCTGTGAGCGGCGCTTTTTCTTAGTGCGCGGCTCAAACAGAGGGGTGGCGATGGGCTCGCTCACGGCGAAAGCGGCGAGGCGAGCCCGTAGTGCGGAGAGACCCAGGTCATCACATTCCGGGCATCCGCCCTTGGTCAATGCAGCTTCTGCGTGGTCACGGCCCAGGCAGCGAGCGCAGATGATGTGACGATCCCCGTCCGGGAGAAGGTCTCTGCACGACGCGCAGGAAGGCATTTGAAACAACGCCTTATTGGAAAATTGCTCTTTCACAAATGTCGTGGGGCGGACAGATGTAAAATACTTGCGTATATGGCGCGCCGGATGGCTCAGTAGGAGGTGCTTGAAGGCGGCTGAAGGTGCCGACGTCCTCGTAGCAATCCCGCTGGTATGCTTTTCCACGGCGGCGAAGGCTTCCAATAATCCGGAGGATCCAGCGAAGAAGGTGTTCGCTGAAGGAGATTAAATCTAAAGAACTCTCATGACGGGGCGCCCAATATATAGCTTGGCCACGCCCATCTTGGCGGGCTCTGACGCACGCGGGCGCGAAGCGCGCTCATTGGTCGCGCATTCAGAGTCGCCCCGTCATTGGTTCGAGGAAGTTGCCGCAGCACAGCCAATGACCGAGTTCCTTCGTTCATTGCTGTCAGCTGTGCAGCTGCAATGCGTTTTACATAAAGACTTCAATATTCTCGAGAAAAGGAGTTTTCCCATAGCGTAAGCTACTTACGCAATAGGAGAGACCTCTCGAAAGGGAACTAATGTTTTCCAGCCATTTTTCAACAGACTTGCTAAAATCATGAAGGCCCACCCCTAAACCAAGCCCCCTGTGGATTCGACCAAATTGAGTAAAGCTGTTGAAAACAAAATGCCTTGATTGACGCGCCGGGAACTACGTCATCACGTTGAAAGGTCACGCTCGAAAAAAAAAAAAAGTTTAGGTTTTAAAAGATTTTTAAAAACACCCAGGATACGCACACGTAAGGACCATTTTTAAACAATAATATCACACAAAGACATAAATATGTCATTCAACATACAATACAATTTGAACTATCCTCCTTGGCACTGCCACTGTGACCTTTCAACGTGATGACGTAGTTCCCGGCGCGTTGCAGATCAGCTCAATCCGAACAATTGTAGTTAAAAAGTATATATATATATATATATATATATATATATATATATTTTTTTTTTTTTTTTTTTTTAAATGACCTATCGTTTCGCTAGATAAGACTCTCCTCCTCAGCTGCGATCGTGCACAGCCTGTGTTGAAGCACTCCAAAGACCTTTGAAACTGCATTGATTTGGACTCCAAAACGCTGGATGCCATTGAAGTCCATTTTGAGGTGAACTAATCCTTTTAAGCCTGAGGCTTCGCTTATTCATTTCACTTTTGGTAAGTGAAAGTAACTTTCCCCAACACTACTGATTTTGCAGCAAAGAGACATTTACAGCCTCTCTGTTGCATTGCGCTGAGCTGAAATTTAATTTTGCTTCAGTATAACACATTTTAATGGAAATTCCTCTTTCCTGTTAACTAACCCATACATTTATGAAAAAAAAAGAGTTTGTTCATGCTTTAAGAAATGCTGAATAAATAGTTCTGTTTCTCTCTTGAGGGCACTGCTATACAGACATTATCCAATCAGCAAACCCCTATAATAATTGGACAGTTTTTACGTTACACCTTGAATGTAAGGCCTCTAAATGATGCCTGTCTTTCTTAAATAGAATATTTTTTTTATATAATTAAAAAATACCAAAATATTGTAAATTAATAAAGGTAGCCACTATACAATATTCTTGCTTTTTAGAGTACAGGGTCTAGAACAAGGGTACACAAAAATGGTAAATTTGAGCAAAAAAATGACAGTTTAAGGAACTGAAATTGTAATTTATGTAGAGAAAGACATTTTATTTTGCAATATGTTGTAAAATTGTTTCAGTTTTGATTTCTTGGAAATGCTCTGCTGTGATCAACCCAATCTCCAGATCACTACATTGCATAACTGTCTTGAAGGTGTGAGGTCATGTAATAACATCTATGTAATCATAAAGCAGATGCGATATTAGTAACTCCAACGTTTCTTCTATATGAAGACCAGGTGCATTTGTACAGTACTGTTGTTTCCCTGTTTCTGTGGCCCTCATATTTCTGGACTTGCAGCAAAAAGAAGCAAGTTTTTCACCCGTATTTCCATAATAAAATTGTTTTGTTTTACGACTTTGAAGGATTGTTGTATAAGCTATTTTTTTTATTGGGAGGGGGGGGGGGGGGGGGCTACAGTTTTCTCTCTTTCCCTTTTTTCATCCATTTGTAATGTGTGTTTTTTCTAGAAATTATAAACACTATAAACAGATATGTACTTTGTCTAGCACTTGTGTAGGTTGTATAATAAGGTGATGCTTTGTACTGTTTCAATGAATGTGTCCTTTAAAACCAAACTGTCAGTTTATCAGGCACGTTTGTGCCTGAAAGATTCAGCTAACTTGTTTCCTCGCCAATGACCTCATAGCAAAGTTTAGATGCAGAGTTAGGCCTACCTCCCAAAACTATATATATATTAATTTATATTCATTTATTGCTCAAAATAGTCAAAGGTTGAAAAAAATGTACCACCAGCCGAACTTTCAGAGTCATATTTTCCCTCAGCTCAACTGTCACGGAATCACAAGCAGAGTCTATGTTGCCTTCAAAAAATCGAACAGATGCTTAAGAGTGATTTAGCTTAGTTTTGATAGTATAAATTAATGTATATAAGTTGTTTCAGTGATGTTAAAAAAAAAATTTAAGATTTTTTTTTTTTTTTTTTGAATATGACACGATCATTGGGTTTGGGTTTATTTTCTCATCTTAATTTCTTCGTCCATATTCTGCCCGCGGAGACCGAATTTTTCAGCTTTCGGACACATCCATTATATTTTGTTGTTAGTCACAGTCCTGCTTCCTCAATGTACAGACTAGGCTTAGGAGTAAAAGAGTAAAGGCTTATTCTTTCTTTCTGCGTGTCTGTCTGCATCAACCTCTCACTATATAAACTCTCCTCAGTTTGTCTAGTTTCACAGGTAAGCTATATGGCACACTTTAAGAGCATTCAGGACTCCAGCAGCAGCTCTCAATATTTACAGTGTACCAAACAAGGGCATGAATATGAAACCATCACACAAATGGAACGGTATGGCTCCTACCAACCAACCTTACATTAAGTGAAAGTTAAGTTTTACCTGTAAATTATAACTAAGTTAAGTACTTATACAAAAGACCTTGTCCTTGGTATAGTCCCGATAGAGAGTGAAACCTGTGAATTGAATGTTGTTAATGTAATGGGTTTTAATATATTTTGGATTTCAATAGTTCTATAATTCTATGATTTGAACGTAGTATAGCCTTTAACCTGTTTAATTTATGATTATTAGGCCTACTATATGTGATGGCAATAAAAAAGTGTGCCAAGTGTCCGCTATTTCTCTGTTCAATCAAATCTATTTAATCAAATCTCTGACTTTTAACAAATATTATATTAAAAATTTGATTGTATAAATAAATGTTACATAGAGATGACAAAGAAGAACAATCGATCTTTGATTATAAATCAACACATAAACATAATTATATATTACCTTCTGAAGGTCGCTTGTGGAGTAAACAGTGTTGCTTTCTTCTAATGGCACTTGTCATACTTATGGCTCTAGTAATCTGTAATTCTCACAGATCCATTGATTATAAGCTTTATTGTCTACAATGAACAAAGCTGCAGGCCGAGATTCTTTTTGTGATTATGATCATGTGAAAATGAGTCAATAAAAAACAGTAAGTGTAAATAGGAAATACATGTGCAAGAATAAATTTTTTGTTTACACTAAAAAAGTGGTAATCTAAATTAAGTGGTTTAATTCAAGTCAAAAATACTATTTGAAATCACTGAACCATTAATTAATTTATAGGCTACAATGTAAAATTGTATTTTATCGTCGTGTACACATATCACACAATTGTACACATATCGTCGTGTGATGCTGCATACTAACAGCATTTTTAATGGTTTATATCAGGTAGAAATAGTTCTTTAAGGTAGCAATTGCAGGTTAGCCTACAACTATACAGTGTGCTTAGTGTTTTTATATCGTTTTAACCTCATTTAGCAATTTTATGTGTCTTTGTTGTTTTTTCACAGTGAAACACAAATACAGTAAACTGGCCGAGGTAGAGAATGAAGTGACCAAATAAACACTTTCTAACTAATGTAATATTGCAGCTTTCGCAAGAGTTCTATTGTTCCCAATATAATCAACATGGCAGAAGACATGACGGTCTACGATTGTGAGTGTGATGGATACAACAGTGCAATAGTTCATAGTTATGGAATTTTATATTATATTATGTAAATACACCATAATAGCCTATTCTTTTATATTCTGTTTCGTTTACCTTAGTTCCTGTTTCTCTGCTCCATTTAATTTTGGTTTCCTTGGTTACTTATTAACTCCTCGTTTTCTATAGTTACGTATAATTATCACCTGTCAGTCATTATGTTTGTCTTGTATTTAAACTCCATGTTATGTCCCTTGTCGGTTCTCACGTTAAGTTTGTTTGCGATTTACCCTACGTTTCTCTCTGTTCCTG
Source organism: Gila orcuttii (assembly GCA_026230005.1). Classification (NCBI taxonomy): domain Eukaryota; kingdom Metazoa; phylum Chordata; class Actinopteri; order Cypriniformes; family Leuciscidae; genus Gila; species Gila orcuttii. The sequence continues at coordinate 30,048,862 of JAPDVR010000004.1, read as the reverse complement.
AGTGTTATGAAGATTAAATAAATACTATTCTGAGTTCCTATTCCGTCTCGTCGTGTGTTCTGTAGAACAGATTGTGACAGCAAGAAGAAAAAAAAACTTCCCAGTGTATTTTTGCATTAACGTTAAACCAATAAAGGCAGTTATTTGAACAGACTCTCTGTCAGCTTTAAACAGTTTATTAAGTGGCCAGTCAACAAGACAAGAATTAATATATGAGATACTTATAATTCTACAGAAAATTGGTATAATTCTGAGGGTACATGCATATGTGGGAGTACAAGGAAATGAAATAGTCCACTGAGTAAAGCAGAAATAAAATAAAAATGAATGAACACATGAGTAAAGAGTGGCAAGAAACAGCTGTTTATATAGGCTGTTTTTTGAAAAATGACATGCAACGTTAGCACATTTGAAAATGACAGTTGACTGTTTGTGCCTCAACTATTCAATCACACAACACTTATTTAAAAAGTGAAGTTCATGCATACTTCTTTCCTATAGAATTACATCTCGCATAGACATTTCTAAGCATCATCATATAACCAGTTACATGCTAATTTATATTCAAAATTTAATTTTCTTCATGCTGTCTACTATACATGTTTTGGTGATATTTCTGTATGTTTTTGACATTATAGGATAATTTGAGCAGCTTACAGTTACTGCTGAAAATCACAAAAAACTCATTTCATTCTTCATTAAATGCGAGGCAGACAGTGTTAATTAGCACTGGATTAATTAACAACAAAGTTGTTAACCTAAAAAATATCCAATAAGCGCCAAAAGGATAATGAGGAAAGCAAGGAAAACAAGAGCATAAACCCAACGAGGGTAACGAGCCCAACGGAGAAATGTTTGTCTTGGGTCTCCATTAGTGATTAACCTGCCATTTTCAGCACTCTGGTCTGTGAATAGATTTCCATTTCCAGGATCTTCTGCAAGAACGAAAGACAGCTTATATAAAATATAATACCATGGGTTTTTGTTTTGTTCCTTCACATTCCTTCATTTATTTTTATAACTATAATTAATTAGGATATTGCATTGGAAGAGTGAAAATTGTACTTAATAATGAAGAATGTAAAGCTTGGAATACTTACTATTCAAGATATAATATGAAGTCAGATTCTGGAAGGGAAATTAATATATGAATATATCTGAATATGAATAAAGCACACATTCAACTTTCACTTTGGACCCTTTTCACACATTTGCTGGTTTCAGAAACGGAAGTTGTCATGAATGGGTAAACTTCTATAAAGACTACAGCAAATATGATTATTGCATTCCTGATTCCTGCAATAGCAAAAGAAAAGAAAAACACACGATAGCTTTTCCAAACGTTTCTAAACGAGAAAAATATATAAAGAGATTGATTATAACAGTCAGAAGAGAAAAAGGTGTCAAATTTAGCCTACCTTCCCTACCTGTATTTATGTTGTATTTATGTTTTATAAAAAAAAGTATAGTGTTACTAATGTACATTTAAAAAAAATGGCAAAATAAAAACTTTGCTAGATTTTTATGTTAATAACTGGAAACACATCATCGCAGTTTGTGAAAAGTGTCCATGGTGATCAACATGCCTACCTTTGATTTGAAGTACTGTGCAGTTGTCATAATTGCCTTCTCATTCTTCTGACATCCCAGTAATTTGTTATCAAAAATCAGACAGTCCACTGCAAATATGTTCTCTCTCTGTATAGCATGGTTGCTGTCTGGGATAATTTTCTCAGGGTCAAACGTAGAATGGAGTATCACCATGATGACTGGCTTCAAAGCTGTAGGGCAGTTAAAAGTGGATTGTTAATTGGATCATAAAAAAAAAAAAATCGGTTAAGTTTAATTAATTATGTTTCATTATTAATCTAGCTTCACACTTTTAACTTGACGATCAAGGTCCTTTATTGCAGCATCAATGTCAGTTCCAGCACGAGAAACAATGGTGCAGAAAAACAGTATGGCTTGACATTGCTGAGGGGAATAGACCTCCTTCAGACCAGATACTTTTTTATGAAGACTTTTCCTGAATTCATCTCCAACACAATCCATTGTCTGTCCTGAGTCCAAAATAAGAGGGGGAAAGATAAAACAGTTGAAGAACAGATACAATTTTAGAATATTCCTAATAAAGACAGCGTTTTAACTACATCTTAGCCTTTCATTAACACAAACTTTCATTAAAATGTTATTTTATTAATCAATTCATTATCCTTCAAACCTTCTGCAGGATACTGGTTTGATCATTTTTGACCCATGTAAACTACTGCTTCCAAGACGTTATTTTCCAGGATTATTTATTTATTTATTTATTTATTCATTGGCATTGTAATTAAAAGTTGCATGGGTTATCCCGTGGAATTGGGCTACTTTTACACTGTTTCCGCAGAATTATTATTTTTTGTCCGCAGGTTGAAGCGACAGTTATAAAGTTCAGTCGAAGAAATTCAACACTAATGAATAAGTATAATTTAGGGAAGGGTAGTATAAGTATAATTTGATTAAGTATAATACAGGGAAGGATTTGTTACAGGCACAGGAGAGGATAAGGGTTAAATGTGTTAAAAGTTTTTTTGTTTTTTTTTTGCTCTATCCTTTTAATTCCTGAGTAGTTGCCTCTCTCTGAAAATCTTGTCTTAATCTTTAGGTAGCAGGAACAATGAAGCAGCACTGGGATGTGGTCACAACGTTCCATAAATAGAACCTTTTATAATGGGATTTTTTTTGGGGGGGTGGGGGGGGGGGATGTGGGAGGGTGCGAGCAGCAGCCAGGAAAAGATAAAAAGACTTCCAAGCGAAAATATACAAAAGATTAAACACACACACACACACACACACACACACACACACATTTATAGGCCTATATATGTATGTGTGTGTGTGTGTGTGTGTGTGTGTGTGTGTGTGTGTGTGTGTGTGTGTGTGTGTGTGTGTGTGTGTGTGTGTGTTTGTGTGTTTAATCTTTTGTATATTTTCGCTTGGAAGTCTCTTTATCTTTCATGCTAGATTGCCATTAAGGATCTGGATCTGGAGCTGCCCTCCTTCTGCTTAATTCCTATTCCATTGAAAATTAACTGGGATGATCTCGTGGTTGTATGGCTACTGTAGCTACCGCGTAAAATGCATCCCCTGACCAAGTGTGTAAGGTATATTAATTAAATTAATTAATAACAAATAAGTAGGTAAATACAAACAAGCTGGGAAATGTGCCAAACCAGTAGACAGGCCACCGAGATTTCACTTTTCCCGGCTGCTCGCGATGGTCAGTCCGTGCCTTATATTTAGCACAGTTATTAGGCTATATTAATAATAAAAACGATGGCACTTCCGGTGAAAAAGGTCGTCCTCTGTGTTCAGTCTTTTAAACAAGGCTACTCATCAACGTGCATGCAGTGTAAATAAAGCAGTTACATCAATAAATTATAGCAGTCCACGGCCACACTCCCGCTACAGCCCACGTCACAAATTACCAAAAATGGAAAAATAGAAAATCGATCAGATTTCATTTATTCAAATGATTGTTTCTGAAGTCACAATTTAGCAAAAGTATTGTCTGATTTCAATTTTTCATTTTTGTATTTGCATTTTTGTAAATAATAATAGGCCTAAATTAGAAAAATAAAACTGAGGCGACACGGACCAATCTTACAGTAGGCTATTTCTGATCTATAGGCTATTTCATTTCTGCTAGGAAGATTTCCATCCATTTGTATTTTACAGTTCTGGCACTTTAAAATCTCATTCACAAATACCCAGGTAAAGTTCCAGTTGGATACAGTAGCTAGGGAAAAAAATAAATAAAATAAGGCATAATGAAGGACACAGCCAACAGACTGCTACTTACTGTTGATCTCTTCTTCAGAGGCTGAAAGTGTTGCGTGAGGTCTGAGCGCTGAATCATGAGTCATTGAGCAACACTTTCGTTTTTAGTTGATTCAAGCTTATGCTTTTTTCACTTTCGTTTTGACTCTAATGCGCCAATACGTCTACAAATCAGTAACAGCACATTAGGCTGGTAAAAAAAAAAAAAGGGAGGTATTGTTTGATAGAACACTTTTCAAATTTTTTGAAAATATAAATTACATTACATTACATTTGGACATTCTCCTGCTGAGAAACTGCTGATAAATACAAAAAATATATATAATTTTTATTATGATTTTGCATATATTTCTTGTTTGACATGGAATAACTCTGGAAGGAAATATGGTAGCTCAGAAATTCTTTTTTGGTGAAGTCCCTCTACAGGTGACCTGCATCTGGATAAAATTTTGTGGTGATTGCATAAAGTACTCAAAAGTTACAGCATTCTGAACAAAGGTAGCCTTTTTGTTTAGTCCTCACACATTTGAAAGGCAATAAAAAAATTGTTGTTTTCTGAGTGACACACAAAAATAAAGACTCTCCAAAACTATAGCAAGGAGAGTCAAAAGGTAGGTATCGTTTGATAGAACACTTTTCAATTTTTTGAAAATATAAATTACATTACATTTGGACATTTTCCTGCCGAGAAACTGCCCATAAAAGACAAAAAATAAATATAATTTTTATTATGATTTTGCATATCTTTCTTATTTGACATATAATAACTCAGGAAGGAAATAAGGTAGGTGGAAAATTCTTTTTTGGTGAAGTCCCTCTACATGTGAGCTGCATCTGGATAAAATTTTGTGGTGATTGGATAAAGGAATCAAAAGTTACTGCATTTGGAACCAAGACAGGCTTTTTGTTCAGTCATTGACGCCCCCTAATGGGCATTTTTAAAATGGTTCCTCAATGGAGAATATCTTGTCATAAATGCAATAGATTATGTTCATTTTGGGCTCATTTTAATTGTAATAGTATGCTGTAAAAAAAATATGTGCCATTTTCAACGATCTGTGAATGTTTCATGAGCTGTATTATGTTTTTGGCACATTGCAGTACATAGTACAAAAAAGTATTTTATAGATTATGAAAAAAATAAATTCTATTTATCAGCAAATAACTAAGCAATACTTAGGAGATTTTCAAATTGGCTACATTCACTGTAAAGTTCAGACTCTAAGCTTTCAAATGACACCTATTTTGTGTAAATCAAGGCAATATTTTTGAAAAATATGATAATTAATATTTTCGCAGCCAGGTGGCCCGCGCGGGCGGTGCCCTCAGAGTTATAGGGATTACTCAGCACTCGTTCAGAGTTGATCGAAGTTGTTAGATGCTTTAAAAAGCTGAGATTCTAAGCTTTAAGATGATACATATTTTGTGTTATCCCACGTTTGAAAAAAGCACGGATGGCTCCGGAAACATTGGAAAACACATTGCATCCCGGAAAGATGAGAGACATGTTTTTTTAGCCAAGCATGCATCACTTCGTGAGGTATATCTCGCGATCAACGCAATGGATTATGTTGTGTTTGGGCTCTTTGTAATCGTGAGAATCTGCTGTCAATAAAGATGTTCGATTTGTCACAATCCATGCATGTTTCATGGAGTTATGAGCTGGAACGTCACATTAAAACAACATAGCATCACTGCTACTGCTACTTCATTGGTACGCATAGTGCAACTTCATGTGTTAGAAGTCCATAAGGAATATCTTTAGATGTGAGTGATGGATTATGGTGAGTTTGGGCTCTTTTTAATCTTAACAATCTGCTGTAAATAATGATGTGCCATTTTACACGATTTATGCATGCTTCATTGAGTTATGAGTGAAATCGCGGCATTAGTGCTCCATCTATATTCAAGGCTCTATGTGCGCCTGTGGGGGTTCGTGTGTTACAACTCCATTAGGAATATCTTAAGATCTGAGTGATGGATTATGCTGTGTTTGGGCTCTTTTTAATCGTGAGAGTCTGCTGAAAATAATGTTGTGCAATATCCTACGATCTGTGCATGTTTCATGAAGTTATAAGCGAAAAACCAACCCGAGTGCTTCACCAGTATATACTTGGCTAGGTACGTCTGTGGTATTTTTTGTGTTGGAACGCCATGAGGAATATCTTTAGATCTGATTTATGGAATTTATTGAGTTTGGGCTCCTTTTAATCGCGAGCTCCTGCTGTAAATAACGATATGTCATTTTTCATGATCGATGTATCTTTCATGAAGATACGAGTGAAAAGGCCAAGTCTAAGCTACCTTGCTTGGCTACTTGCGTCTGTGGATTTTCTTTGTGGTAGAAATCCATGAGGAATATCTTTAGTTCTGAGTGATGGATTATGTTAAGTTTGGACTCATTTTAATCGTAAGAATCTGATGTAAATAATGATGTGTCATTTACCACAATCGGAGTATGTTTCATGAAGTTACGAGCGGAAATGTGTGTTAAATTATGCATACTTATATGATTTACATATGGGTCTCTTGAGGGGCTTCTTGTACAAAACCTCACTCAAGTTTAGTAAAAAGCCCGAAACAATTATGCTTGTTGCATTCTACTCATTGAGACCTTTCAAATGACATATGGCACATGACTATCTGAGCTATATGATGTATTTGACATATTGCAGTATGTAATACAAAAAAGTACTTCATAAATTATGAATTTTTTTTTCTATTTATTAGCAAATAACTCAGCACTACTTAGGAGTTTATCAAATTGGCTACATTCATTGTAAATTTCAGACTCTAAGCATTTCAAATGACACCTATTTTAAGTTGATCAAGGTAATATTTTTGAAAAATATTATTATTATTTTTTATCGCAGCTAGGTGGCGCCAGCTGGCGGTACACTCCGTTTTAGAGGGATTACTCAGCACTCGTTAGGAGTTGATCAAAGTGATTAGATGCATTAAAAAGCTGATTCTAAGCTTTAAAATGATACCTATTTTGTGTTATTCCATTTCAGGGGTTGCTTAGAAATTTGAATCTGAAATTTATTTTCCCTAGGGGGCGCCCCGTTGCCCCCGGTACCGGGGGCGTTGGTTTGTAACAGGTTAAATCAAAAGTGCGCAATACACTACTTTAGAAGTCATTATTCAATTTTGCGCATAACAATGCGATTAATTGCAAGAAAACCATGCGATTAAAAATTTTAATCGTTGCCCAGCACTAATTCACATATAAATATTCATCAATTCACACGTCAGTTGTGGTAAGCGGTGTGTTTCGCAGCACGTAAGCTTCAGCAAGAACCACTGAGGTTTGTTCTCGCTTGTCAAAGCAAATGCGGTTGAGCTTCTGTTTGTTCAATGTTTACATGTGAATAAAATCCTAAATTCAATCAGTTTATTATATAAAGTGGTAGTCTCTTAAAAAAAACTTTTTAACTTCTCAATTCAAATGGATTAGTTTTACAATCTCTTAACTTTTTTGAAGCATCAAAGTGGTAGTTGCTTAGCTGTCAAAGGGGTAGTTGCTTAGCTGTCAATGGAAGGACAGAAAACTCACATTTCATTAAAAGATCTGCATTTGTATTCCAAAGATGAACTAAAGTCTTACAGGTTTGAAACTACATAAGGGTGAGTAATTAATGACAGAATTTCCATTTTTGGGTGAACTAACCCTTTATTTACTTGTTTTAAATTCTGAAAATATCAAAAATAATGTCCATGTGACTTGTTCATCTTATTTTTTAGTGAACATCTTGCCTTTCACCATACAGTAGCCCTAGCTCTACTTTGCACATTCAATAGTGCATGATAAATACTGTTCACAATGGCCATGCTTAAATTATGCTAAAGTGAAAGCAATATATTTGTGTAAACACAATTTCTTAAATGTGGGAACAAGCTTATATCATAGAAGTGCAAAGTATGAAGAGGATTTGCACTGTAAAATAGGGCTGCAGCTAACAGTTTAGTTTTCTGGGTACTTTATATGAAGCTTTAAGCAAATCATTTGAAACTGCTTTTCTTTTTTTGTGGAAAATGTAAATGCAGAAAGTTTTTTTTTTGTGTGTGTGTGAAATAGTTTTTTTTTTTTTCTTATCTGCATTTCAGTTATTCCAGAAAATGGATCGAATGCATGCTGTGGTTGATTTAAGGTGTTTCCAGGATTCCTTAAAGGTATAGTTCAGGAAAAATTATTCACCCTCATGTTGTTCCAAACCCGTAAGACCATCGTTTATCTTCGGAACACAAATTAAGATATTTTTGATGAACTCCAAAAGCTTTCTGTTCCTCCATTGGGAGCCTTCGCAACTAATACATTCAATCCCCAGAAAGGTAGTAACGACACCATTAAAGTAATCCATGTGACTCTAGTAACCTTAATTTTATGAAGCAATGCAAGTGCTTTGATTTGCACAAACAAAAAAACAACAAAAATAATATTATCTGCACATTCACTGAACAACTTCCGGTCAACACAATACGCATGTGTTGTAGTGCTCCCCCTACTGGATTGCAGGTCAGTATTTTCTTAAAGTGGTAAATTGTGTTTTTTTGCAAAAACAAAGCACCCACATCGCTTCATAAAATTGGTTAAACCACTGGAGTCACATGGATTACTTCAATGATGTCTTTCCTATCGTTTTGGGCCTTGAATGTGTTAGTTGCATTGCTCCCAATGGAGGGACAGAAAGCCCTCAGAATTTCATTAAAAATATCTTCATTTGTGTTACGAAGGTGAACCGAAGTGGGAGAGGGAGTGCGCTGTGATTGGCTGGTGTGAGAACCTGGCAGATCTATAACCAATTCAAATTGAATTTGAATCTAAAATCTTGTTCCGTATTGTTAATATATTTTGACATCCACACAGAATTGTCTATCCCATGCACAGATCTTAAGCATTACATTTAATGACTTTGGACAACTTGTGACTGGCAAAAAAAATATAATTTCTAATTATCATCTTCTTTAATAGAGACGAGAGAGTGTGGAACCATCAGCTGTTTGCCAGGTAAATAGTGAAGTCATAGTGAATGCCATTAATTAACATATAATGATTATATGCTATGTGCTGTAAATCTACATTTTTTGTCTTTTAAAACCTTTTTTTGTTTGTTTGTTCCCGCAAGTTTGCGTCAGATTAGTGACGACTAATATTTGGCATCAATTCAAGTGTACTTGTTTTGCAGAGAGAGTTATTTCCGTTTAGGGCAGCAAAAATACTGCTCGACCAACCTAAATCTGTGTGCATCTGTTTTACCTCTGTTTTAATTTGATGTTACTTTAGATACGTGGGAAACCGTGGCATGGCCAATCCAAAGCTATTATAAAAGAAGTAAAGTTGGTTAACTTATATCTGTAATAGTGGCCATTAGGGCTGTGTATCACCAACAATGTCACGATACGATACGCATCACGATATGGATCAATTTGGAATTTAAATTTCTTTTGGGCAGAGTTTAGTAACAGTAATATCTTTATTGAATAAACAGTGTTATAACAGTTGTGATAACTGAAAAACTATTTAGTTGTTGTCATTAAAAAACAATGAGAGTTCAATTAAATAAGTGTTGGAATGTGCACCAAACAAAGTAATTTCTTTACATTATGTTGAAATCATTTAAAACAAATAAATACAATAGAATAAAGATAGCCTACCAATAAAGAGAAAAGTTTTTGAATAGGTCTAGCACTAGTATTAAGAACTTAATAAAGTAATTAAATGTAAAATAACATTGGGTAGTATTTTAGTCCTGACTAAATTAAATAACTCGACTATAAATCCAGATTCCTTATAATTAAAGCTATCTTTTGTTGTTTTGACAACAATATTAATGACAGACACATATGGCTGCTGTCACTTTAAGAGCTAGTGCACGGATCCTGTTTTCATTGAACTGTCACATCACATGCATTTTATGCTTATTTAAGACATAACCGACTGTGTTGGATACTCACCAAGACCGACATTTTTGACATCATTTTGCTTGTTTTTGGCTGTAAAAGCGATATAATCCGTGAAAAAGAACTTTTGTTACTCACTGGCTGTTTGTGAGGCGGCTGTACTCTATGTAAGCATGCAGAGAAAACCATCTCTCAGAGAGCGTGCGAGTACTGAATAGTTTAAAATCGCTTGAATGTTTAGCATGGTAAGACTTTAAAAGACGAGCGAATGGTAAACTTAAGTGACAATGCAATGCTCGCCCGAATATGCAAGTGAATATATTCCGTCATGTCCCAACTCCTAAAAGCGAGAGTGTAGTATCACCGCCTTCAGCGCGTTTGACGCTTGCCTTGAGCAACCCATTTTGAGAGATAGAAGACGCGGCACAGCTGGACACTTAATCAATGTTTGAGGGAATTTCCCACATTATAAGTGGGAGACCTGCGGGAATGATTAGAATAATGCGTAATACTCGCAATCCCGTGCTGAAATTCGAGCTCTGAATTGGCTACATTCAAAAGCACGACAGTATCGATACAGCAGTTGCTGGCCATAGATCTGCCTGAAGCAAACGTTACTTTAAATTCAAGTGTATACAAATTCAAGGGGGGCTATATAAAAGTATCTTTGATTGTGTAAGGGTTTCACGTGACGTCACGCTGCTGCATCGTGAGAGCGCGAAAATTCAGATGGAGGGCAGGAAGTGAAATAGCTGAGGATCTGCCATCAATGTTTTGTGTAGTTTACGGCGGCTCCAATCGTTCTAATCGAGAAAAGGGAAAGGGTTTTTATAGAGTACCAAAGATTGTCATTCATAAAGGTGAGAAATGTAAAAAGCTCACAGAACAACACCGTAAAAAGTGGATTTTTAACGTAACGTTACGTCTGCGGTTTGGGAGGAGCAGAGTCTGTTAATGCCGTGATGCAGCGACGGTATGTTAGCTAGCCAACGTGTTTTTTGTGTCTGTGTTTATATAGCATTAGGTTGTCGTTCAGGGGATCAGTGGGAATGGGACATTAAATGATCAAGGTAAATTAGACTCAATACGGACTCTCCGCAACGGTTTCCTTCATAGACGTATTCTCCATGTTTACTTCCTGCCCTCCATCTGAAATCGCCCCGCCTTCCTGCGTCATCATAATCGTCATCATAATCACGTGACTGAAACCCAGCTATTGGAAGACTGCCATTGGACCGATAGTCGGGCTTACACATGGCTACTCGATAGTGCAAGTGACCAATAACAGTTGAGTATTCCAGCAAGCCGTGTGTTAATGTGGTGTGTATTCTTCTCATTTTAGGTCCTGCGTCCATTTGAGCTGAAAGACAGAATCAAACCGAAGCCGCACTGTAACCTACTGGCCTACATGACAGACTTCATACTGACAACTACTGGCCTGGATGGTGCATCACATGTTTTTTGAACAAAAACTTTTTCACCTAGAATTTAAAGTGTGGAGGAGACTCCATGTCTTCATCTCTTGTGAGTGGATATCATTTAAAACATTCTTAAAAGAACTGCTCATTTCTTCTGAATTTTCTAGTTTTTATTGTTCTTGTTAAGTAATGTTGTTGTAATCCTGTTAATGTATGAAGAGGTGTAAAGTCCAGGTTCAGAAAGTAAAAGTCCTCCTCAGTATTTTGTTCCAATCACCTGGATTTGCTAATTAGCACAGTTTTTCAGGCAGGAGATTTAAGACTAATAAGTGAATTCAGCTGGCTGAGTTCATGGGTGGAATAAATATATGGCAGGACTTTTACTTTCTGCCCCCTGGACTTTACACCTCTGAATGTATGTACAGTATAAATTGCAAACATGCTTGTGTTGGGCACGTGTTTACAGGTTATAGACATTTTAGAGGAGGTAGATGCTGTGTATTTAAAGGTATTTAAAGTCATGTTTATTTGTACAATATGTTATTTTTGTATATAAATCAGTATTACAGTGGAACAAATTGCTATTTTTTTATTTGTAAATTAGCAACTACATTTTTTAACCATTGCACAGCACCACTTTATCATCAATAATTTTGTATAACTTTGTAGTTCGTTTTATGTCAGAAGTTTTATGTGAGAACAAATGCAAGTTTATTTTTCTTTCAGATTATGTAATTCCTGTAATAAAGTCTGTATCATAGAATGATAACCTCTTTCTGTTGTTATTTTGTAGATGTTTGTTGTAACTAAATGGCTTAAATGTAATTCAAGATAATTTAGTAAAATTGCAGTTTTACTACAGTATTACTACAATATAACTGTAGTAGAACCATGGAATCAAAACCATGGTTTTTAAAAATACCAGTTACTACAGTCATGGTTACTATGGTTTTACTGTAATATTACTACAGTATAACTGTAGTAAAACCATGGTATCAAAACCATGGTTTTTAAAAATACCAGTTACTACGGTCATGGTTACTATGGTTTTACTGTAGTATTACTACAATATAACTATAGTAAAACCATGGTATCAAAACCATGGTTTTTAAAAACCATGGTTCGCACCAAAATACCACGGTTACTACCAGGGTTGTGGACTCGAGTCGCATGACTTGGACTTGACTTGGACTTGACTTGGACTCGAGTCCCAAATTTGATGACTTGCGACTCGACTTGACATAATCAAAGATGACTTGCGACTCGACTTAGACTTAGACAACAATGACTCGCGACTTGACTCGGACTTGAGCCCTGTGACTTGGAAAGACTTGACCTACCTTCTAAAACCACAGATCAGAGTTGTAATAATCACTGTAGTATAGCACTGTATCATTGACGCATGATGCTTTCGCACGTTTGGCACTGAGCCAGAGAGCGCGTGATAGAGTGCGTTCCCTTTTGAGAGGTCTCTCCTATTGCGTAAGTAGCTTACGCTATGGGAAAACTCCTTTTCTCAAGAATATTGAAGTCTTTATGTAAAACGCATTGCAGCTGCACAGCTGACAGCAATGAACGAAGGAACTCGGTCATTGGCTGTGCTGCGGCAACTTGCTCGAACCAATGACGGGACGACTCTGAATGCGCGACCAATGAGCGCGCTTCGCGCCCGCGCGCGTCAGAGCCCGCCAAGATGGGCGTGGCCAAGCTATGTATTGGGCGCCCCGTCATGAGAGTTCTTTAGATTTAATCTCCTTCAGCGAACACCTTCTTCGCTGGATCCTCCGGATTATTGGAAGCCTTCGCCGCCGTGGAAAAGCATACCAGCGGGATTGCTACGAGGACGTCGGCACCTTCAGCCGCCTTCAAGCACCTCCTACTGAGCCATCCGGCGCGCCATATACGCAAGTATTTTACATCTGTCCGCCCCGCGACATTTGTGAAAGAGCAAATTTCCAATAAGGCGTTGTTTCAAATGCCTTCCTGCGCGTCGTGCAGAGACCTTCTCCCGGACGGGGATCGTCACATCATCTGCGCTCGTTGCCTGGGCCGTGACCACGCAGAAGCTGTATTGACCAAGGGCGGATGCCCGGAATGTGATGACCTGGGTCTCTCCGCACTACGGGCTCGCCTCGTCGCTTTCGCCGTGAGCGAGCCCATCGCCACCCCTCTGTTTGAGCCGCACACTAAGAAAAAGCGCCGCTCACAGAGGCTTCCTGAACCTGAGCTCAGTGACGTCACGCCGAGCCAGTCTCCGCGTGCTTCACCGCCGCTCTTGCCTTCCCCACCGCCGGTTCAGTTCACCCAGCCGGACCCACACCCCTCTAGCAGAGCGGTGGGCCTTGTGACTTTCGGCGCGTCCGAGGACGACGGGGGAATGGACGACAGCTTGTCCATCGACGCTGCATCGGACGACTGGCCGGGCTCCACTCTCGACCCCGCCCCGTCGACGCTAGCTAGCACGAGCGGGGGATCCACTATGGATACTGAGATTATCCGTGTCCTCTCTAAGGCCGTGGAAGACCTCGGGCTCGATTGGTCTTCTCCCGAAGAACCAACCCGGAGCCGACTGGATGAGTGGTTTCTGCAGGGGCGCCAGCAGGCCCCTCGGCAAAGGCCTTCTCCCTTCTTCCCGGAAGTTCACGACGAACTCACCAAGTCGTGGAAAGCCCCCCACTCTGCGCGCCTAAAGCCTTCTTTTTCTTCTTCGCTCTCCTCAGTGGACGGCGCGAAGGAAAGAGGCTACGAGGGAACGCCGCCCCTCGAGGAGGCCGTGGCCAATCATCTCTGCCCGCCCTCCACCACCGGATGGAAAGCCAAAGCTTCCCACCCCTCGAAGCCCTGCCGCACTACCTCTGCTCTCGCCGGTCGCGCCTACGCTGCCGCCGGCCAAGCTGCATCAGCGCTTCACTCAATGGCGGTACTTCAAGTGTTCCAAGCCAAGCTTCTCCGCTCTATGGACGAGTCTGGCCCCGAACCCGAAGCCTTCAGGGACTTACGCAGCGCGACTGATATAGCTCTGCGAGCCACGAAGGCCACCGCCCAGTACATCGGCCGTGCTATGGCTAATTTGACTGTTCTCGAGCGCCATCTGTGGCTGACTCTGACTGAAATGAAGGACGCGGATAAGGCGCCATTTCTCGATGCGCCTATCTCCACCAGCGGGCTGTTTGGACCGGCGGTTAAAGGTTTCGCCGAACGCTTCACTGAGGCCCAGAACGCTTCACAAGCTATGCGTCCTTTCCTGCCAAAGCGCTCCAGCTCATCGCAGAGCAGACAGAGACCGCCACAGCCGCAGCGGGCTAGAACAGCCCCCACCGCCTCTCAGCCCGCGCCTCAGGCTGACGCTCGACGCCGCTCGCGCTCTCACAACCCCAAGCCGCCTCCTGAGCGACGGGGTCCTCGGCCCAAGATTGTGCTGAACCCTGAGCCTCGAAAGCCGTCCTAGCCACAGAAATGAGAAGAGAGAGTGCGTGTCTCGCAAAAGCCGGACCACTCTCTCTGCAAAAGCTCAAACATTACCCAGTCCCCTTACAGGCGGCTGGATATGTCCATACAGCAGTCAATGGGCCAGTCACAGAGCTCGCTCACCTGCAAACAAACGCCGTTTTTACGGCGACGCACAGAAAACACAAAAAGAGTCTTTTTCTGCCTGCATCACTAAGGGTTCACATGTCCACAAAGTGTGCATTCCCAGATACTGTCAAAACAGTGCCAAATTCATTCCCAGCTCAGGCTGCGCTTCCCATGAATGTAGATCACGTGCCTACGGTCATGTACGCACCACTACACACAAGCACTGTTCACACAGTTATAAATTCATCCCCAGTAAAAGCGGGAAACATTATAAAAGTGACGCGTGTGCCTACCACTGTTTATGCACCCCCACTTATAAACACTGCCCTTACAGTGTCAAACAAAACCTCAGCTCAGGCTGCGAGTTTTACAAACACAGCGCGCGCTGTTGTAATCACACACGCGCCCATTCACTCAGCTGCTCAGCGCGCGCCCGCGCCTCTGAGAGCTACGAGCTCAGGCGATTCGCTAGCCGGGTCCCTACGTCACAGCGGCCCGCCCCTAGCCTGTATTCAGCCCATATCTGTAAACGCAGCGGCATGGGAAAACATTCCAGATATGCCGAAATGGGTATTGAATATAGTAAAGCACGGATACTCGCTCCAGTTCGCTCGCAGACCACCACGTTTTACGACTGTGGTCGAGACGAAAGTGAGAAAAGAGTGTTCACATGTTCTACGCACCGAGGTGCGCAAACTAATAGAAAAGGGCGCTGTGGAAACTGTTTCCCCCTCTCTGAGCGGGACAGGTTTTTACAGCCGCTATTTTCTCGTCCCGAAAAAGGATGGCGGTCTCCGCCCCATCCTAGATCTCAGACACCTGAACAAAGCACTAATGATTCGCTCGTTCAGAATGTTAACAACCAAGCATATCCTCGCGCAAGTGCGCCCAGGAGATTGGTTTCTCTCAGTGGATCTGAAAGATGCTTACTTTCACATTCCAATAGCGCCTCATCACAGGCCGTTTCTGAGATTCGCTTTCGAGGGACAGTCATACCAGTACACAGTACTCCCGTTCGGCCTGTCCCTGGCTCCCCGTACATTCACGAAATGTATGGATGCAGCACTTTCCCCCCTAAGACGAAGGGGAGTGCGAATACTGAATTATCTCGACGATTGGCTGGTTCTAGCACAATCAGAGAGTCAGCTAATAACACACAGATCTTGGATTATCAGCCATTTAGAATGCCTGGGTCTAAGAATCAATTTTGCAAAAAGCATACTATCTCCCAGCCAGAGAATTTCTTTCCTGGGAATAGTTCTAGACTCGATGCAAATGACAGCGCGTCTCTCATCGGAGCGCGCGCTCACCATCCGGCGCCTTGCAACATCATTCAGAGCGGGCGCGCGCGCCCCCGTCAAACGGTTTCAGAGGATGCTCGGTCTCATGGCCTCAGCATCGGCCGTACTCCAGCTAGGATTGTTGCATATGCGCCCTCTCCAACGCTGGCTCAAGAGCCGCGTCCCTACTCACGCGTGGCGTTCGGGCCACTTTTTAAAGATTCTCCCAGGAGAATGGGCTCTCAACCCTCTGACGATTCAGTGTTTATGGAAAACCTTTGGCAAAGCGGAGATCGACCTCTTCGCCTCCAAGGAGAACGCGCACTGCTCTCTTTTCTTCACGAAAAGCACGGACGCGCTCGCCCAGAGCTGGCCGAGCCGCCCCTTATATGCCTTTCCCCCGATCGCGATGCTGCCACAGGTCATCAGTCGGGTCAGAGAGGAGGGAAACGCAGTGCTGCTGATAGCCCCACTCTGGAAGAACCAAACATGGTTTCCAGATCTGATGCAAATGCAATCTGCACCACGGCCGATTCCACTGAGGCCAGACCTCCTCAGTCAGGCCAGCGGGATATTTCATCCCCGCCCCGATCTGTGGGCCCTTCATGCATGGCCCCTCAACGGGTTCACAGGAACCTCGCGAGCGGAGCACTAAAAACCATCGCTGAGGCGCGGGCGCCCTCCACGAGACGCTTATATGCCCAGAAATGGAAAGTGTTCAGTGACTGGTGTAATACCAAGGGCCTGAACCCTGTAACATGCGAGATTACGAGTGTACTCGTTTTCCTACAAGGGCTTCTGGAGGTTGACCGCACCCCCTCCACGCTCAAAGTATATGTGGCTGCCATCACAGCGTCACACGACCTTGTAATGGAACGTCCATTGGGAAGAAACGACCTAATTATTCGTTTCCTAAGGGGCGCCAGGAGGATGAACCCTTCACGCCCCCCCTCAGTGCCGATCTGGGACCTAGCTACGGTCCTAGACGCTCTTAAAGGGCCCCCGTTCGAACCACTCCGAACCGTGCACCTTAAACAGCTCTCGCTCAAGACGGCGCTCTTGCTGGCACTCGCCTCGGTCAAGAGAGTGGGCGACCTGCACGCGCTTTCAACAAGCGCTGCCTGCCTAGAATTCGGACCTAACGACTGCAGGGTCGTCCTTAGACCGAAACATGGGTATATTCCTAAAGTGCTCACCACTCCCTTCAGAGCACAGGTTATCTCCCTAACTGCGCTTTCGTCTCCAGCAGACGAACATGACGCTAATCTACTCTGCCCCGTCTGCCCTATTCAGACAGACAGAACAACTGTTTGTATGCTTTGGCGGCCGTACGAAAGGTTCCGCCGTTTCAAAGCAGAGAATCTCTCACTGGATAGTCGAAGCTATAGCGCTGGCTTATGAAGCTAAGGGACTTCAATGCCCCTGGGGAGTCAAAGCACACTCCACCAGGAGTGTGGCTTCTTCCTGGGCATGGTCGAGCGGGATACCGATCGAGGATATTTGTGCGGCGGCAGGCTGGGCCTCACCGTCCACATTTATCAGATTCTACAACCTACAGGTCCCGACATTGCATTCCAATGTGCTATCAGCATAATGCTAGTTGAACTGCGAGTTCGTATCTAGATTATGTATGTGCTTGTGTCACACTGAGCGCCTTCTAGCCGCTCTGTATTTTTTCCCACATATAAAGCTCGCCTCTGCCGGCTAGTTGGATGATAACTTTGCTTTTTAGCTCAGGCACCTGCCTCTGGCTATCATAAGGCGAAGTTCAGCACGCACAGCGTTTTGCATGGTGTTCCCATAGCGTAAGCTACTTACGCAATAGGAGAGACCTCTCGAAAGGGAACGACTCGGTTACTAACGTAACCTCGGTTCCCTGAGAGGAGGGAACGAGTATTGCGTAAGCTGCCGTGCTTGTGCTTGGTTAGTTCGCTTCAGTCGTTTTAACCTAAAGAACTCTCATGACGGGGCGCCCAATATATAGCTTGGCCACGCCCATCATGGCGGGCTCTGACGCGCGCGGGCGCGAAGCGCGCTCATTGGTCGCGCATTCAGAGTCGTCCCGTCATTGGTTCGAGCAAGTTGCCGCAGCACAGCCAATGACCGAGTTCCTTCGTTCATTGCTGTCAGCTGTGCAGCTGCAATGCGTTTTACATAAAGACTTCAATATTCTCGAGAAAAGGAGTTTTCCCATAGCGTAAGCTACTTACGCAATACTCGTTCCCTCCTCTCAGGGAACCGAGGTTACGTTAGTAACCGAGTCGTTCAGCAGCGCTTGTCAGTTGTCATTTATCACACCTTCAGTAACTGTCGACAGTTTTCAACCAAATAATGTTTTTTTCTTTTCTTTTTCAGGCATTTAAATACACAAGTACTAGCGAATCATTTATAATTTGAGAAAAAGCAAACAAACTGATGTCTAAGTTAGCGGAAATAAATAGGCTACTAAACCTTTCAAATATAATTTTGAGACATGTTTTTTTTCCCCACAACAAACGCACATTTTAGCCTATAGGTAACTATAAAGTCTTCTCCTTGTTCACCAGCCACTCACTTTCATGTCTTTCGGGAGAAATGGGTGGATTTATGTTTTGTAGGCTAAATGACAGGCACGTAGCCCCAAAAAGTGTCACGTGACGCTTGATACGTCGCCGTGGAAATAGGAATGTTCTACAATTACTGTCGCGTTAACAAAATAATTTAACCAGGGACTCAATATTTTAAACTTAATGTGTAGCAAATCACGATTAATTTTCCCAATGAACAGTTACTTTTATTTTTAAATCTGCATTGCCACATCCTCTCTCACACACATACAAAATTTGTAGCAGTTATTTCTATTAAATTATTTTGCCTTTGTTACTGGGTTACCAAGAAAATATTTTTTTTCACTGCCTTTTCCTTTTTTAGTCACATGTAAGAAAAACACCTAAATTGAACTGAGATAGATGGGTGCCCTTAGTGAAAATTTTATCGCAATAAATATGAAATTAAAAAAGTCATGAACATATTTTAAAAGCCTTCCTGATATAAATTAATAATTATATACATTTAATTTTTCTATAGTAATTAACACTGAGACACTAATTTGTGCAAAAAGCACTAATGACTTGTTTAAGACTTGAAGCTTAAACTCGAGGACTTGCAACTTGACTTGGACTTGCCTGTCTTGACTCGGGACTTGACTTGGGACTTGAATGCAAAGACTCGAGACTTACTTGGGACTTGCAAAACAATGACTTGGTCCCACCTCTGGTTACTACGGTCATAGTTAACTACAGTTTTACTATAGTAAAACCATGGTTAATTTTCGTAAGGGGTGGTCTGTAACAAACAAATAAAAGATATGCTCTAACAAATAATGCTTCTTTCTTATCACAATCACACTCATAACAACATAAATGGCATTAAAACTACTGGCTTCCCCCAAACTTCAACACAGTGTTGCCTTTGAATACAGTAGAACATGAAAACAAATACACAGCTTACATGATTACACTGTACTGGATGAGAACTCAAATACTGCTATACTTCACATTAGCATCCATTTTGTGTCATCACTCTTAACTTCTCTATTCAGTAAACAACAATCAACTCAGCTCGAGTAACAGTGAAATTGACAAGACTCACTTTCTCTCTGGACGCACACAACTTCAAACACTCAAAGGAACAAAACGATGATCATATAACGGCATTCAGTAAGGGAATTTCACGGCTCGTTCTCACTGAAGATAACGGCAGATGTCAGACTGGATCGCGCGCGCACTGCACTCTGAAGCATAGCTGTCAACCCTCCCGTTTTTTCCGGGTTTCTCACGTATTTTAGCTCTTTTCCCGCTGTCTTACCGTTTTAGTATTTTCCCGTAAAATATCCCG
This sequence comes from Gila orcuttii, assembly GCA_026230005.1. Classification (NCBI taxonomy): domain Eukaryota; kingdom Metazoa; phylum Chordata; class Actinopteri; order Cypriniformes; family Leuciscidae; genus Gila; species Gila orcuttii. Next base: position 30,028,989 of record JAPDVR010000004.1, on the reverse strand, counting down.
TATTTTTACGCTCTGATTGTGTGAGACTTAAGCCTTGTTTATACTCGACGCGACTGCACGAGCGCGAGTCTCCGCTGACTGCGACCGCACCTCTCCAAGCGGACGAGGCGCTTATACTTGACGCGCTCGCCGTTGTGCTGTTTTGTGAAACGACAGGGGGCGACTCTGAGTAATTCTCCTCTAAACCACCAGGAATCAGCAGTGAAGAAGTAGTTTGCCATTTTTTCGTTTATTAGTAGTTTATTAATTTCTGATTCATGTAAAAAGAGTAATAAATGCAGTAGGTTTACTGTACTGTCACTGCATGTAAACTAGTTAAACGAAGTCGTTCATCTTCGGATGCGGCGCCGCGCGCGATGTTATAAAAGTGCCGTGCACACCGCCAGGCGAAATGGGGTCTTGCGCACCCAACGCGCACGACCGCCCACACCACAATGACGTCATTTTTGTCGCGCGCACCTTCGCGCTCTTGCGGACGCGTCGAGTATAAACAAGGCTTTATGCTCGGGCAGATTCGGCTTGAAGTCGTTCATCCTCGGATGCGGCGCCGCGCGCGCTGTTACAAAAAACAGTTACGCCGTGCACAAAGCAAAGTGAAATGGGGTCTTGCCGGTCTTGCGCACCCAACTCGTCATTTTTGCCGCGCGCACCTTCGCGCTCGTGCGGACGCGTCGAGTATAAACCATGGTATAAACCAGGGGTGTCCAAACTCGGTCCTGGAGGGCCACTGTCCTGCAGAGTTTAGTTCCAACTTGCCTCAACACACCTGCTTGTAAGTTTTTAGCATGCCTAATGACCTTCAACAGCTAATTAAGACCTTGATTAGCTGTTTCAGGTGTGTTTAATTGGGGTTGGAGCTAAACTCTGCAGGACAGTGGCCCTCCAGGACTGAGTTTGGACACCCCTGGTATAAAAAAAGCTTAACCCTAACTCCGTGTCAGCGTGCGCTCTGATCGGTAAAGGGGCACAGACCTCTCCCGAATCATCTCCAGCTGTAGCAGCCTCCGAACTTCCGAAGCACCACTAACTCCGCCTCCGTTTCCCTCGTAAGCTGATATTAGTATTTAAACATTCTCTATGATAAAAAATGTTTGTAAAAAATATTTTAATAACACGGTTTTGGCGGTTATAGAGTTCTAATGACGGCGTTCAACTATAACCGTCGGTCTCACGGTTACGGTCTCACGGTTACGGTCACACCTCTAACAAACACACACACACACACACACACTGTCTCTTTCTCTCTTTCACATATGTAGGCCTATATGTAGGCCTAGTTATAAACTCTTTAGACTGTTAATGATTAGTGCTTTTTTTTTTTAAGTTTGTGGGTAAGAATCGTGTAAAAAAAAATCCCTTATTTTAGGGATGGATTCCGGGAAATCTCCCTTATTTTCAATGTTCAATGTTGACAGCTATGCTCTGAAGCACTCCACTGCGTTCCGCCGAATGAGCTGCGTTCCGCCAAAATAAGAGTCCCCGCGATCGGGAAGAAAGCGATCTTATACATCCACATCATAAATCAGTGTCATTAGTGAGACTTTCTCACAGCCGCCCCCAAATTACATGCAATTTGCTCCCAAGAAAGGCTCACTGCTCAGCTTCATCCGTGAGCACTACAACGGAATTATTTTCCTCCTATGATTCTGGGATAGCTGGAAGGGCGATGAGACGGGCAACTGGTCTGGTGTACACTTTGTCCTTGATCCGGACATCTACAGACCTTACACGACTATCAGCGCTCTGATGTACTTTAGTCACTCTGCCGACTGGCCAAAGAGCCCTGGGAAGCTGCAGGTCCATCATCAGAACAACGGAGTTGACCACAAGATCCACTGCGGTGGTATGCCACTTCTGTCGAGGCTGCAGGGTGGGCAAGTGTAGTACCTTATAAACCTAGACCAGAAGTGGTCTGCAAAGACCTGACAGTGCCTCCATCTTCTCCTGCTCAAGCCTTCACTCTTGTTGTATACCACCTGGGGCAAAGCACCATCTAGCCGCCCCATCAGGAGGATGTTCGGAGTAATTGCATCTAGATCTGCTATGTTGGCTGAGGTATATCCCAGTGGCTTTGTGTTCAGTATCGCCTCAACTTCCAACAAGACAGTACGGAGTACTTCTTCGGAGACTGGTTGAGCTCCTATAACTGTATACAAAGCAGATTTGACCGATCTTATCTCTCGCTCCCATGCCCCACCAAAATGGGGTGCTGCCGGGGGGTTGAAGTGGAAGGCAATCTTCTGCTTCGCTAGAAGCTGCTGAAGCTCTGAGGATAGACCGTCAAATGTCTCACGAAGCTCTTTCTCTCCTGCCTTGAAATTTGTGCCCTGATCCGAGTATAGCTCAGCCGGTGTACCTCTACGGGCAATGAATCTCCTGAGGCTCATTAGAAACGAGTCTGAATCCAAGCTGTGTAAGAGGTCCAGGTGCACCGCTCGCGTAGTGAGACATTTGTAAATAATACCCCATCTCTTCTCAGAGCGGCGTCCCAACTTCACCTGGAAAGGCCCAAAACAGTCTACACCTGTGGAATAGAAGGCCGGCTTATATAGACGCAGACGGGCCACGGGTAAGTCTGACATCTTGGGCACAGATGGCTTAGCCTTCCATCTCCGACACTCCTTACAGAGATGTTGAATATGACGGATCGCCTCTCTCCCGCGCAGGATCCAAAAGGTGCGACGCATTTCTGCCAATACCCGTTCAGGTCAAGGGTGGCAGAGACGAGTGTCATAGCCCTGTATAAGTAGCTTGGTGGCTGGATGACTAGGGTCCAGGACGATCGGGTGTTTAAAAGCAGAATCGAGAGCTTCAGCTCGCCGCAATCTACCACCAACACGTATGATCGCCTCCTTAGGGTCTAACTCTGGGGACAGGGTAAGTAAGCGACTACTATACGGTACTGACTTGCCCTTCTCGAGGTGATGCCGTTCTTCTGGGAAACAGTCTTGCTGGATTCTCTTGTAGATTATCATTTCTGCTTGATGATAATCTGAAGCAATAACAGCGCTACCCTGTCCAGCCGCCCCGTGAAGCTCACGCACCGTAGCCTCAACGAGATCCTTCCAAGTGTGTTGGCCACCTTGTAGAGAACATGGCCAGTCACTGTTAGTCACAATACCGCAAGAGACTGACTTCCTGTACTCTGACAAATCTGAAACAGACAGCTTAGGTGATTGGGACGGCCATTTGTCAAGTCCCTTAAGGAGGAAAGGGGGCCCTTGGCTCCAGCGATTAGGCAAGGCAAGCTCCCCAAGAGTCTTACCCCGTGTGAGATCATCGGCGGTATTCAGTGAGGAGTCCACATAACGCCAGGCACTGGGTTCTGTGAGTTCCTGAATTTCAGCTACACGGGTACCCACAAATACTTTAAAACGGCACGACTCCGACTGCAGCCAGGTAAGCACCGTGGTTGAATCGCTCCAAAGTATAGTCTGATCAACCTTCAAGGTCAGCTCCCCCTCCAACATCTTTGCCAGTTGGGCTGCTGTTAGGGCACCACAGAGCTCTAGACGTGGAATGGAGTGTCGTCGCCAAGGAGCGACTCTTGATCTCGCTGACAGGAACGACAGGTAGACTTGGCCTTGGGTATCCTCGGTCCGCAGGTAGGAAACAGAGCCATAGGCTTTCTCTGATGCATCACTGAATATGTGGATCTGTCTAGATACAACCATTTGACCCACATGAGCTGGAACATAATATCGAGGTAAGGTTATGCGAGGCAACAGATGGAGTTCGGCTTTCCACTCTTTCCAAGCTCTCTGGAGCTCCTGAGGAAGGAGGGGGTCGTCCCAGTGACGATGCTTATCCCACATGCTCTGGACAAGCAACTTGGCGCGGGTTGTGTAGGGTAATATGAACCCCAGAGGGTCATACTGCCGAGCCAGAACTTTATACACATTGCGCATAGTCAGTATGCCATAGTCCAGCGGGCGGCTCTTATACCCCAAGACGTCCGATTCCCAATGCCAACTAAGTCCAAGAGTTGATTCGGACAGACCTGTGTCATCATGTGAGAGCCAGCGCTCCATACGGTCCGACCTTGCTTCCTTTGGCATATGTCCGATGACACTAGGGATGTTACATGCCCACTGACGGATCTCAAATCCACCTGATGCCAGAATCTCCCTGAGTTTGTCCACCAACCCCCTTGCTTCAGCTGCAGTTGGCACGCTCTGAAGGCAATTATCGACATAGAAGCAGCGTTCTACAGAGTCTCTGACACCATCTTCTGGAACACTGTGATCTCTGGCATGCCGTTGAAGAGCAAAGGTGGCACAACAAGGTGAGCAGGTGGTGCCAAAGGGCAGAACTTGCCACTCGCAGGTATCAGGGGGATCCTCTCGCTTCATATCTCTCCACACAAACCTGAGAAGTGGCCGGTCTTCTGGCAGAAGCTGGACTTGGTGGAACATACCCTTGATATCTCCACTAATTGCTACAGCTTGCTGCCTAAAGCGCAGCAGGACCCCAAGAAGAGATGCGCACAAGGTCGGTCCTGGAAGAAGGGCATCATTCAGATTCAGTCCACGGAACTGATAGGAACAGTTGAAAACAAGCCGATTCATCCCATTATGGCTAACTAGGTGATGAGGTATGTACCATGTTTCACCAGTCATTGAGATCTCGTCTGGGCCCAACTTCTTGAGAGCTCCTGATTGTACCAGCTGGTCGATTGCCTCACAGTAGGCTCTGGCACGTTGAGGGTCCTTAGCCAATCGCTTCTCTGTACTCCTCAAAGCTCGGCAGAACAGCCTCTTTGGATGCCTGAAACATGGGCATGTCCGGTTTCCGTAACAACGGAGTAGCATATCGGAGGATGCCAGCAACTTCCACCCTCCTTGTCTTTGCCTCCAGGAGCTCTATTGCCTCCTTGTCTTGTTTCGATCTCACCACCATCTTGTCAGTCTGAAAAGGCAGCACATCCATCTGCCAGAGTTTCTCAACATTCCTCATCAACTCTGTTGTCTGCGGCGAAACACTGGTAAGGAGGCACTGTTGTGTGCATCCTATCCACTGGATGAGGTGAGTCGGCCCCTGAAGCGTCCAACCCAGTCTTGTACGGATAGCTGCCGGCCCTCCTGGAGGGCCTAACCTCACTCGAGTGAGCAGATGGGGGTGATCCGCTCCTATCAATACAAGTGGCTTGACATGCTCGAATGGTTCGATAGGGAGGTCTGCCAGATGCTTAAATTTCCTCTTCAACATGGAGATGGGATATGAGTGATCCGCCAGACTGAGACGGTGTGAAGTGAACGCCTCCGCAACTTGAAAGCTTCTTCTGGGATGTGCAAGGGGTGATATGCAGAATGAGACGGATGATCCCTTCAAGGTTTGAACATCCTGACGTATTGTGCGTAGGACAAGATCCTCTTGTCTACCTTGCAATCCAAGTCGGTCAACAGCTTCTGGAAGGAGCATTGTGCGTTCCGATCCATCATCTAACGCCGCATAGGTGTCAAGAGTACGGTCCTTGTTCCGAAGAAGCACTCTCACAACCTTTAATAGGACACGAGTGGAAGTTAATGGCCGGTCCAGGTAAAGAACCTCGGTACCGTTGTTAACTAGACAACTCTCTACTTTGGGTGACTCTGCAGCAGGACGGGTGTTCACACTGTGGAGAACTCTCAAGTGCTTTCCTTGGCACAAGTCACAGAGTCTTCTGAGGTCGCACTGTGCGGCTTGGTGGGACCTCCCACATCTCCAGCATCTTTTATTCACCTTGATCCATTGTATGACTTCCTCCCTTGTGAACTTCTGAATGGCTGCGCACTTATTCAGGAAATGTTCTGAACTCTCGCAATATGGGCAATACTGCTTCATCTTGCCTCTCCTTTTGAAATCCGAGGGACTCTGACCATCTCGCTTTGCGGCCCTACTATCCCCAGAGCTCTCTGCCCCATGTAGCACGGTAGCCGCTGATCTACTGTGACGCTTCTCGGCTTTGTGGCTCAAGGACCCTTGGACACGGGTGTCAGATGGGATGTCATATCTCTGACACCACGACTCATACTGGAGCCACTCTGCCAAGTCAAGCAGAGTATGAGTAGCGCCAGGTCGATGGAACATCTGACGGCGGAAATTTGCCCTCAACTCAGGCGGAAGTTTCGTGAGCAGCCGTGCAACATGTGAGCCGCATCTCAGCTCAACTTCTCCATCAGAGCCCAGGGTCTTTAACATGCCCACTAACGACTGAACATGCAAAGCAAACTTCTCAAAGGCTGCTGTAACTCCCCGCCTGATCTCTGGTGAGTCCATGACAGCAGCGATTCGCTTTAAGGCGACGTGATGTGGCTGACCGAACTTCTCATTCAATGCGGCCATTGTATCTGAGTACGGCATAGGCGAATTGATGTATAAGTCAGCTATAAGGCAAGCCTCCTCCAACCTCAGATGGTCCACAAGAACCTGATATTTAAAGAGCTCAGTGGCATCCCTTGGCAACAGGTTTGTTAAAGCGAGCTTCAGGCGGGAGAATTCTATGGGGTCCCTATGGATGAAGAGGGGGATTTTCGGTGTTGGCCCATGGTATTCCTTTTCCTTCACCATAACTGATGAAGGCCGGTATGGTATGTCTTGAGAGGGGGTACGATGACTCATATGAGGCCCTGGTACGTGTTTAGGCGGAAGCCTGGATGTAGCCGAGTCCATGACAGGAGGAGAGCTGGTGCCTGGTGAGTACTACTGCGACCAGTGAGTCAGAGGCTGAATATCATGAAGCTTCCTAGCTGATGGTCTCTTAGGGGTTGAAGAAAGATGACATTTAGTTGCGGAGCTAGATGCAGCACTATCCCTGATTAGCTGGAGTTCCTTCATCATTCTATCAATCATAGTGACCATCTGGGTCTCCTCACCCTCTGGAGGCATTGACGGTGGTTCAGCAGAGGGCCATGGTGGAGGCGGTAACCAGTCGCCATACTCCTCTCCTTCCCCTCGGGTCGGAAAGTGATCCGTTAGAGGGGGGGGGGTGGTACTGGCCATGGTTCTTGTCGTGCCCTCTGCAGTACCTTAACTGAGGCCACTGGAGAACGCGTTTCCCTCTGAATCCCCCAAAGCTGTGCACGGCCGCTCCGCCTGCTCTCTTCGGGTCTACATAATGATGTGTTCTCTCTACGCATCTCATACAGCTCATTTCCGTCCTCTGCATAGAGTGTCGGAGTGTCTGTCCACTCCGCACGTCGGCCCGTTGAACGTGTATCATAGCTGGGAGAGTACTCTTCATCATGCTCACTAATATCCGAGTACCACTGAACCTGATGACGGGACCTCGTGACGTGCACTTTCAGCCGGCGTCATCATAACCACTCCCTCATGGTGAGGGCTCTACTCCTCTAGCCCATGCATATGCTGTAACAAACTTGTACGAGGTGAAACATGTGTCTGTCGTCTAACTGGACCAACCTCATAATCCTCAAGATACTGCGGCGGTCTCCGCTGCCTCTTAGGTCGAGTCGATGGGACCCAGGATGCTTCACCGCTTTGTTGCATGTTCCCGGAACAGCTTGTATCCGGCTCGAAGGACCAAATGTAGCTGAGGGGCTAAAGACTGTAAGGTGCTAGCTGCTGCTAATGAGATGGAGCTGGTCCAGGTGTGCCGGTTAGAACACCAAAGTCGGAGAAGGAATCCAGTTTAACAGATTTATTTATACAAGCATATGCAGGGGGAGAACCAGATCATAGAAGGTTGAACTAAACTGTGCTCTCTGCACACATATCAAAGACGAGCATGAATACTGGCACTGAGTGGTATCGTCTTGTGCTTTATGTCCATAGAAGTGGTCAGCATATGTGTGTGGTCTGTAACAAACAAATAAAAGATATGCTCTAACAAACAATGCTTCTTTCTTATCACAATCACACTCATAAAAACATAATTGGCATTAAAACTACTGGCTTCCCCCAAACTTCAACACAGTGTTGCCTTTGAATACAGTAGAACATGAAAACAAATACACAGCTTACATGATTACACTGTACTGGATGAGAACTCAAATACTGCTATACTTACATTTACATTTACATTTAGTCATTTAGCAGACACTTTTATCCAAAGCGACTTACAACTGAGGATTAAAGCAAGCGAGTCATCGTGAAGAGGGAAGAACTAACGCAAGAAGTTCTCAAAATACAAAGTTCAGGCATTGCTCAGAGTAGCAAAAGCCAGACAAGGGAAGATTTAAAAGGGAAGGAAAGATTTAAAAGAGAAGGATTTTTAAAAAACAAAAAAATATTTTTTTTTATGTTTTTTTGTTTTTATGTTTTATGTTAAGTTTATGTTAAGTATGTTAAGAAGAGATGAGTTTTCAGTTGTCTTTTGAATGATGCCAGGGATTCTGCATTAAGGACGAGGATGGGGAGATCATTCCACCAGCATGGAACCGTGAATGAGAATGATCTGGAGAGTGATTTAGTGCGTCGCTGTGATGGCACCACGAGCCGTCGCTCCTTGGCCGATCGTTGGCTTCTGGAAGGGATGTAGACCCGTAGGAGCGAGTGAAAGTAGGACGGAGCTGAGTCTGTGGTAGATCTGTAAGCAAGCGTCAAAGCTTTGAATTTGATGCGAGCAGCGAGTGGTAGCCAATGCAGTGAGATGAACAGAGGAGTGACGTGAGCCCTTTTGGGCTCGTTGAAGACAAGGCGGGCTGCAGCATTCTGGATCATTTGTAGAGGTTTAGTAACACATGATGGAAGTCCAGCCAGAAGAGCATTGCAGTAATCAAGTCTGGAAATAACCAGGGCCTGGACGAGAAGTTGTGTTCCATGGTCAGTTAGGAAAGGCCTGATCTTCCTGATGTTATACACTGCAAACCTGCATGATCGAGCTGTCTTTGTAATGTGGTCTGTGAAGGTCAGCTTGTCATCAAATATTACTCCAAGATTTCTTACCGACCTTGATGGGGTGATTGAGGATGACTCTAGCTGGATAGTGAAGTCGTGCTGTAGAGACGGATTGGCAGGGAGGACGAGAAGCTCAGTCTTTGCCAGGTTGAGCTGCAGGTGATGTTCCTTCATCCATGCCGAGATGTCCGACAGACAGCTTGAGATACGTGCAGCTACTGTGGGATCATCTGGATGAAATGAGAGGTGGAGCTGTGTGTCATCAGCATAGCAATGGTACGAGAAACCATGTCCCTGAATGATGGGTCCCAATGATGTGGTGTAGATGGAGAAGAGGAGCGGTCCAAGAACTGAACCCTGAGGAACCCCTGTGTTCAGTTGATGTGCTTCGGCGACCTCGCCTCTCCATGCAACCCTGAAAGACCTACCTGTGAGATAGGACTCAAACCAGTGGAGGGAGGATCCTTTGATGCCCAGTGATGAGAGGGTGGACAGAAGGATCTGATGATTCACAGTGTCGAAGGCAGCAGAAAGATCCAGCAGAATGAGAACAGAAGATTTGGAAGCAGCTTTTGCGATCCGCAGGGCTTCTGTGACCGACAGTAGTGCAGTCTCGGTTGAATGGCCTTTCTTGAAGCCAGATTGGTTGACATCTAGCTGGTTGGTCAGAGATAGGAAAGATGACACTTGGTTGAAAGCAACTCGTTCAAGTGTTTTCGCAATGAATGGTAGGAGAGAGACAGGTCTGTAATTCTCTAAAAGTGATGTGTCTAATGTTGTTTTTTTTAAGCAGTGGAGTTACCCTAGCCTGCTTGAATGCTGTAGGGAAAATGCCAGTGTGGAGGGATGAGTTGATGATGTGTGTGAGTGCTGGTAGAAGTGTGGGAGAGATGGTTTGTAGAAGGTGTGATGGGATGGGGTCTAGAGGGCAGGTGGTAGGATGACTGGAGAGGAGAAGTTTAGATACTTCTTCCTCAGTTAGTGGAGAGAAGGTAAAGATAAGGTTACTGGTAGTGGGAGAGGATGGTTTGGGTTCCTGTGTGTGTGGAGTTGAGAACTGACTGCTGATAGTAGTTGTTTTGTTGGTGAAGAAGTTAGCAAAGTCATCGGCAGTTAGCGAGGAGGTGGGTGGTGGTGGAGGTGGACAGAGGAGAGAGTTGAAAGTCTTGAAAAGTGTTCGTGTGTTAGAGGCGTTGTTGATCTTGTTGTGGAAATATGAAGATTTTGCAGCGTGAACATCAGCAGAAAAGGAAGAGAGCAGAGATTGATACATACTCAGGTCAAATGTGTCTTTTGATTTGCGTCATTTCCTCTCCATTGCCCTGAGTTTGGTCCGGTGTTCCCGAAGAACCTCAGATAACCAGGGGTTAGAGGGAGTAGCGCGTGCTGGCCTGGAGGAGAGAGGGCAGATATTGTCTAAAGAAGAAGTTAAAGTGGAGCATAAAGTATCTGTTGCGGAATTCACATCTAGAGAGGAGAATTGTGAGGGTGAGGGAAGTGAAGATGACACAGCAGAGGAAAGACGGGAAGGAGAAAGTGAGAAAGTGAGCGCAGGTTACGTCTGAAAGTGACTGGTAGGGGAGTTGGTGGAGTATGGGTAGTGAATTGTAGATTAAAAGTAATGAGGAAATGATCTGAAACATGGAGAGGTTTCACCAAAACGTTGTCTGTTTCACCAAAACGTTGTACTTCACATTAGCATCCATTTTGTGTCATCACTCTTAACTTCTCTATTCAGTAAACAACAATCAACTCAGCTCGAGTAACATAGTGAAATTGACAAGACTCACTTTCTCTCTGGACGCACACAACTTCAAACACTCAAAGGAACAAAACGATGATCATATAATGGCATTCAGTAAGGGAATTTCACGGCTCGTTCTCACTGAAGATAACGGCAGATGTCAGACTGGATCGCGCGCGCACTGCACTCTGAAGCCTTGTTTATACTCGACGCGTCGGCAAGAGCGCGAAGGTGCGCGCGGCAAAATGACGTAATTGCGGTGTGGGCGGTCGTGCGCGTTGGGTGCGCGAGACCCCATTTCGCCTGGCGGTGTGCACGGCACTTTTTGTAACATCGCGCGCGGCGCCGCATCCGAAGATGAACGACTTCGAGCCGAATCTGGCCGAACTGGTACGTCTGTACCAGCATGATTATGATCCTTCTATACACATATACATTTGCATTGATGGGCGACCATAAAAGCCTCTCATTTTGTGAATAGGATCACATTTGCATTAAGGACCCAGTTTGCACTTGTCTAAAGTAACTGCTTACATTTACAAATTAAGGTTCAAACACTCTTCAATAAGGCTTCAGTTGTTTAACTAGTTTGTACAAAAAAGTACAATAAACCTACTGCATTTATTACTCTTTTAATATGAATCAGCTATTAATAAACTACTAATAAACGGCTAACTACTTCTTCACTGCTGATTCCTGGTGGTTTAGAGGAGAATTACTCCGAGTCGCCCCCTGTCGTTTCACAGAATAGCACAACGGCGAGCGCGTCAAGTATAAACGCCTCGTCCGTTTGGAGAGGTGCGCGCGCAGTCAGCGGAGACTCGCGCTCGTGCGGACGCGTCGAGTATAAACAAGGCTTGAAGCACTCCACTGCGTTCCGCCGAATGAGCTGCGTTCCGCCAAAATAAGAGTCCCCGCGATCGGGAAGAAAGCGATCTTATACATCCACATCATAAATCAGTGTCATTAGTGAGACTTTCTCACAGTTATATCATAATAGTAGAATAAGTACCCCTTAGTTCTATAATACTTACAGTATAATTTTTTTTTTAATTCTCCTGGTTGTTCCCCAAACTTAAAATATTGTTCCCTTATACTTATATTGTAAGTACGTTATAGGTACACTATAATTACCGAAGGTTACACTGTAAAATCACTTTAATTACGCAGTACTTTCCGGGCTGTAATCTAAAGCGTTACCAATAATTTAATAGTAAGCCTATAGTTGTAAGTTAAGGTGTGTGATAGCCTAGTATTTAATGTGAGATTCTGGCAAACCGTCCGGCACCTCAGGAGTGTTTTGTTTTTCTTATGAATGTTTTTTTTTTTAAGGAAACAAATTTGAAACCTCTTTGCTTTGATTCAGAGATCAACTGATTGAAAGCAACAACAAAAAAAGGAAATAAAAAACAAGATTGGAGTAATTGGAATTCTGTCTATGTAGGGCTTGTCGGATTTTATGTGATGAAGGACTATGAAGGACTTCTTGTCTCCCTTCCCCCAGACGCATGCAGCCTAATGTGCTGTTACTGATTTGTAGACGTTTATTGTCGCATTAGAGTCAAAACGAAAGTGAAAAAAACATTAAGCTTGAATCAACTAAAAACGAAAGTGTTGCTCAATGACTCTCAGCTGATGGAATTAAGAAGGCTGGGAGCCGAGCAGTCTTTCGATGGCGGCATTGATGTCCCCCCCGGTGGCGTTGAGGGCCTGCAGGTTGGCTTCCCTTTTGATGAAGCCCATGGCACTCAGCTGCTCCAGCTGTTGCTGGAAACGCACTTCTGAGTCGATGCACTCCCTCCAGTAAACATCTGTAACATCTGTTGCATGAGCTGCTGCTGGGCATGATTAGCAGTGCCCTACCAACACTGTTTACAGTGGAGGTGGGCAGCTGTTGACCTCAACTGGGGATATCGTCGGACGGTGGAAGGAATACTTCGAGCATCTCCTCAATCCCACCGACACGTCTTCCATTGAGGAAGCAGAGGCCGAGGGCTCGGAGGTGGACTCGTCCATCACCCAAGCTGAAGTCACCGAGGTAGTCAAGAAGCTCCTCGGAGGCAAGCCACCGGGGGTGGATGAGATCCACCCTGAGTACCTCAACTCTCTGGATGTTGTGGGGCTGTCTTGGCTGACACGCCTCTGCAACATCACGTGACGGTTGGGGACCGTACCTCTGGACTGGCACACCGGGGTGGTGGTCCCTCTTTTCAAAAAGGGGGACTGGAGGGTGTGTTCCAACTACAGGGGGAACGGAGAAGGAGCTTAGTTCGCATTGCCGGCAGTAAGTCAGACTTGTTCCTGGTGCATGTCGGACTCTGGCAGGGCTGCCCTTTGTCACCGGTTCATAATTTTTATGGATAGAATTTCAAGGCGCAGCCAGGGGCCGGAGGGTGTCAGGTTTGGGGACCACCGGATTTCGTCTCTGCTTTATGCGGATGATGTTGTCGTGTTGGCCTCATCAGACCAGGACCTTCAGCGTGCACTGGGACGGTTTGCAGCCGAGTGTGAAGCGGCTGGGATGAGAATCAGCACCTCCAAGTCCGAGGCCACGGTGCTCAGTCGGAAAAGGGTGGTTTGCCCGCTTCAGGTTGGTGGAGAGTTCCTGCCTCAAGTGGAGGAGTTCCAGTATCTTGGGGTCTTGTTGACGAGTGAGGAAAGGATGGAATGGGAGATGTACCGGTCTGTTGCGGTGAAGAAGGAGCTGAGCTGCAAGGCGAAGCTCTCGATTTACCGGTCAATCTACGTTCCTACTCTCACCTATGGTCATGAGCTGTGGGTGACCAAAATGACCGAAAGCAAAAGATCCCAGATACAGGCGGCCGAAATGAGCTTTCTCCGCAGGGTGGCTGGGTGCTCCCTTAGAGGGTGAGGAGCTCGTTCACTCGGGAGGAGCTCAGAGTAGAGAAGCTGCTCCTCCCCATCGAGAGGGGCCAGCTGAGGTGGCTCAGGCGCCTGTTCCAGATTCCTCCTGGATGCCTTCCCGGGGCCGGGCGCGTCCCACCGGGAGGAGACCCCGGGGAAGACCTAGAACACGCTGAAGGGATTATGTCTCCCGGCTGGCCTGGGAATGCATTGGTTTTCCCCCGGAAGAGCTGGAGGATGTGTCTAGGGAGAGGGAAGTCTGAGCGTCTCTGCTTAGACCGCTGCCCCCGCGACCCGGGTAAGCGGAAGATGGATGGATGGATGGATGGATTATGATATTATTTTTATTTCTAAATTAAATTACTTTTATATTAATTGATTTAATTTTTATCTATTTTTATTTTAGTATGCACTGTAACCATTCATCTGTAAGACATCATCTGTGAAACAAACTTTATAAAATCAGTTTTATACATCAAACTCAGCACTACACTAAAAACATGTGTAGTTATGTTTAATTACCGTAATGACTTTGTGAATTGAGTTTAATGAGTGTGATGAGTTTAAGAATTTTTCTAATAAATATCTCTACTGAATTATACATTCACGTTAATTCATTTTCATTTCCACCACCACACACATTTAAAAAAAATATTTTAAAAGTTCTCATCACACATTAAAAATGTTTCCAAAATGTATGAGATCATACTCAATATCAAAATTCAAGTTATTTATTTTCTAATAAGCTCTTACCCAAACCAATATTAAATTTCAGAGTGTGACAGGTGTACAGTTCAGCATTTGGTCCTTAGGGCAGTTCATTTATCTCATTGACAAATGTATAATTATTGTACATTGTGGAAAAACTGGTAAAACTATTACAAAAATGATCTTAGACAATTCTTGAGTGGCATAAGTTATTCTATTTTTAAATAACAGCTGTATATCGAGATGTAGTGGAAATGTCATTTGTTCATTGCAGGTCGGATTTTTTTTTAAATATTAACAATTTCTCTTGTAATCTATTTGTCCTCTTACAGATCTTAAAACTAGACAAATTATTTAAACTTATGAGACTGTGTTATATGTAGGGTCTGGACCAATCAGACACACACTAATTATTCATATTCGTTATATTTAATGAATATAAAGGTCTATGAAACTCTCCCCCAAAACTAACCTCACAATTGAAGTTACTTTGTCAGCCGGGTGTCCGGTTACAGAACACTTTAAGACTGATAACAGACTTTTACGACCTCAAAGGAATGTGGCCACATGCGCCACATGCTTAAGAGAGAGAGACAATCTTTAATTAATTAAACTTTGCAGGATTACTCTGATCTATGAAGGAACATGCCTCACAGAAACTGTGATGATTTACTGTCCCGTGTACTATTATTTATAACAACATGGCATGTTTGATTGGGGTGTATGTGGTTGCACAACCACCCAACGGTCAATATAACCTCACCTGTATCATGCTTCCTACCTAATTAATCCACATTTAATGACACACTTTGATGTACATCACCTTCTCTTAGAATGCAATGTGAATTTGTTATGTCTATTTGAGCTTGAATGAACAGTCTAAGCACGCTGGGGACAAAGACCATAAATCAACTAAGAGCCGGTTCCCCTCGCGGACATGTCACCTTACTCATTGGTCCATTCAAACCTTAGGGGTTGGTTCTTTCTCAGGCTATATCAGAGGCAGGCAACAGTGACCGCCCTCTCTTGGTAGTTTTCATCCTGCCGCAAACATTGTTTCAGGTGATACGGGGAACCCCCTCCCCCCTCCATGGGGGATCCGGCCTCATGGAAGAGAGAGGACACTCTCTCACAGAGAACCAAGGACAATCTCAGGAGTTTGTAACAACGACTCTAACCCACCATGCAAGTTCATCATATCTTCTTCATCCAACAAAGAAGAAAATGATAGAGACTTCAACATCTGACACTCGCAGAATCATCAACAACTTCAGTTTTCAACAACTTTGATAATAGTGTACGCTATTACCCAGGCATGCAAGTATAGGGGGAGAACCGGGGCGAAAGTAACACGGGACGAAAGTAACAAAGCGATTTTCTCTGAGCCCTGACTACATTTACGTTTCAAGCTATGACAGCATGTTCAGCATGCAGCCAGTGACAGAGCTACTAAATATCACGTGATTTCATCATCGTTTCCCGCGGTTAGATCCGGAAAGCTATTTTCGAGTACGGCAAGTAAATTACTGAAGCGGTACTTTTTTTCTATTTACAAGTTGTGTTTCTCGTTTCATGTGTCACAGTAATGATCAATCTACATGTTATTTAGTGCTGCAACTCATGATAAAGTTAGCCTTGTCAGAGTTTTTCGGTATACAAGTAATTCGGGTTTAAGTGTCAGGAGTTCCAGTCGGGACGAAAGTAACACTTGTTACTTTTGTCCCGCTGCTATGTTTACGCATAGAAACAGCTGGATGGTGTAGTGATCTTTTTCTTTGTAGAAAGGTTAGAAGCTCAGACCAGGAGACGGTGGAAGTTTTCCAAGCAGAAGTTCTTTATTGCTTGTCGTTGCTGCAGTCATTCCAACATCGTCTAAATTAAAGTAACTTTACATGGTATATTATAGAGATTTTAAGAAGAGGGGCTTCTGGAGGTGGAGACAAATTCAAACAAAGCATGCAAATGTAGTACGAACACACCCTACTCTGAGGGCATTACCAATCCAATGGAATCAGTATAACTATTCAAATGCTGATAGTGGCCAGGAACTCTGGTTCCAAGAGCCATCCCAGAGCCATTAAAGAAAGTCTCAGTGATCAGACTCATTTAACTTACAATGGAGAAAACAGGATTTGCCAGATCCTCTTGCTGGAAACTGTTTCACAGCTGATATCATTTACCATCCTAACCTGAAATGCTAACTTCAACAAACAGAATATTTCTCAGTTTATATACTATTGTATTGGAACCTAAATTAAACATTTGACAAATTTCTTCAATGGAAACATGACTACATTTAGATTATTTTGATAATTCATGAATTTATCTTATTTAGTTTAATTGTCATATTGTTCATTATGTTGAATGTTTTATAAAATGGATTGACATTCACAATACAAAAATATTTTAAGCAAATCAAGTTTGTACTGTCTGGTTATTTTTGAAACATTTGATGAAACTGAAATTTAAAATTAAAATGTAATGTTAATTTTTTTGCAAAGATAAATGACAAAATATGTTTGCAGTTATATGAACAGAGTCATAGTTAATGAAAACCAGAGGAACACAAAATTAAAATATAGATGTATTGTTGTAAATGTATTGTTGTTACTTTTGACCCAACTGTGTGTTACTTTCGTCCCAACTGACGGGGTCGAAAGTAACAATGTGCAATTTATGTTCAAAGTGAAATTATACTGAAGTCATTCGACATTTGTACAAAATACCACCTGGTATTGATAGACCACACTTGTGAGTTATTAACCACAGCAAAAATATATCTCTGTCTAAAACAATATCTTTTAAAATTATGTTTTCCTGAAAAATGGTACTTTCGCCCCTGCTCTCCCTACTTTTGATTTGATGCTTTGAAAATGAAATGCTGATGTTCTTCTCATATAGTTACATGGAACTTCTCAATAGTTCCGTTTTCGGTTTCGTTCTATCACTCACCTATTTATCTATTCATGCGTGTATGTTGTTTAGTTTATTTATATTCATATAAATATCTATATTTAGTTAATAAAACTTGTACATAACATGTATTTGGTTCTGTTTTGTGTGCAATACAAAGTCACTTTTACGATCGCGGTTTTTGCTACTTGCTCAAAGTGCTGTACATGCTAAGAAATAATTATTCTTCTGTGGCCATGGAAGATACCCTTTTCTTAGAATAAATGAATAATCAAAAGAGTCCGTTGGACGAACTGATTAATTGATTCTAATATTAATTCAGCCACATCAAGTTAATCCAATTAACTGACCCAACTATTCATAATTAATAATAAGTTATTATTGATTATTAATATTTCCAAAAAGCTGAGTTCCTTACATATGTGACTTTTTAACAAGTTTTTTTATTCAGCTTCACAAGGCTAAAAGTGCTACTAGTTGAAGAAACGCCCATATACATAAAAACAATTTGACTTCCCTATCATCAGGATGCAGCAGCAGCTTCTGTGTTGACTGTCTGTCACTGGACCGTTAAAATTTGAACCATCACTGCTGAAACTGTAGGCTATTTAACCCAACAATGGGGTTATTTCTAGAAATTACCCAACGATTTTAAAAAATGACCCAATATGGTTGGGTTAACGTAAATAACCCAACGTTTTTTTTACTGTAGTTACTGTAATTTTTTACTGGTTAAAAATAACCCAACGAATATCCCAACTATGGGGTATTATAGCACCTCCCCAACTGTGGGTTAAGGCCTACTCAAGTTCTCTTTCATACACTTAATAAAATTAAAACAGGCCTACAATTTAGAAAGTGCCATGTTCAAAAAGAACCTGCGATCTAAATAATTAGCTTGACCCAATTCTTCTTTTAAAAAAATCTCTAGGTTGGGTTTTTTAATCCAAAATAAACTCATGTTCCAATCTGTGTTTAACCTTTAACCCATCCTGTTTTAACATTGCATAAACACATTTACAAATGATTTAACATAAGTTCTACAAATCTTCCAGTGGGATATCTGAAAGTAATAAAAATGTATTAAAAGTTGTAACTTCAGGATTAGACAAAATGTCCCTTCCTTATATAGTGTAACTTAAAAACACTATAACCCATGGGTTATTAAATCATAAAAGTTAAAGTTCAATGTTTTAAGTTATATTTAGTAGTAGCCTATGCTATAAGTCAGTTTTGTTTGCCAAGATCTATACGGCTCAGTGAAAAATTAAAGTGAAAAAAAAAAAACTTTTCTCAAGAGTATGCACTTGTAGCCTATAGTTTTTTAGCAGATCTTTAGCAGTTTAATTCTTATGTTATTTAAATATAATGTAGTAGAGTATTTACAATAAATGTAAGACAGCTCATGTAAGTCTATTGGGGCCATCTAGTGGGCCCCGGCGAATAAGTCAAGAACCACTGTTTCAGCCATAGCAGGACTCTCCAGTTCGCTAGATGTCAGTAGTGCACAATCAGATTGAAAACCACCACAAATCAACACAAGAAAAATAGTGGTTACCTTACTAAACTTCCGGGCATGGCGGAGAAGAAAATAGCCGGTATGTTTGCCTTCCTGTGTATCAGTTGTCTGATAATAGTGCATGGTAAAATAAAATAAAAAGAATAGTCCTAACGTTATATAAATAACGCAATACTTGTAAATCTCTTCCCACTTTTGATTTGATGCTTTGAAAATGAAATGCTGATGTTCTTCTCATATAGTTACATGGAACTTCTCAATAGTTCCGTTTTCGGTTTCGTTCTATCACTCACCTATTTATCTATTCATGCGTGTATGTTGTTTAGTTTATTTATATTCATATAAATATCTATATTTAGTTAATAAAACTTGTACATAACATGTATTTGGTTCTGTTTTGTGTGCAATACAAAGTCACTTTTACGATCGCGGTTTTTGCTACTTGCTCAAAGTGCTGTACATGCTAAGAAATAATTATTCTTCTGTGGCCATGGAAGATACATTTTCTTAGAATAAATGAATAATCAAAAGAGTCCGTTGGACGAACTGATTAATTGATTCTAATATTAATTCAGCCACATCAAGTTAATCCAATTAACTGACCCAACTATTCATAATTAATAATAAGTTATTATTGATTATTAATATTTCCAAAAAGCTGAGTTCCTTACATATGTGACTTTTTAACAAGTTTTTTTATTCAGCTTCACAAGGCTAAAAGTGCTACTAGTTGAAGAAACGCCCATATACATAAAAACAATTTGACTTACCTTTCATCAGGATGCAGCAGCAGCTTCTGTGTTGACTGTCTGTCACTGGACCGTTAAAATTTGAACCATCACTGCTGAAACTGTAGGCTATTTAACCCAACAATGGGGTTATTTCTAGAAATTACCCAACGATTTTAAAAATGACCCAATATGGTTGGGTTAACGTAAATAACCCAACGTTTTTTTTTACTGTAGTTACTGTAGTTTTTTACTGGTTAAAAATAACCCAACGAATATCCCAACTATGGGGTATTATAGCACCTCCCCAACTGTGGGTTATTTTAAGGCCTACTCAAGTTCTCTTTCATACACTTAATAAAATGAAAACAGGCCTACAATTTAGAAAGTGCCATGTTCAAAAAGAACCTGTGATCTAAATAATTAGCTTGACCCAATTCTTCTTTTAAAAAAATCTCTAGGTTGGGTTTTTTAATCCAAAATAAACTCATGTCCCAATCTGTGTTTAACCTTTAACCCATCCTGTTTTAACATTGCATAAACACATTTACAAATGATTTAACATAAGTTCTACAAATCTTCCAGTGGGATATCTGAAAGTAATAAAAATGTATTAAAAGTTGTAACTTCAGGATTAGACAAAATGTCCCTTCCTTATATAGTGTAACTTAAAAACACTATAACCCATGGGTTATTAAATCATAAAAGTTAAAGTTCAATGTTTTAAGTTATATTTAGTAGTAGCCTATGCTATAAGTCAGTTTTGTTTGCCAAGATCTATACGGCTCAGTGAAAAATTAAAGTGAAAAAAAAAAAACTTTTCTCAAGAGTATGCACTTGTAGCCTATAGTTTTTTAGCAGATCTTTAGCAGTTTAATTCTTATGTTATTTAAATATAATGTAGTAGAGTATTTACAATTAATGTAAGAGAGCTCATGTAAGTCTATTGGGGCCATCTAGTGGGCCCCGGCGAATAAGTCAAGAACCACTGTTTCAGCCATAGCAGGACTCTCCAGTTCGCTAGATGTCAGTAGTGCACAATCAGATTGAAAACCACCACAAATCAACACAAGAAAAATAGTGGTTACCTTACTAAACTTCCGGGCATGGCGGAGAAGAAAATAGCCGGTATGTTTGCCTTCCTGTGTATCAGTTGTCTGATAATAGTGCATGGTAAAATAAAATAAAAAGAATAGTCCTAACGTTATATAAATAACGCAATACTTGTAAATCTCTTCCCAGCCCCGTGTTTTATTATTTGCAGCAGAACATTTAAACAGCCTAGCTATGCATCATCACACTATTAGCCCTATTCTGTAATCATGTAAATCTAGCTGTAGTGCACATTCAGATGATTTCTCCTCCTCAGTCCGCTCGCAGGATCCCGGCCAGCGGCGTGTGTTGGACAGCGCCACGCGCCAGCGCCGTTTGACCCGCCAGCTCGAGGCGCTCGAGAAAGACAACTTCCAGGACGACCCTCACGCGAGCCTCCCGCAGCTCGTCAAGCGTCTGCCGCAGTTTGACGAGAGCAACGAATCGAGTCGGTGTTTTGCATCATTCAATCCCCATCCATTTGCACGTATTAAATATATCGACTATGTTGCGTTGACGGTTGTGTTGTCTTTATTTTAATTTCAAGGCAAGCGGAGGAAGAAGACAAGGGGTGATCATTTTAAACAGAGGTTCCGCAAAAACTTCCAGACGCTTCTGGAGGAGGAGGTAAAGCAAAACAGGACAGATTAACTTTTCTATGGTGAATGTTACGGAACCTCAAAAGAAACCGCAAAAAAAAAAAAAAAAAATATATATATATATATAAAGAACATTAACCTATGTAAGACCGTTAAAGGGATAGTTCACTCCAAAATT
The DNA here is from genome assembly GCA_026230005.1 of Gila orcuttii. Taxonomy (NCBI): domain Eukaryota; kingdom Metazoa; phylum Chordata; class Actinopteri; order Cypriniformes; family Leuciscidae; genus Gila; species Gila orcuttii. The sequence goes on along the minus strand of JAPDVR010000004.1, from coordinate 30,007,805 downwards.
AAAACGTGGTCATCATTAACGTCTTTCCAAACCTGTATGAATTTCTTTCTTCTGTTTAACACAAAATAAGATATATTAAAGAATGTTAGTAACCATACAGTTGGCGGTAGCAGTCAATGACTTCCAAAGTAGTTTTTTCCTACAATGAAAGTTATTGGGTACCGTCAACTGTCTGGTTACCGACATTCTTCAAAATATCTTATTTTGTGTTCAACAGAAGAAAGAAACTCCTACAGGTTTGAATGAAACAACTTGAGGGGGAGTAATGATAATTTTCATTTGAGTAAACTATCCCTTTAAAATTGGAAATTACTCATAAATCATGATGGCATTTGAATAAAAGTTACTGTTATGACAGTAGTACTGTAACAGGATGTAAATATTAATCTTCAAAAGTAAAATGACAGGGCATAATATAACAATGTCACAATGTAAACATATGATTAATTCTAAATCTAGGCTGCTGCTACTTTTTCTTTTTGGAGTCCTGGAAATATTTTCGTGACATTCACCCTCTTACACTTTTTTTTGTTTGTTTTCTTTTTTCTCTTCCAGGACTTGAGTGTCAGTGAGGGTCCAAACTATCTGACTGCATGTGCTGAGCCCTCTAAGTTTCCTCAGCGTCATTTCTGTGCAGTGTGCGGCTTTCCTTCGAACTACACCTGTGTGTCGTGTGGATCTCGCTACTGCTGTGTCCGATGTTTAGGAACACACCACGAGACCAGGTAACACACTCGCTCATGCATGTGTGGCTGGAAGGCAACACACTTCCTCAAAAGTGATACCAGATAATAGTAACAAAACTTACACAACAAGACAACTCAATTTTGTTATCTGATTTCAAATCTGTATGACTTTCTTTCTTTTTTCTGCGGAAGACATTTTGAAGAATGTTTTAACTTTTTCTAGAAGTAAAGAAAGTCATACAGGTTTGGAAGGACATGAGGGTGAGTAAACAATGACAAGTCAAGATGAAACATAATGAAAGGTCAAGATGAAACACCAATATGGCATATGGTAAACTGATAGGACTAGGCAAGATTAAATGTAAATTGTGCTCCTTGTCTTTTCAGGTGTCTGAAGTGGACGGTATGATCGGTTCATCTGTCCTGAACTCCTATCAAAAGCAAAGCAAGCTTAGGGGTCCTACTGCACTCTTACAAGCTTATGTTCCTCAAAAGCATCACAGCCATTTACCTGCACAATAAACATATTGAGGCATATATTACTAGCAGTCCTAGGTCTGGTTGCTAAAATAACTATCGGTCATGCACCCCTCTGTACAACAAATAGGCTGTACTTCAATTGAAAGTCCATTTAATCAGATGAAACTGATAGAACATTTACCAAACACACACACAAAAAAAAACAGCTGTTGAAGTTTTGTAATCGGAGTTAATTCTGTGGCAAGTAAGCTTTGGCTTGTTCTTAAATAAAGAATGACAGTGGAAACTGCAATTTAAGTGTTTTTGGAATAAATCTCCCCAATTGGCAGAAAGAAAAGACATATGGCTACAAAAGCTAAAACATGTTCTATGAAAAATAATGTGCTTATTCAGGGATTTCTCTTATCATAATTAAAGTAACCTACAGCAGGTACAATGGTTTTTGTATATGAAGTTTTGTAATTCAACGCAAAGTATTCTTCAAGCTTTTGTATGTAAATATATGTACATAATTGTTTACCTTATTGTTATAAAATGTTGCTGTCTGAAACAAATAAATGACTAGAAGTGGTAAAAATGTGCTGGTTTTATGATCCGTTTGGCATAAATTTGTGATAAATTTGTAAAAGACTTTGTGATTATAAATGGCACCAACAAATTTAAATCAAAATTCATTTTGAAATCATCCATGCATCCGATATTAAAATAATTCTGAACTGTAATAATTCCATACTATAACCCCCATGATGAGCACTAACATTAAAGTAATATTACATTTCTAGTGCTTCAGCAGGAATAACTTCCAAACAGTACTGTGATGAAGGTGAGCAATCATTTGATTTCTTTTTTGTGTGTTCTGTGAAGGCACATATACAGTTCAATATGAATAGAGCATTATTGTGATTTAGAGCACAAATTGCATTAATTAATTTGGTTCATTTTGTGCTTGGAGCATAATTTTGGAGAAGTTCTAAAAAGCTAAAACATTCACATGGCATCAGTACAATAATAAGTACATTTTCCTCCTGTATCTGTCCCACATTATATTCCAGACAGTCGTTTCATTAACTTTGTGTTTTCCAACATTTCTATATGAAGCGCAGCTCGTGTGTTTCTGCCAGTCCGCAGCTGGTCTTATGTCCGTGGAAAAGTTCAGACAGAGCCTTCATGTATAAACTGTGGTAATGATCCACCTGTTCCTGAGATGGACTGTCAACCTGAGGCACTGTGATGGGATGGCCCACTGGAAGACACAAAGGAACATTGCAATCATACAGCAGTTCACTGTTTCAGCAGCAGACAGATTGGTAGGTGTCGCTACCAGAAAAATCATTTGAGAAGAAATTATTGACGTGAGAAGTCTTTCGAACTGACCAACGGTTGTGACAGGACGTCTGAATGGCAGAAGCAGCCAGCGCCCCCCAGTGAAGAGACAAGGAGCAAAACCCATAATCTGCTTAAAAAGAGCCTGCAGCCGTCGACCCACACTGCCCTCAGACAGAACCACCTGCGGGAACAGCTCGTTCTCACCAAAGGAGTACACAGGAACCAGGTCAGCCCTGAGTACACAGCGAAAAAAATGATTGTGCAGTCAAGACAAACGTAAAAGTGAAAAGAATTTATTAAGTTGGCAGTTTCTGCTTATAATATGTGTACATTTTATTTCACCTTTCAAGTTGCTATTGCTGAAATTTCCAGGGTTCCCACACTTTTTTTTTTACCAATTGATTTCCATGATTTCTCCATTACTATTTAATTCAAGTTCTACCTCCTGTCTTTCTAGTTGAAATAATTGCCATCCTCTGTTTAGAGCAGTGTTTCTCAACCTGGGGGCAGGACCGACTAAGGGGAGTCAGCAAACTTTCGAAGCTTAAAATGATATAATATAAGACAAATCAACTCAATAACTGTCATTTTTATTTAAGAAACAAGGTTCTCGTGGTCTTGGAAAACCTAGATGTATAAGGGAAATTCACAAGTATGATTTATAGACCTGGAAAAGTCATGGAAATGTTTATAATTAATAAAAATTTGTCTAGTTATGTCAAGCTCTAGAATATTTTATAGGGTATAAATTGGAATAGTTTTAAAAATGCAATTGTAAATGAACAAAGTCATGTAAATTCACTGGTTATAAAACATATAATAAATATATAAAATTTAAAATTCTGAAACTATGGAATGCAATTATAATTATTTTAATATAATTGCCTCTCATAATTTCTGTAAATAAAAAAAGTTTGAAAATGAGCAGCTTTGTTATTACAGCAGAAGCACCAGAAACATCTTGGTGGTCTTTTATTTGACAATGGGCGACCTTGAATTCACAAATGTTAGGAGCTATTGGAATCAGAAAGGGAGAACCACTGATTTAGAGCATTCGAGAGAGGGGTCAGAAATTAGATAATAGTGAAATGAAACTAGTTTTTCCAAAGGCCCTGGTTGAGAACCACTAGTTTAAACTAGGGCTTTTTATTTTAATCAACTGGTGCTCAATCTTCTTGTCTCGTTCTTGTCTCTTTCTCACCCATGCTTAAGCGCCAGTCGTACAAAGCCTTTCCTGTGTTTCATGACCACAGTGTTTACTCCTGGAGACGAGGTAAGTGATTCCTCTGCCCCACCAATGATGATGACCACAGCGTTACCCACACCAGTACGGCTCAGCAAGTAATCCAAACTCTCCTTACTGACAGGCAACAGACCTGAAAATGAAAAATAGTTGGAGAAACACTCCACTTCTTGTCTCTCTCATTGAGTTATGCTGTAGCAATTTTTTTTACTGACCTGCACACAAAACATATTCTCTGAAGAGAGGAATGCGGAAAAGTCCAGCCAGGATTGCAAGCGTGGAGCGTATTCCAGGAAAGGTTTCCGCAAATCCATTACGGTCTGTGCTAAAGCACGAGAACGCTCCCATACACATGATGCCATGAGGGTGACAACCTAAAACATAGTTCTTACTGGGATTCAATTCAGCAGTCTTTACCAGCTGAAGGAATAGAGCGTCAAAGAGGGAGAGAGATGGAGCAAGGGTAGGAGACAAAGAAGATTCAAGAGGTGAGGCTGAAGATCAACTGATGTCTTTTTTCAGTAACTGGGTATAAGGATTGTGTTATTTACCTTCACAGGGAAATAGTCTCGTAAGTGTTTCCATACTTCCCAGTTTCTCACAAACTTTGTTCTTCTGCCACCTAGTGGACATATAAATCATTAGCATTTTTTTTTTTCAATTCTATCAGACAATGAAAGCTCTTTAAATATATTTAAAATTGAATTGATCTTAGGTCAACCTGTGAATTTAGATGGAAAATTCTAGGTCTGCAACAACTAATCGATAAAAATCGATAATGAAATTCATCAACAATGAATCTCATTATCGATTAGTCGCGTCTGCTCACCGTGCGCGGAAAACTTCCACCAGTCACGACAAATTACAGCACTGAATAACGCGTTTCTATGGACAAAATGTGTCTAAAAATAGTAGAGAAAACGGAGTGAGCTTCTGCTGCTAGAAAAGAGCAAGCAGCCCAAAACATGAGAATTCTTTATTTTAGGCTTCTAGCTGATGCATTAGCGTAATGTTTAATTGGAGAGGGAGACAATTAATATTCAGCGCAAAAATGTTTCTTTTGCTTAAATATCTGTTGTTGGACACTAAATTTAGGTTTAAAAGTCAACATGTAATTCAAGTATTTTATGAGAGTGGTAACTGTAATGGGATAACAGCATGTAATTTAATATTTTCAGACTTTTTTTTTACATTTACAGGATAAAGAAATGACAGCAACAGTTTACTGGGTTCAGAGTGAATGTGTGTGTTCTTGCAGAGCATTCCTATTATCTGTTAACTGAGTTTGTGTTTTTATTTATTATCTTTATTATTATCTTCATTTTAATATAGGGATTTAAACTGTCCTTTTCCTTTATAGCCCTTTTCGCACATAGCTCTTTTGCATATAGCATATAGATATATTCACTATATATGTTTTCACAGCATTCAGTTGGCAGGTTTGTTAGAAACATAGCATTGGGTAGGATGTATAATAGTATGTTTTTTCAATAAATAAATCAAAAAAGAAAATTGGGCTTTTTTAAGTCCAATTAATCAAAGAAATAATCGTCCAACTAATCGATTATAAAACTAATCGTTAGTTGCTGCCCTAGAAAATTCTGTGATCATTTGCTCACCTGCATGTTGTTCCAAATCTGTCTGACTTTCTTCTGTGGAACTAAAGAATGTTGGTAACCAGACAGGTTTGGTTACCATTGACTTGGGGAAAAAAACATTTCCCAGAATATCTTCTTTTGTGTTCCTCAGAAGAAAGTCATACAAGTTTTTAAGGCTGCACAAATAATCACAATAAAACCCCACGTGATTTGGCAAAGGTTGCGATTATTTAATGTGCAGCTTGTCAGTGCAGTGCGGCTTATCGGTAGTAAATGCTGCTCCATCTGAAGGCCAGAGGGCGCTCTCAAGCAGACACGCCAAATATGCCCCGCCGCAGAATAGCACGCATCATTCCAAGAAATCCCTATCGCTGTAGCTGAATAAACAGAAGACTGCAATGCTTTGATTGATTAAACATGACTAATAAACACACGACTGCCCAAAACTGACACAACGATTCTGTGTAAGAAGCCACATCATCTCACAGAAGGATGCTCAACTGTCATTATGAAGTGAGTTTGGAGTAAAAGCATGTTATTAAATAGATAGATAGATAGATATGCACTTTTCAAATGCACGTTATAAGTGACTCAAACTCACAGTGCTTTCAGATGGAGCAGTGTTTACAGAGCCCTCATCAATGACAAGCTGCACATAAAAAAAAAAATAATCACAGTAAGCCAAATTGGTTTAAGTGCTGTTTCATGTAAATTGCGATTAATCGTGCAGCCCTATTTTAACAACATGAGGGTAAGTAAATGATGACAGAATTTTCATTTTTGGGTGAACTATCCCTTTAACAATCCACGTGTGTTTGTGTGTTGTAGTCATAGGTTGACCTCTCTCAGGTGTTTGCCAATCATAGATCTGCCAGGAGATGTAAAGAATGGGGATGAGCCACAGAGAGGTGAACATCAAGTAGATCATCAACAGTACACAGGCCACCCCTGCATATACACACACACACAGCATTGGTAGTAATCTTAAAATGTCATCTCAACACACAAGGCAATGAGAAGCATCGTGGAAATTTCCATATAGCACCCAAAATTAACTTGTTTCCTTTTCTGTGTGTGTGTGTGTGCGTGCAACAGGTCTCACCTAAAAACAGAAATGAAATCACCTGTTGTAAAACACTGATATCCTCGATAAACTCCTTCCATTGAGACTTCGCCTCCTTCCCCTTTAAATCTGAAACTGACAAAGAAGGGATAAAACAGAGAGGAGGAAGAGGAAACATTATGAGATGTCTCACATTAAGGAGGTTCAGTGTTTTAACTTCTGAATCTGAATCATATGTCTACTCCAGTTAAACTGTGTAATTTGAGCAGGATATTCACCAAAGCAAGTGGTAAAAACATTGTCAAATTTTAATACATTTGAGTTTAGGAAAATATGTGTAACCGCAGGCGCTAGTAAAGTATTTGAACCATTGACCTGAACCTGTGCAAGCAGCAGAGACTTCAGTCGTCAGATTCACTCACTGTAAATCTGTGTCATACAAGGTGAAATACCTTCATTGGGCAATCTGGCCGTCACAGTTCAGTAGGCAGCAAGATCAGAAATTAACCTTAACTTAGCACTAGAATGCCACATTTTAAACGTGGAAACACTGCCATTAATGTGGCATCATGTTGTTCCTAAATCAGCATATCACACAAATCTTGAGTTCTAGATGTAAATTTATAATTTAGATTTAGACATTTAGTTATAGGTGTTATCTTTATATTCAAGATGCAGACTTTGGATGTACATTATAAACAATATTTGTACAGGAAAAGAATGGAACAATGTTACTTAAGAAATTGGTTAACTAAGTTTACCACACGCAGTGAAAAATTATAGTTAAAGAAGAAATAAAATGTTACTGTTAAATTAAGTATGAATTATCATTATAAATTATAATATACAAATACTGTATGTATTTTAATAATAAAAATCACTTTATATTACTGTGAACATCTGTAAAAAGATGTTTACAGAAATTCTTGTGACATGCATTATAATGTTGTATGACATTTTATGTTTAGTTATTGTGAGTATTAAGTTTGTGTTTGTACTGTTACCCTGATGGTATTTTGTGATTTTATGTTGTACATTGCCTATTCAGTTATAATTGTTAATAAAAATGCCAATCTTGATGAACTTTAATTCATCGTGTGGCTTTCTATTTTACAACCTGTTTTTATGGTGCTTATCAGCATTACAAAGCAGATTGTACTAAATAACAATAAATTGGCATATCAATATCATATCGTTAATGTATAGCCTACAGTTATCCCAAAATATTGAAATATTTGTATTTATTGTAAACGTGGCATTTGAAATTTTGTTTCAGTGTAATATGATAATAAGCAAATATTGTTTTTAATTTGGACAATCTGACATTCTTACCTTTCAGCAATTCAAATCCGTGGTTAGATTTATTTTAAAATGGAAAATGTATGTAGGCTGCAACGTGCATACGCAACATTTAACGTAAGTTAGTGTTATGACAGATCAACAAATTGATAGGCTAATTTAAACATTTCGGGCCTAATATTTAACCAGATTTGCTTAATACATTACAGACATAAACGTATAAACTTTGCGGTTAAAGCTGCGTTTTAAATCATTTTCAAATGTTATATCATCTCCCGTCAAATCATTTAACAGTACATTTGCGTGAGCCTACCGTTATCTTTTCCCATTAAGTGGTCAATTTTAGTGATCCCAGTAGCAAACGATTCCTCTTCCTCTTCCTCACCTTCTCTGACTGAAGCCTCGCGTTTCTCTTGTTTGCACTTTGATCGGTTCAATTGGTCAAACAGATAGCGATTCCCTTTCTAATCGCGTCATTGTAAATGTATGTTGGCAGTATCAGGACTGGCTATCTAGTGTTTATTTCCAGCCACATATGAATGCTCGTCCGCTTGACTGAAAGCCGTTTAAATCACCATTTGCTGAAATGCACCAACATGAATCGTTCGTAAACAATGAAGAAAACATTTTGATTCTTTGCTGTCACACCTAGGCAACGAAAACGCCACAAACGCCTACTCTTATGCCCGAATAATAGCCTACATGGGGTCGTAAAATTTCTTTTAAATATCTCTGCTACCCGGAGCGGCCAGTCGCGATTTGGTTGAACGAACGAACGCTCCTCGCGCGCGTGGCCGCCTTTAGACAGCTGTAGGAGGAGCGACTCGACTGTGTGTGTGCGCGCTTACTGACAGAGCGCGCGCGCGCTCTACTGCTGCATTTGAAAAATGTTGCCTAGTTCCTAAGTAGTGCTTGCGACTTGTTGCTTCATGAAGTGCTCACAGGAAATTTGTTGTAATCTCTCTTTTTTAACGGGTCCAACCCTGTTATTTTTTTCTCTTTATTTTACTGTTAATATTTAATTACCTTATAGATCAATATTTTTGCTATGTAGCTATCAATATATCTCATCAGTATCTTTCATTTATCTAACATCTTTCATTTGTCTAGTGTCATGTTCCATTCAGGGGTGAAAAAAAGAATAGCTAATTAAATAACTCTTTAATGAATAAATTTTTTTCCTGGCTTTAGAGACAGATTGAGACTGATGAGATTTTCCCAAAGTAATTTAGAATTACAGCCTCCCCAACCCCCATCTAACTCAGTCTGTCTTGATAACGAATTTTTTAGACCAGTTTTGTGCATGCCAGTTTAACTGATTCGGCAAAAAGATCTGACTCAAAAGTTGTTCACTAATTAGTTATTACTGCTAGATTTGCCTTTTAACATATCATGAAATAAAAATTTAAATGTCACCACAAAATCAAAATGAACAATGCTTGTTTTTTTATGGAACATTGCAGTATTTATTATAAAGTATTTATCCAATGCACATCATAATTTTTGTTTAAAATTCATGTGCCTTGTAATCTTTGATCTAAATATGTTTCCCCTTCCTCTTGCAGTAACATCTCTTCTCTTCTCTTCTCTTCTCTTCTCTTCTCTTCTCTTCTCTTCTCTTCTCTTCTCTTCTCTTCTCTTCTCTTCTCTGATGATGTGTTTACTTGCGTGAGGGAGGGATCAACCTGTCACTCACATGACATCACAGCTTTAGCCAATCACAACCATCAAATCAATTCCCAATGGTCAAAATCAAGTCTTGCCCTACTTTTTTCATGTTTAAGAAGCCATTTCACTCGGATATACGTCACAACTGGGAAGAAAAGACTTGTCACAAATGGGAAGAAAAGACTTATCACAACTTCCGTTTCATGCTGCCTTTAAATTGAGCAGTCATCTGAGGTATGACCCATTTCATATATCAACTACAAAAACATCTCCAACCAAGTGAATTTACAGTTGTCTTGTCTGTTGTCTTTATCCATCTCACCATATTCATTTATTAACATACAAATCAGGTATTAGTTATTTATTGACTATATCATATTTTTTTTTTGTTTTACCCCGACAGCTGTACTTGCTGGCCTCCGTTACTCAAGCAAATTTCTATTCTTTTTGTTTGAACCTAGTCATAGATTATGAGGAACAATCTGGATTACCAAACATGACACCAATAGTGTTCACTAAAATCTTAACTCATTACTCAGTAGCATATGCTATTTTTTTAGTGCAAGTTATTCTTAAGTGCACAGGCAAAGTGTGATTCATTGATTACTGATCAATGGTTAGGCCTATATTCTTGCTATCCGACTATTCCTCTGATGCAGTCTCATGCCGTATGCGCATGAGCTACGCTAATTAAATGTGTGATGACACCATGACTGTCTGCCATCCTGAAGTGTGAGTACTTCACTGTTATTTTTATCTTTTGTTTTCATGTCTTTAAGTCCTACTTTTCACATTTCTCCTTCATCTCTTGTCTCTTGCTCAAATCACAACGTTTTCTCACTCTAGCCATGGATAGCACAGGAAGGAGAGGTGCATCTATTAATAAAGTGATGGAAGTGTGGGGATGGAGTGAGAGAAAAAAGGGAGAATGCCTACGTTTATGGAAAAATAGGACTGTCATCAATAATGACTTGTTCTGGAAAGGTCTGATGGCTAGGTGATTCTGTTGATGATAGCCATAAAGTAGGCTACCTGTTCAGGTGATTGCCCAGCTAGATTTTTCTAAAATGTTACAATGTCATTGTCTGGTTTTCTTGTTGTAATTAGGTACAACAATATTTAAAATTATACAATAATGTTCCAACATTCTCCTAACCTTATTTTTTTGTACTTCTATTCTTAAAACATTTAGCCTAATTGTAATAGTCCAAAATGGATAACATTACAAACAAATACAAATAACATTATAAGGATGTTCAGAAAATGTTGTTTCAGAATGTTTTCTCTCAACGTTATGAGAACGTCCATCAAGTAAACAACATTATAAAAACGTTCCAAAATAGGTTGGTCAGAACGTTTCTCACAACATCACGAGAACGCATATTATAATGTTATGAGAACGTTCTATAAATCTTATTTAAATAACGTTTTATATTAAGCTAACATTTACATAGGCTAACATTTGCAAAATATTAGTGAAAGTTGTGGGAACGTTCCCTGTTACCTGGATTTTAGCTACGATCTGACTAGTGGTAGGCTTGCTTGGGTGCTAAATGAATATAGGATAAACACAAGTGTAAATGAAAAGAAAGATTAATTTGACAATAATGGAATTTCAGCAATGACTTAAATGTTGCCGCGCTGACAGACTGCATACGTCTGCACACAGTGAACGTGGACAAAATTGTAAATACGTTCGTCGAATCAGCTGTCAGAAAGGTGGAGGCAAGGGCAGGCATAAACGTAACAACGGCATAACAACAGTCGGTGGAATTTATATTTATTATGGTGAGGGCAGAAAATGTCGACCATTCGCAAAAACAGCAGCATGATACAACGTCATTTTTGGAGAGCGAGGCGCGCATCAGAACGGAGTCAGTAGCTCGGCATCTGCTTCTCCGTTGACCGACGAGCTCTAAAACAGGAATATTAATAGCAGCGCGAAGTGCGCCGCCACCGCCGATATATCTGGTCATCTACGGTCTCTGCATTCGATTACCGTGAAGTCGTCTCGGGGTTATAGTGAGCAGGCACTACCAGACTGCATTTGTGAATGGTTCTATGGGCCTGCTTTGAACGGATGTTTTGTTTTTTCTCTCTCTAACGTCGCAGTGAACTGCACCATGGATAGCGAAGCGCTTTCTCATCGTGCTCCGCGCGGAAGGTGAATGGGGATGAGGATGTTGTTTACAAAAAGCAGCCAGCCGTCAGCGCACTGATGCTCGAGCTCCCCGAATATTTACTTTTTTTTTTCATCTAATCTTTTATGACACGTCTGGAAATTACTGTCACCTCCGTCTTTCCTCTATGAAGAAGGCAATGTCATCGTCAGCAGACCGGCGTGGATTTGTTGTTGTCTGATTTTACTACTTGTCCTCTGCAATTCGACTTCACGCCATTTATGTAAGTCAGTCTATTTTGCACCATTTGTTCTCTGTACATTGAAGGCGGATGTTTAAATCATAGGCGTATATTGTGACGAAATTCGACCTCAATTGGTATTGACTTGTGTGTGAAAATATAATTACAAACATCTAGGAAAGGATAGCAATACGATCTCCCACAGAGGAATTGACCAACCATTAGGCTACCGTGTTTGTCAATATAGCCTATAAATATTTTTTTTCGTTGACTAAGTTACCTAATTCAGCTTGTCCATGAAAACAGTTGTCAGTTAAATAAGCCGTGTATTTTGTTCGCTATTGCGACTGTTCGTCATTTTTAAAACGAAAAATATGTCATGGTTGACTTGTGCTTACACCGTCGATATTTCTTCCACAAAACCCGGCAGAGTCCCTAAACAGTGTAAAAAGAGTAAGGTACAGGCAGGTTTGTGATCATTTGAGCCTATAAAAGTGACGCGTCTGGAGGAGCGTTTTCTTCAGGTAGAGTCAGAGTGCGCGCGAGAGTTTAAGAGTTCATTACGTAGGAAACGAGCCGTTAACGGGTGATTTATGAGATATCCCATCAATAATGTCATTATGTAAAAGCATACACGATGCATTTGTCTTTTCTTTTCTTTTTTTTTTTTTCTATTTTTGTCATTCATAGACTTTGGTGACGAGTCGTGTAACCTGGTCTAGAAATATTCGTCTCACGTAACGTCTGCATAAACCGCGCGTGAAGGTGGCATCAGAATGCCAATGGCACGTGCGACAAGCTACAACTGCAGCCAATTTTATTACAGTCGTGATATGATAGTAGATGGGAGGCGTGGCTGCGCGTGAGCGTGTATGTCTGTGGCTTGAACCTGGACGTCTCCGCATCTTGTGTATTCTTGTGTATTCCTGGTAAAGATTAATAGCACATAGTTAGAATGACCAGCGGAGACATTATTCGGGGATTAAAAGGAAAAGAGGCGGGGTGAGCGCGGGGAAAGCCAGTTAGGCGAGGATGTTTTAGACTGGAGTTGCCTACACTGCAGACATGAGGAGACCAGCCCCACCTTGTCTGGGGGTTGTGGAAACGCTCACACAGGGCTTTTTTCGGGGGCCATTATCATATTATGAGACATTTTTACAATACAGGATAAAAATAATTGTATTATTTGACCTTCAACCAATCCTCCTCAATTAATCAAAAAGTTGTAGCAATGTGTATTTCCCTTTTTGGAGTGATACATCTAAATAAGTGATGGGTGTGTTCTCAGATTCGAGTTGGATATCAGTGTATACATATAGAATAGACAGAGAGAGAGAGAGAGAGAGAGAGAGAGAGAGAGAGAGACAGAGAGGTGTCTACAACCTGTTTCAGATCAAACCCCCTTTGTTGGAATAGAGACAGATACGCTCACTGTATAAAACTAAGTGTTGCATTATAAGCATGGGGTATAATTACATATTTTATCAATGTTTCTACATTCTTTATGATGCGTACATTGCATAGCTATTAGTCATATATTTTTGCAGAATCATTTACTTGCACATGTGCATTTTAATGGAATACATTTCAATGTGGGAGGGGCAATGAAACATTTAGCTGAATTAACTATTAGAAAATTAACTTAATATTACAATATAAACAAATATCTTACATTCTATTATAATTGTATTATATTAAATGTATTACATTCATATATTTATTGTAATAATATCTTTCTCAAAATTTAGACCCTTTGCAGTACCACCACAGATCCTCTGGACTAAAATCTAGCAACTTCACTCAAATTCACAGAACAACAAGAGTGACTTCTAGTGGCTGTTAAGAGAATGCCTACTGTCTCTATCTCCATCTCTCACTGACTCCCTGTCTCTCAGCTCCCATTAATTTGTTTTTGAAATTTGATGAAACAGCATATGACAACAGCATGTGGGATAGAGAGAGGGACATGAGAAAAGAGCAGAAAGGGTGAATAAGCATAATAAGATAATAAGCAGATAGTTTAAAAGACTGTAATTTGAAAATAAGAGAATGGAAGTGCAATTGTGAACAAGGTAGAGAGAACATGAAATGATCTTAAGAGACTTGAGGATTTATCAGGATAGAAACCAAGGAGAATAAATGTGAATGTGTTGGACAGAAGGAGAGACTGTACAGTATGTTTGTGTGGCTCTGATTAGACTTTGACAGATGTTCCCCATGTAAAGCTAATTTTTCGGGTTGGGCTTTAGTCCTGTCTGTCTTTCTGTCTGGATGATCCAGGCTCCGGCTTTACGCTGTAGATTTCCTGAAAGGACCGAATTGAATTTTAATGGCATGTTTGCATCTGAGCACCAGCATGATGTCTGTTTTAGGCTTAAATCAAATGAGATATAATGGTGGGGGAAGAAGTAGTGATGAATAAAGATGAATGTTCACTAAAGTGAAGTAAGACAGAATTATTAAGGGAAAGCTGGGTTAGGTGTACATTTAAAATGAACCCTTCAGGCACTGAGGCTTACTGTATGCTTGGTAGAGTAGCAATCCATGTATTTCACAGTAATGTTCTGTTAGTGAAGTGCTGTAGCATACTAATGTAAAATATAACTTGGTTAGTAAAGCGTAACACTTTAATGTAGCATTGTAAAGTAATGCTCTCAGACAGAATGGTAGTTTTAAGGATTTTATCTGACAGCAACTATTGAACTAATGTGGATTTTCATAATATGTACACACACGTGCACATACACATACAACTACTGTCAGGAGCCGTTCACACAAAACACGTTTTTCCATTCAACTGCGCTACTTTTCCATTGTTTTTCAATGTAAACAAACGCTAGATGGACATCTTTAACTGTTGCACTCGCGTCTTTTGCGGCGCCTCGCGGATGACATGGCATTTGTAAATGTGCCGCTAAAAAAGTTCAGCTTTTTTATTTTATTTATCTGACCTGCATCAGATTGCGTTGCGTTTTTAACAGCAAAAATGCATTCTTTGTGAACCGGTCCTTAGTCTGTCTTTGAAAGTATTGTAGATAAAGAGAGGAGCACTGGATCTGGTGAGTGCAGAACATGTTTTGCTCAGGACTCCAGGCAGAAAATAAAAAAGAATGGAAGAGAAAGAACATGGAGGAGAGGCCAGCGTCATTGGGGACCCTCACAAGCAACATCAATGTTTCAGATTCAATAGAGCATAGCTTGTATACAGACTGAGGGAACAAGAGGAGACATTAAATTTTCATGGTTTTAGTTAGATTTGTGGACCTGGTTTCTACTGAAGGAATTTAAAAGCAACGGAAGAATTACCACCACACGAGTTGTGTGTTCTAGGTCCAAAATAGCTACTGCTACGTAAAAAGTCATATATTTCACACTGTCTTACTCTTGGTTGCACAATATGTCATATCTGCTGCAGTGTAACACAGAAACACTTTCAGGTCAGAGAGTCCAATGCTTTTAGCAAGGAAGACAGAAGTTTTTGGAATAGTTGTGTATGTATGCATTAATGTGTTCTGCACTGAATAATTGGGGGATTTGCTTTACTGGAGGAGTATCATGTGGCTGGATCTGGCATCTGTCAGAATTAGTGTTGCTGTGAACCGGGGGAGTCCTCCACAACTAGGGCAGAGCAGGTTACCACTTTGCTTTATTTATGGTAGCGATTCCCATTCAGGGGTGCATGTAACTCAGTGGTATCTAAAAATTATGGTTTTGCCTTGTTAACCCTATATCAGAAAAAAAAAATATATATATATTTAAAAACAATAAAAATATTAACCTCTCTATATTAATTTAAGTGTTTCAGAAAAATAATAGCATATATAATGTGTGCTAGATCTAAACATTTGTGTGTAAGATATACTTTGAATATTTGTTCATAAATATTAAAATATGTGTTGCTTAAACATGTAAAAAGTTTGTATACAAACATATATAACGCGTATATACACTCATTTTATTAGGTACACCTTAGTACCGGGTTGGACCCCCTTTTGCCTGAATTTTTCATGGCATAGATTCAACAAGGTGCTGGAAACATTCCTCAGAGATTTTGGTCCATATTGATAGCATCACACAGTCGCTGCAGGTTTGTCGGCCTAAAGTGTACCAAGAAAATATCCCCCACACCATTACACCACCACTTGCCTGAACCGTTGATACAAGGCAGGATGGATCCATGCTTTCATGTTGTTTATGCCAAATTCTGACCCTACCATCTGAATATCGCAGCAGAAAAGAAGACTCATCAGGCCAGGCAGCGTTTTTCCAATCTTCTATTGTCCAATTTTGGTGAGCCTAGCAGTGAAAATATTGTTGCTTCTCTCATCACAGCACCCACGTCCTTGTCCTCATCTTACCTCTGCACACACATGCAGATGCACACACAGACGAGCAGTCTTTTGTTCACTTATATACTCAGCACATGAAACAGATGTGCAAGAATATACACACGCACTTACACCATATACAAAGCAATACTCAAAACAAAGTCTTCCCTAGGGATGAGCATGTGAAGGGGTTCATTACTTCACCGTCTGCCCCTACTTTAGCATGTGTGAGCGTTGCTGTGTGTTTTTGTACAAATTTATTCCACATTTACTGGCAATACAGGCATGTACTGTACCATCATGTTGGAGCTCCTTCCCAAAACACACATTTTTTAAAAGCCAAATCTTTCTTTTTGAGTAAAAGGCCCCATTAATGTATGTTTTAAGAAGATTTTCTGGTATGGTGCACGCAAACACACACAGATGTTACTATGTAATATTGGTTCCTTTTTCCATTATCCTGTCTTCACAATTCTGCTTTTGCAGTGTGTTTGCTTCACGTGTTTGCATAAGTATAAGTGCGTTTGCATATGTATCGAAATGCATGTGTATGTAGCGTGTCACCTTGATTGCTGCAGATTACAGTGAGAATCATGAAGCCAAGGGCAAACTAGGAGAAAAAGAGAGAGAACAAGGGAAAGAGTGAAGTGAGGAGGAGGGGGAGAGGAGGTCAGTGAGTGCTTCCGTGAATAAAGTGAGAGTGAGTGAAAATTGGATGCAGAAAACAGGAGAAGAACAGAGTGAAACAGCAATTGAAGGGAGGAGTGAATCGGGACAAGGAAATATATTTTGTCCGCTTGCAGAATAAGGCAAATACTGGTAGTCTCTGGTGATGGTGCACTTTGTTTCGACAAAACACACTTGGACACGTTCAGATGAGTGCTGTGTGTAGGGAAGCGGTTGCTCCTCCACAGTTCCTCACTAATTGGCAATCTGCTGCAGTGCTCAGTGTGTGTTTGCTTGTGTGTATGGGTGTTTTCCAGACGGTGCAATCAGACACAGCTACCCTCTCTATGGAGCGTTACTCTGCTGGACAGACGGACTGCAGTTTGTGTGCCATGGTATTTTGATTTAGCCTCCCGGAGATGCAGAATAGTTCCTTGCGTTCTATGTGTGAGATAGCAATTTGGATAAAGAGATGGAGAGAAAGCAGGATATTTTTAGTTCAGACTCAATTAAATATTTATTGAAGTGTGTTGTTGGTCTGTGGGGAGGGTACTGTATGTGTATTTGTGTGCGGGTCAAGTTGTGCCTAAATTGTGTGGATCAAATGTCCCCACAAGTATAGTAAAAGCTGAAGTCACTTGCGTTGTGGAGAGCTGCCAACATTTCCCATAAGGACAATGGCTTAATAAACATAAATGTATGACTTATTGAAAATCTAATAATGCACAAATCTAAGGAGTTGCATTAACTGACATACCAGGGCTGCATTTAAGTCCACTTTTTTATGCCCTTCCTTCGCTAACTGCCCTCCGTTTTGTTCACTCGAATGTACGTCATTGTTTACGTTGCACAAGTGCCCATGGAACCCTTGCAATGTTTTTAAATGGAACACCCTAAGCCAGGTGTGTCCAAACTCAGTCCTGGAGGGCCACTGTCCTGCAGAGTTTAGCTCCAACCCCAATTAAACACACCTGGACCACCAGCTAATCAAGGTCTTATAGGCTAGAAACTTCCAGGCAGGTGTGTTGAGTCTGGCTAGAGCTAAACTCTGCAGGACAGTGGCCCTCCAGGACTGAGTTTGGACACCCCTGCCCTAAGCCCTTGATCACTTGGAATCTGCTATGGAGCCATGCTGTTTTATCTCAGTATAACTCTTCTAAACTGCGTAATTGAGCTAACTTAAAGGACAAGTTCGGTATTTTACACTTAAAGCTAGGGATGCACCGATACCACTTTTTTCAGAATCGATCCGATCCGATACCAAAAATTCTGAGTATCGACCGATACCGATACCGATGCCGATCCGATACCAACAGTTTTTTTTTAATTAAGTAGAATTTATATAACTCTCTGTGTTGAACTGATAATCACTCTTTTGTGTGTTAAACACAATCTACTTAATACAGACAACTTCGTTATAAAGAAAAACAAATCCAAAAAATATATGATCATAATCTATGACAAAAATGCTATTATAAACTAGATTAGTGGATAATTCAGCAGTAAAATTTAGTCTAGAAAAATCATAAGTCCACAATAATTGTATAAAATCTGAACATTTAGTGAAAAAAAACAAATAAGAGACAATAAGTGTAACACCAAATCTGGTCAAACGTTACACATTGCTCTTTGTATTGTAAAATACATTCATGAAAAAAAAGATAACAAAAATCAAAAAGATAAATTATTTTATATAGGCTACAATTGAGACATGTCTTAAATGTAGGCTATAGCACACCTGTTTAATGAGGCAGCAACATATGATAGATAGGAAAGAACAAGAAAGGCCATTAATAAACTTTCATTGCGTCACTGTATTATGATATGAAAGGCTGCACAAAGCGCTTATGCGCATCCCGAGCGCAGAATGATGCGCTTGAAGCAACACGGAGTCACAGCGCGCAGCGCGTCGAGTCCTCATTGAAAAGTTCAAAGCACAAACGAAAGACATATTGATGCGTGCTGTATTATACAGTATATATCTATGCAATAGTTTGAGCCTTTTCTTTTAACAGTTTTAAATTTTAGTTACTGTGCGCGTGAAGAACAAGTGGACTCTACTCTAGTGTTGTGATCTAACAGACACCCGGTAGAAACATGAGTCCAACAAAATAAAGTTGTTTTATGCGAAACCATAGACCTTTATCTACAGATCGAGTATAATAATAGTAACATTGAATCATGTTGGAGAGGGTTTCATCATGTTGACTGTCATACTGAATGGAGAATGACTGACAGCCGCGGCGGAGGGAAAGTTACGTGATCTTGAATTTAATGGCTTAAATGTTAATTTCTATCTCACATTATGCTAACTTATAATGGCTTCAGAACACTTGTAATATAGTGCACGAAAACTTTATGGTGCTTTATAATGTTTTTGGTGCTTTTGTGGGGCTTAACAATAACACAATAGTATACAGACAATATCGGATTTTGATCGGCCTTGTCTGATCGATACCCGATCCGGCAAAAATGGCAGGATCGGAGCCGATACCGATGCTGAGTATCGGATCGGTGCATCCCTACTTAAAGCCCTGTTTTAAGATTGTTTCTGATGAAATAGAACGTTTACGATTGAAATTTGGACAAATGCTGCTGGTCCGAGAATTTTCGGTTTCTGTGGTAGCACCCCCCCCACCTACACAATGGTTTCATAGGGGCACTGGAACAATCATTCATACAACGCATTAAACTTTAGTTTACAAAGTCGTGAAACTCACCGAGTGGTCTGGGGTGTTCACTGATATGCTCACACAAAAATCGCTGCAAAAGATGCTTTCCAACAGGTTTTATCGTAGTTTTTGTCCAACTCCATTGACTTGTATTGGATGTTCTGTGAGGTACGGTATTACTCCGCCGCCGGAAACGGAAATGGGGTTGTTTGTATTCTTTGTGTAGTCTTACGCAGTCGCGGTATCGTAGGCTACGCTATCCAAACATTGGCAAAGGTGCATTATCGCCACCAACTGGGCTGGAGTGTCTATTATTCAAGTTCTCAACGGAAGAATGTCCGGTTGTGAGGCGTTTGGAAAAATAGGTCCACAGTTTTACAACGAATGGTAAAACAACTGTTGGAAAGCATCTTTTGCAGCGATTTTTGTGTGAGCATATCAGTGAACACCCCAGACCACTAGGTGAGTTTCACGTCTTTGTAAACTAAAGTTTAATGCGTTTTATGAATGATTGTTCCAGTGCCCATATGAAACCATTGTGGAGGTGGGGGGGGTGCTACCACAGAAACCGAAAATTCTCTGACCAGCAGCATTTGTCCAAATTTCAATCGTAACCGTTCTATTTTATCAGAAACGATCTTAAAACAGGGCTTTAAGTGTAAAATACCGAACTTGTCCTTTAACTTACAGGTGTAAACTACTTTTCCCTCCATCGTTTGAATCGTGTAAGGTTTGTAGGTAAATTAAGTTGTTGTTACGCCACAGTCATGTTGCATTGTGGTCGAGTAGACTTGCTCCCTCTGTCAAAATTGAGGGGTCAAGTGTCTATACAAGTAAACTTTGCTTGCCCACTTTACAAAGTTGAAGGCAGTTCAAAATAGTGGTGGGGATTCCCCCAAGGGGAACTGCTTAGGGAAGTTTGTGAGTGCATGTCTAAAAGTGGAGTTAAATGCAGCCTAGAGCAGGGTTTCCCACGCGGGGCTAAGCGAACCCCTGAGGTTTCATGAAGGATCTGCGTCACCCCCCCCCCCCCCCCCCCTGCCCGCAGATTCATGATTTTCATGATTGATGAAGAGCTAATCATTTATTATATGTAATGTAAAAATAAAATAAATAAATGGGGTGCTTGATGATAACAATAATCAAATCAAAGGCTAAAATGTAATGAAATGACTGTATAGTCTGATGTGCCACAAGTTTCAGAGTGAAGCATCCTAGGATAGAATTCAGGGCGTATCCCATAATGCCTCTCATAAACAAAATCCAAATGTCAGTGTATGGAGATATAGGGTGCAAGAAGAGAAAGGGAGGGGAGAGATATTTTATTAGCATAGCGTGTTAGCATTATACGCAAGGACATTATCAAAGCAGGTTAGTGTGTCACCATGAACAAACAGAGCGAACACATGCACAGAAGGCAACAGCACCAAGCCAAAGACTGAGAAGGGTCTGTTTGCAGTACTATAAGCAATGCCCCTACGAGTTACACCTATTACTACAAATTACGCCTCCCGCAAAAAAAAAAAAAAAAAACATGGATGTCATTTACGGAAATAGTAAGGCTGAATTATATTGATTGCAGATATTATGAAGAATTAAATAATAGCTATTAGTGAAAAATGCAATAAATTATACAATCAAATTCATATTATGTGGTAATTAGTTACAAAACCTAAACCTGACCCTATTCGTACCCCTTTAATAAAATTTAAAATGACTGTACCAAGTAAAAATGTTTGTGACTTTTACAGAAAAATACAGTAAAATGCTATAGTAAAAATATGTTAATTGGTTAACTGTAAGTGACCATGCTATATACAGTGAAAATTTTTAAATAGTTTTTTACAGTAAAAATTACATTTAATGTGATGTAAACATCAAATTTATGGGTTTTGCAAGTAAAACCTATGATTTACCATATAACTTACATTAAAAAACAACAACAGTAAAATAACATTCAGTCCCTGTGTTACACATCACATTTTATTTAGTTAGTTTATTGCATTATTGTTGGGTCGTGTGTCACCCTGTTTTGTCTTTATATATGAGCCTGTTCACTGTCTATAAACAAGTATTAACCATGTTTTATGAACAGGCCACTCTGACTAATTATGTGGCTTTCTATTGTGCCATCTGTGATATATTGGTGGTTACATTTTAAGTTAAAAAGGTAGATTTTGGTAGAGTAGGCATATTAAAATTATATAATTTAATGAAATATATGGTTAAAATTTGTAAAATATACAGGCATCCTGTAAAACGGGAGACATTGTCAATATTTCTGGCAAACACAACTGCCAGTTCTTTTTTTTTACTATAAATTTAATGGGAGTTTTTTTTTTTTTTTTACACTGTAGTGTTTCATAATTAAATTACTGAGGGAAACAAATAGGATGAAGTACACCCTCTTTGAACTGTGGAAAACAGTCAGTATGCTTTATCACTAGGTGGCGATAGTGCAGATAATAAAGTGAGGAAAGTAAAGTAGAAGAGTGTTACAGTAATGACATCAGAAATTTCCAGGGGAGGGGCTATGATGATATTCCCTAATTGGCAGTGACTTGCCATGAAATTTCACATTTAGATGTAGATTCTTTTACATTTGCTCACTGCAATTCACCATCTTGTGGTTCAGTTCTGAGTCCTAGGCTGCGAAGTATGCAGTAGACGACTGATTTCAACTAGCAGACGGCTCTATTATTCCTTTCCATAATTTAAATCCACACAATTTTGTTTGTTAGGCTTTATGGTGCCTCTTTTGGTCAAAGAGTATTTGCTAAAGGTACAGTCACATTAGCGAAATTTAGCAGGTAAATTTTCTATTTTTAATAGCGTAGCAATGTATAAAGCACAGCTCACAGAGAAGTCACTTTCAAACCAAGATCTTTCTGTTGGTCAGTGTGGCGAACTTGAAAATGAGGGAAATCTGCAAAAGGGAACTTTTTTGACTTTGCGTGAAACTCCTAATCACGCGGATTCCTATTAGAATGACTTGATTTTCTGGGTGAAATTTTGCCAATCAATGGTAAATGTGACTGCACCTTTGCAAGTTATACTGATTTGACCCTTTTCACTCTTAAAGGCATAGTCCACCCAAAAATGACAATTGTGTCATCATATACCCACCCTTTTGTCTTTCCAATTAACCTGTGTTGAAGAGTGCTGGTAAACAAGTTTTGGTCTCTCAACAATTTCTCAGAACACCTTCTTTTGTGATCTACAGAAGAAAGAAAGTCAAACAGGTTTGGATACGTGTGAGAGTAAATAATGACACAATGCTAATTTTTGAGGAACTGTCCATTTAAGTTAGATTGTGTCGTTGCAGTATTGAGCACTGTTTGTCTCGATTATAGTACCTGAATAGGGTTTATCTGTAGTCCCACAAAACACACACTAATGCACACAGGTGCTGCGCTGAATAAGTACCACTTGATTTCCCTGTGGGTGACACTCCCAGCTTGTGTGTGTCCTTGCTTGCATCTATCATTTGTCCTCCTTTTGACTCCATCCCGTGACAGTTCTGTCTGGTTGAGTTGCTGAGTGTGTTTTAAAAACAGATTGAGTGTGTTTGATAAAGTAAAGCGACGCGAAGATGCGCTCACGCAGTCCTACAGTGTGAGCATTGAGATGGAGACAGACAGAGAGGGATGAGGACGGCAGTAGACAGTGTTGCTAGGAGACCGCACACAGTGACTGGTGTGAGAGACATGGTTTCACATCCCTCCCCCATCCCTACAACACACTTCCTTTTCTCTCCGCCTGTTTTTTCATTCTCGTTTCTTGCGTTCATTGTCTCCATATTCTCCTCCATTCATCTTTCCGCACTTGTCCTCCTGTTTGTCTGCTCTGATCTATCTATCTGCTCATATCTGTCTTGCTTTGCTCTGTCTCTCTCTCTCGCTCTCTCTCCATCTTTCTCTCTCTCTCCCGAGATTCCTTTCGTCTTTCTAAGCACTTCCTGCCAGACTCTTTAACCTTCCCCAACCTCTCAAATGTGGTCTCCTCCCTCCTTCCTCTTTTTCTCCACCTTTCCCCCCGTTTCTCTCTCTATATATCGAATTCACCTCTGCCTGTGTCTTTCATTCACACTGTCATTCGGCACGAGAGCGCTCTGAGCTTCTGAAGTGACAGGAGAGCAGTCGCCAAAGCGACAGCTGGCCGGTCACCATGACAACAGCCAGGTGCAGTGTAAAGGGACAGCACAATAAATGAGGGATGGGTTATGTGACTTCAGTTCACACTCACATGCACGCATAGATTTTGGGAAGATCTGCAAAATCTGCCGTTCGAATAAAAGATGAAATTACACACATGCACATTTGTCTGTTTTTTGTATTACTTTGTGGATTGTCATGTAGTTGGTTGTTTATGCAGTGGATGTATTGCTGTGCGTGTGTGTGATGTGTGCAAATGCCATCTGCTCCTGAGCTTTACTGATCTGTATTACTGACCTTATGACCCACACATCTATATAAACGCGTGTGTATGTCTTAACTGGATGTTGCACCTGTAATGAACTGCTTGAAACAATGTTATGTGCTTAAGTATGCGTGTGGACAACATTTATATACAGTACATATAAATATATCACTCATTTAAGTATTTATTAAGTAAGTATTTTTTTTTTGATCATGTATCAGACACATAATGCGGCAGACATTGAAGCCCAAGATGCTCTACGGATCATTCTTAAATCATGCTGGAGAACATGATCATCAGCTTTAACACAAACTACTTGAGTGCTGCTGTCATTAAAACAGAAATTATGATTTTTCAATTCAACTTATCACTTCAATCTTTATCTATTTAACTTATTATTAAATTGTTATGGTGACTGGAGAAGCCGGCATATGTCACCAGAGTGAAGTCTGTCATTTCACCTGAATTTCAAGTTAGGACATTTGAATATTTTTAAGAATATTTTAAAAAAAACATGCATGGATGAATCGTCCACCATAAGATCAATAACATAAAATAGATACAGTAGGGTGAATTTTCATTTCATGCTGACTAAAAATAAATGTAAGTAAAAATACCAAATGGAAGCATTTTCATTAGTGTTCTTTTGATGTTTGTGAATGAATTATGTTGTCATAACATAAAATATGCTTCAATAAATCAGTAAATGTGTCTTAAGTGATGCTCAATTCAGTATTTATACTGAAGCCCACCTTTGTGATCAGTATGTTGTATCAGTTACAGTATTAGACTGCACTTTCAAAATTGCATCTGTGATTCTGTATTTGTAATATAGTCTCTGTTTTTGGTAAAGTAACAGTATTTGTGTTTTCTCAGGCTCTGTGTGATGTATAGTGTTATATTTTATATTGTGGAGATTTTATCTACCTCTGATTATTGTAGCATCAGTTCTGTTGTTGGATTTGGGAGGAAAAACTTTGAGGGGAGCATGTTCGTGTAATCCTGCCAGGAAAAACAATATCCACGCTTCCTCAACTCTCTTGATATCTGTCTGTCTTACTATAGTTATAGCCTAGGGGAGCCTTCATTGATTCCCATTTTCAAGTGTCTCTATTAGACAGCAGAACAAACCTGCCTAACTCCCTCCACAGCTCTCATGTGTTTTACACAAACATGCGTACTAATCAATACGTGATATGATTATGTATGACAGTTCCTGTGTTGGGTACGCTGCCAGAAGCTGGTGTCTGGTTATAAATCTCGTTGCAGCAGGTCATAACAGCAAAAGGGTGTTCTACTAAGTATTAAAGATCCTTGCCATGAAAGGGTTGAATCATTTTGAGACTGCAGAAGTCATTAAAAGTTGCATTTTCAGTTGAATTTGGGGAACCACTTGAAACATTTGTTGTTTTAGGTTATTTTACTTACTTTTGTTTGATTTGTTCATTGCAAACAGCTAAAAGTCGGTATATTTTGTCATTAAACCTGATTTGCAATGGTGATTGAATAATTTAGATTACAACTGTATGTTGTTATTAGATGATTTTTACCTAAAGGGACACAAATTATGTCAACAAGTACAAGCAGATGGGAATATGTGATGCCTCCTGAAAAAATGGATGGATTGATTTCCTTCAGAACGGTCTAGACTGAGCTTAAGGTTCTGTGGTTACAGATGCAGATGAGATGTGGACCATAATATAAAGAATTGAGCATAGCATCTACTCAGCATAGCAGTGAGTAGAAAAAACTGTCAATTGAGCAATCTGGTT
This sequence comes from Gila orcuttii, assembly GCA_026230005.1. Taxonomy (NCBI): domain Eukaryota; kingdom Metazoa; phylum Chordata; class Actinopteri; order Cypriniformes; family Leuciscidae; genus Gila; species Gila orcuttii. The sequence goes on along the minus strand of JAPDVR010000004.1, from coordinate 29,982,224 downwards.
TAGAAGCAGAAAAGGAGTCAAAACATTCATCTCTGTGTTATTCAGGTTGTGAGCATGTAGAGTGAACCGAGTGAGCCTCTCCAGCTGACTTGGCAGTTAATGTTATTCAGGTAAAACCTAAAACAGTGGTCAAGAAATAGCAGTCTGGTGATCATTAAGTGTGTTATTCACAGTTTTAAAATCTCCATAAGAATTAGAATATGCTCTCATCTGAGACAGTCGTCATCATCAGCGGGGTGGATGACTGGACCATGCAGTGGGTAGTGTCAGTGTTGGTGGAGTTGCAAATGATGACCACTTTCAAAATGTTTCACTCCGCCTCTGTGTTTGTTTCAGCGGGGAGTGTGGAGGCAGGAGGACGCGGGGGAGGATGGAGAAAGATGAGAAGGTGGAAAACGGGCATACGTTAGAGACCAAACTGTTCATTCATGTGTTTGCTGATTTGTGGTGACAGAATTTTTTTGGGGAGGAAATATAGTGATAGGTGTGCTATGTACTGTGTACTGAGGTCTTCTGAGGAAATTATTCAGGGGTTGACACAGGTTCTACATGAACAACATCATTTGAAAAAGCTAGATGCCCCTTTTCACAGTGCCTTTCATTTTATTACCAGTTGTGGCTATCAAACACAACATTACACTTTATATGCACTGTACCTTCTGACTTTTTGTGCATATTCGGACCGAAGTAGACTTAATATGAAATAAAGACTTAAAGGTACAATATGCAAGGTATTTGCATTAAAATATCCACGCAAAAAAAAGCCCACTAGAACAATGTTGTATATTTTGTTGACTTGTATACTAACGTTATTCCAAATGTTTACAATAATGTGTCAATCCAGAGAAATTCGCAATTTTAACCAGTGACACAGCACGTGTCATTGCGTCGCCTGTCAATGGCATCATATTCCCCCTCAGCTGTCGGTAGAAACCATGGAGAAACAGTGGGCTTCCTGAAAAAATGCGGTAGTAGTAGTTGTAGCGTCAATGCCTACGATCTCTGGTAGCGTCTAGCAAGCCACAGTTGTTTGTTTTGAACATTCGTGATAGACCACAATTATTCATTATTGTCGTTTGCTGTGGGTTCTGCCGCCAAAGATAACTCCATAAAGCAAAAACGGCTGTTAAGGTGATCACGATAACTCCCATGATTTCACGCTCCGTCACTGCGTCATCAAGCTGTATCTTTGTTATTTATTTGAATAAGCGACCTCTAGCAGTGAAAGATACTGTGCTTTACATGTTTCTTTTTGTTTTATTTATTGTTTCTATTTGTGTAATTGTACATAGATATTTTGTTGTTTTGAACCAGGTCAAATATGTTAACTTTCTACCAGGGCCACAGTAAGCAATTATTGGGCCTGGTACAAACCCCCCCCCCCCCCCCCCCCCCCAACCCCTGCAATCCAGTCTAGGCTATGGATGGATGAATGGATAGATAGATAATAACATGTAGATACTAAAGGAAGATGAGAAGTTTTGGTGCCTGCTGAAAAAATAAAATAAAAATAATGGATGGATAGATAATTGATCCATGTGTTGTTCAGTTGGTGAGCATTTAGAGTGAACAGAGTGAGCTGATTTGTAATAGTTCCCATTATTCAAGTAGAACATAAAAAAATATGTTCCGGACTCTAAAAGTCCAGTTTTACCCCCTTTTCAACAGCCCTGGTTACTACTACTAGTACTTGCTTCTTCTCTGATGCATGTTGTGGTCCTCTGTTGAGTCCTATAAAGATCCATGAAGTGGTTTTGAGAGCAGCAGAACAAGTGATAAAGGATAATTTAGGACTTATTTTAGAGGAAGTCCATGAAGGTGAGCACTTTCCAAACTTTTATCCATTCTTTCTTTCCTTGACAGATTTCTGTTCTTGTCTTTTTCTTGAGTCCCACAGATTTAGTCTCTATTTTTATACAGTTCTTTGTGTTTGTAGAGAACACAATAGAGTTGACATCTGAAACAGCTGAAAGATAACTGAAAAAAGAGATGTCCTTGTATTTTTTTATTCAATTGAAGCATCACCATACTGATGTGGCTGAGCTGTTAAAGCCACATATAGAAATATAAAAACCCAGGGGCCTCATGTATAAAACTTTCCGCAGATTACATACTAAAAGTGTACGTATGCACAAAAGCTAGATTTTCCAAATGCACAGAAGTTTTCAGATTTATAAATCCATGCGTACACCAGAACCTGCACAAAATTCCCTTTATAAATAAAACTCAAACTCAAAATCAGCTGAAGATATATACATATATGGAGCTTACAGCGCCTAGTTTTACTGTGCATAACGTCATCTGCATAAGTAATTTCCATATGCATATTCCTGTCCACGTGATACCATGTTTTATGGTACAAGACAATAAAGGTTTAAGAAAATATGAAATTCGGATAATAAATGCCATTTTCACATTACATTGCTAAAAATTGTCTTGTTTATTGAAACTTGTTTATGGAAAGCATGTCACTGACAAAACATTGAGGAAAATGTGCAATCTTACAGTTTCTTTCAAATTCTATCCTTCAAATGCACTTTAGAATCTGGTCTAACATATTTGGGTGCAAGGAAGGTCTTTAGGATCGCTAGAAACTTCCAGGAGCAGGATTGGACACCGCTGTTAATGAAACCAGAAGCTTGGCTCACTCTTAACACAGATAAATTGTTGGCATAGGAATTATGAAATCAGCTGTTAATCTAAAATTTTGTGTGAAAATGTACCGGAATATGTCAGGATCTCCATCCATCGGTCCATTCAGTGGCTTTGTCGGTTCATTGATCTGTTTGTTTTCTCAGTCAATCAGTAAATGTGTCTCAGTTGATGCAGATAAACTGCCGTGTATAAAAGTTTGAGTCAGTATAAGCTGTATTCATCTATGACACTCTGTATTGCTCCATATTCGTCTCTAGCTCCCCTCTACTGTAAGATCTGACCCAGTTTACTATGAAGTTTAACTTGAAGGCATGGGTTTAATGAGTAATTATATAAATTCATTTATTTTTCATTCACAGCTCTTCCTTGAGTTAGGCAAAGACTGGAAATAAAACTGCCCGTGTGATCCAAATAAATTACATCTGCTTGCGTGATTGCATGTGTGTTTGGTCATGTTTGACTTTATGAACTGGTTAGTGATGCATGACTGCATAAGTGGGTGCCTGGATGCACATGAGTCATGAATCATTAGTGTGTGTGTGTATTAAGTGTGTTTGTTGTCTTTAGGACACTAAAACTGTGTGAAAACATTGGAGTCCAGCTATATTCCTGTTACATAGCAATACTGCTGATGCGCTGGACGTACACGTATCTGCACATTCAGCAACATACTCAGCTAACCCACTCACCTTCTTCTCGTCATTGCTCTCTATCTCTCTCTCAGTCCCTATCTCTCCTCCTCTCCCGCGCTTTCCCTTTTTCACTGTCCTGGAAAAACACTGGAAAAGCACAGCAGTTGACAGCTGTATCCTTTTTAGCCAATCAGAGCTCTCTCTCGTACTACCCGGCACTCAAACTCAGAGCACTCTGTACAATATCTGCCCCACAACAAGCAGCTCGAACACGCTCATTCTCTCTCTCTTCTTCTCAAGCTAGCTTGTTCTCTCTACTGCCAGAATGCCTGTGTACTACATGTGACAGGCTGCATTTACAGACCACAGATTTTACGCAGGCACAGCCGGGGCAGCCCTGGGGCCTGCAACCAACTGAGCCTCTCATTCTTACTCAGATCATCTTTCTCTTAAGGCCCACATGCCCTTTACAGTTCGTTGTGATAAAGATGAAGATGAAAGTGCAGTGGTGATGATTTTAAGCCACAACCTGAAATTTTCCCTCCTTATACATTGCATGTGTAATGTGTAAATGTGCAAGACAGCTCTGAAGGCAAAAGTGTGAAAAGTATTTTAAGATAAATATAAGTGTTTTCCAGTTGGTCTATTTTTTGTAGTACTTAAACTTATTTCAGTTCGTTGCCAAGACAACATTTAAAATGTTCATTGTTTTGTTTTTTATTTTTAGTTTTTTTCATATTTAATACTTTTTAATATTTTAAAGTTATAATAGTTTTTCAAAAACTTGCATTGTATTTAATTTCAGCTTCATTCCAAATAACGAAAAGTTTAGTCAAACTGGTTCATAATTTGTATAAAATGTAATTAATTAGTGACTCACAATTAATTGAATTTAATTAATTGAGTTGTTTTTGTTCCCCTCTAGTAATCACAAACAACTAGAAAGGTCATTGGAACGTCTTATAAATTATTTGGTCCAAAATTGAGTGAACTGAAAATGGAGCCTTGTGTAGAGCATGAAAATTAAGCTTCTAATGATTTTTTTTTTTTTTTTTAGGGAAGCATGTGTTTATAACCTGACTTATTATGAAGGGAATACTTACCTCTGTCTCTTCTCCCGTCTAAGACACCCCCCCCCCCCTTTTGTCTTTTTGTTATGTTCTGGGGAGATGGGACTTCAGCATTATAGCCTCTATTATGGACACTTAGTCCAAACTGTCTTCCTTTTTCAAGAACAATATGAACAGCACTAGGGAATGCGGAGTATAGTAGATGTAAAGAACGCCTAGTGAAGCACTTCCACCAAGGGTCTGTGCTGTTTCTCAGTTCATCTGGACAGTTGGGATTTTATGCTATCAGAAAGATTGGAATTAATTTGGATACATTTGAATATGTAAACTATTAAAGTGTAACTGATTTTCAACCTGCTTTGTATTGTTGCCAGTATGTAATATAAATAAACAATGTTTGTTCAAAAATGAAATTGACATTTACATTTAATTGACGGTTCCAGACTCAAGAGCTTTCGTGAAAACTACAGATTATACTTCCGCATTTTTGTATCCCCGCCCACGGACAGTCGGATCGACAGAACAGTTATTGTAAGGGTGGGTTTATCACTGGAAGTGATACTTCGTCTACTCTTAAAATACTAGGAAAAAATGGAACACTATGGCAACAGCTGTTTGCCTGTACGCGACGGTGTTTTGCTTCAGCGAATTGGGCGGAACTGAGAGAACGGTAGTGTCTTTCAGTTTTTCCCCTCCTTTTGGTCAAAAACACTATTTGTGTGGTCATCAACACAGGGGTTTTTCTGATTTTCAGTCACTGTATTTACAATCCTTACAACGCGCTTCACTGGAAACCGAAAAGTAACTCTTTGAATTCTTGCACCCGGGAACAGTACAAGTCGTCACCATTACGACTAAAATTTTGCTAAGAAGTATTTCCTACTAAAGCAAGGTGGTATTTGACTCTTGTCAAGCGTATCCATAGCAGACTGGTGGGTGTGGCCTTGAATGGCAACATGCCCAGTGCATTATGGGTGTTGAAGTTTTCCTACATATTTAGCAAAAGGGATGACAAGTCTTTTTTTCTCAGTTTTCTCTAGTCAGGTAGCACGGATTTCAAAATTGCTTTAAAATTCTACTGTATAGGCAGCCATGTTTTATTGAAAGCCCATTTTGCCAGAGGTACCCTTTTAACCAAGTGCCTGCATTTCCCTCTTTTACAGGTAACTGGGACGGGGGAAAGCTTTAAAATACCTTCCCCTGCTCCTGATTGGTTCTCTATACCATGAGCTCTGGCTCCGCCCAGGATGTGGCGGTGGAGAATTTCCTGCGTGACATAGAGAGGCGGGGCCAGTGGCTGCACTGCGCTGTTATTGGCTGTGAGGAGGAGCATCCCCGTGGCAACATGAACCTGTTGTACCGCAAAAGTCGACTGGACTGGAGACACAGAGATCAGGAGGGCAAGAAAAGGTAAAAGAGAAAGACAATAATCAGAAAGAAAGAAATCTGTGAGCCTGCTGTAGGAGAATAAAGGAATATGTGAGGAAAGAGGAAGATAGAGGGGGTTACAAAGATGCTTTGCAGTGCTTAAATGAAAGGTAAAGGAAAGAAGGAGGTGAGAGGAAGATTAGTAAAATCCTGATTTGATAAAGAAGGTGAGAAAAAGGTGAAATGGAAGGAGCGTATAGAATGAAAAAGATTATCAAGGAGAAGAGAGAGAGAGAGAGAACGAAATGGAGGAATATGACACGATTAAGAGAAGTCTTAACTCTGAAATAGAGACGTGTATCTTTCATATTTTATGCAAAGCATCCAAATCTTCCTTTCGTCTGAGAGACAGGAGGGAGAGAGCAGGAAATATTCAACACAATCTCAGTGGATCAGCAGCTGGACATTTTCAAAACAGACTTTTTGTTTAATTATTTTACAAATAAATATAATTAGCCATATCAATTTATTCAGTTTTTTTTATTTTTTTATTATTTTTTTTTGCCTTTAACTAGTTAACTCTAAATTATAAGTTTTTGTATGTTTTTTTTTAAATTAATTGTTTATATGTATCAACAGGTGAATCATGCACTGATATTACAATTCTGGCCAATAATTATTTTCATCTTATGGATAATAACCAAGAAATTGTTGGTATTAAATTTCTGTATTTTATCTAAATGAATTGGGTATGTGTGCGTGCGTGTCAGCTGTGATTTCCTGTCCTAAATCCACATTTCTTCTTTAAGAAACATTCAGTTTTATATGTGAGTCCGTATATTACCATATACTGCAATGCTTTGTTTACATCTTCAACTGTGTTCTTTTGAGTGCTTTGTTCCATCTTTAATTCCTTTTAGCTGGGCAGGATTGATTGCAGCCTTTACGCCTCTTTGAGTTCCTCTCTCTCCATCTCTGTGTTTCTGGATGAAGAGGAGAATGCATTTAGATGATTGTCTCTGACACCTGTGCAAATGGACATCAAAGCGTTTTTCATCCGCTCTGTGTTCTACATTCATGACACACGCAGAACCCACAACACATCCTGAGCTTAGACAAACACGCCTGCTTTTATTATAAACTGCTCACACATGCAGACAGACATGTGCTGTCACATCAGGCATGCTTTGATACACGCACAGTATCTTCAAGCAGTGATCTCGATCTTCTTCCAGCTCTTTCTCTCCCCTTTACAGACGTAAAGAGATACACAAGAGGTCACCCACGCATGCTCGCTTTCTGTCTGGAGGATCTGTCCACTTCCTCTCTCGTCCTCCCACTCAATCCCTCCATCCTCCTCCTCTCTGCTGCTGAATGCAGATGATTCTCATTCATTTATCCATCTCTTCCGGTTCCCCTCTGCTTTTCTCGCATCTTGGTGTCAGTCTTTGCATTTGAGTGGCAGCAAATGAATGAATGAATCTAGTGAATCGTTTAGAATGTTAGTAAACTGATTCTGCACTCTAACGCAAAGAGAAAGCCATGTAAGAGCCACATGTTGTGCAGCCTTAAGCAAAACAACAGAAATAGAGCAGACATAAATCGCTTCAGTTCCCCGTACCTTTGAGCTTGCACTCTGCCATGTGAAGCATCGTGTCAAATAAAAGCGAACAACCCAAAATCCTCAGCTATGAGAGAAAACCTCATATGACTGTCAGTCTGGTCACTCTCATATCGCTTTTAGGCAGACAGATTTTAACATTCCGATTTCTTTGGCACAAATGGGTTACAAACCATAGCATTTATTTTGTACAGTGATTAGCATAAAACTTTAGTATACACTACCGTTCAAAAGTTTGCGGTCAGTAATTTTTTACAAATAATTTAATACTTTTATTCAGCAAAGACGCATTAAATTGAAAAAAGTGACAGTAACGTTGTTTCAAAAGATTTCAAGTAAATGCTGTTCTTTTGAACTTTCTATTCCTTAAAGAATCCTGAAAAAAAGGTTTTAAACATTGATAATAAAGAAATATACATTGAGCGCCAAACCAGCATATTATAATGATTTCTGAAGGATCATGTGACACTGAAGACTGGAGTAATGATGCTGAAAATTCTGCTTTGCCATCACAGGAATAAATCACATTTTAAAATATATTAAAATAGAAAATAGTTATTTTAAATTGTAATAATATTTCACAGTATAACTGTTTTTTATGTATTTTTGATCAAATAAATGCAGCCTTGGTGAGCATAAGAGACCTTTTTCGAAAACATTTTTAAAATCTTACCGACCCCAAACTTTTGAACGGTAGTGTACAATATTTTGTTTCAGTCACCAATTTGTTGTGGATAAGCGACATTCCAGGAGTGATGATATTTAGCACTAGGACGTTTCACTGATTGAATCACCAACCAGAATTGACACATATGTATTTGATACACCGATCAAGTGTGGAATACTGGATTTTTGAGTTTGGAAAACAATCCAAAATTAAACATCACACAATGTGAGAAAATAATTCAGTCCAGTGGTTTGTTCTGAATATATTACTATGGTTTGTGCAGCTGAAACTGTGTGTCTTTCATGGATTTTATGATGGGATGATTAAACCCATTCTGGTCTTTTTGTCCGGATTATACCTGGAAGTCTCCATTGCCAACTCATAAGCCGTGTCCCCTGCCTGCACATCATATCCTGTGGTGCTGTTCTTTTCTGTTCGTGTGTGTCACACTCTACTAGCTCAGCATCTTCTCTGCCTTCTGCCTGACAACAGAGACTCACACACATATGAACACACACACACACACACACACACACTGCAGTACAGTGTATTGATGAGTCGCTTCCATCTGGACTTTGTGCACATCAACCTTCATAAAGGTCAGAGCAGGGGGACACGGGGGACTCAGGACAATGTTTACACATCTTAAAAGTTGACAGGAGGAAGTTCATGAATTTCTAATATAACAGTTGAGCATAAGAAGAAAAAATATGATCACAAAAGAGATTTCTTTAATAGCTGTAATTGTTTGAGATTGAATGGAGACTTTCCTTAAGTATAGTTTTTTTTTAGTTCATAATTTTAATATGATATCAAACATTGCTCATCAAATGCCTGAAAAGACCAAATTGTCTACAGTATGTTTTAATTCTCTCCACATTATTTATATTGCTCTATATTTTTGCTGTAAGAATTGTCTCATTTCTGTTCTAATTTTTCATTCAAAGAACATCTAGAAAACACTTGATACTTAAGCTTAAACTCCATTAAGTCTTAAGATATAAAAAGAGCAATATCAGTTTCCTCTGGGTGGTTCTGTTACAAGGAAAAACATCTCTATCTCTAAATATCTCCAAATAATATACTAACTCACCCCATCACCAGAAAACAGCATTAGTGAATCATTTCTCTTTGTGTTTGTGTGTGTGTGTGTGTGTGTGTGTGTGTGTGTGTGTGTGTTTGTGTGTGTGTGTGTGTGTGTGTGTGTGTTTGTGTGTGTGTGTGTGTGTGTGTGTGTGTGTGTGTGTGTGTGTGTGTGTGTGTGTGTGTGTGTGTGTGTGTGTGTGTGTGTGTGTGTGTGTGTTTTTTTCACTATTTACCACCCACAATATACTGCCTGGCCACACCTGAATTAGTGTGTGTATATACATGCATGCACATATGCCAGTGTGTGCTCTGTATTTGTGTGTTTAGAGTAAAAAAATCGGCAAACAATAAACAAATGACAGGCTAGTTGCCTTGGAAACAGGGAGAGCATACTAGTAGATTCAGGAGAATAAGAAAAGATGCAGAGAGAGGGATGAAAGGAAAGACAGGGCCCGTGGACAAAGTCGTTTTTGTGTTGGGGAAGAGAGCAAAAGATCAGCTGATTAAACAATGCTTGAAAACATGTCATGAGGAAATATTAAAGGAATAGGGCAACCATTTTTAAATGAACTATCCCTAAGATTAAAAGATGAATTCATTGAAAATTCAATGAAACAGAAATGTTAGATCTTTTCTTCCATTTTGTGACGTGTAATGGATCATCGAGGGACTAAAATGATCGATAAGTCCTGCATACAGTACGTCACCAGAGAGAAGTGTGTTGTTAAACCGGAAAGTCCTGTTAAGACTTTTTTTGGGAATAGTAAAATCTGAAATTGCCTACATTGTGGGAACCACAAAAAACTGCATAATGAACATATTAAATATTATTTTAATGTAAATCTAAACATATGGCTGTGAGGGTTTTGTTTAGGTTTACTACACAAATCATTAACTAATTTTAAAAACGATATAAGTCAATTTGTAATTTCTGTTATGACACAGAGTGTACATATTATTTGTATTGGTCTGTTTGACTGTGCAGTAGTACGGGGGATGTATTAACTCCGGAAATGAGCAAAGGATGAGAGTGAATAACGGGGGCTGTAGAGACAAAAATGAAATTGACTGTGAGCTATTAATAGAGCCTTTATCAGTTGAAATGAGGAGAGAGGGAGAGGAAAGAGGAGAAAGTGGGAGGCCTACAGCACAATGAGAAACAAATTTATTATTCTTATCTCATAAAGAATCTCTCCACAAAGAAACAATTCATTTTTTCTCTCATTCCCTGATCTTTCTTTCTCTATTCCCATCTCCCATAGCTCCAGCTATAAAGATGCCTCTTCAGCAACAGTCGGGAAGGTTCGGGATCTGGCGTCATTTCGGCGTCATTTCCGAATGGGATTTATGACAATGCCAGCGTCCCAGGACCTGTCGCCTCACTCTTGTGCTGCTGCCATGGCACCACGCTCTCAGTCCTGTCATGCTGTGGGCACCGGTGAGGGAGAGGAGCTTGAGAATGGATATTATCCAGACTCAGACCCTCAAAACCAGTCGAATTCATCCCGCTGCCCCCCAACCAAGCCTAAACGCCACCCCAATACTCGTCTTAGCTCTACGGGCCAGCAGGAGCACCCTTCCCGTGGGGTTCACGCACCACCTGACACTCCGCCACCTCCACCTCCCAATCACCCACCCAAACACCCAGAGAAGCGGAATAGTAAGTGAGAAAATCAATAGTATATTCATGTGATTCGATAAAAAAAAAAAAAAAATCTTGACATACGATGATTCTTGAGTAGAGGAAGTTCTCATAAATTGCTGTAACTCTGGGTATTCGGATATCAATAAGGAGCCGTCTTACATGTAACATAACCTTGCATCTAAATTTGTGAATTATTTTAAAATATTTGTTGCCTGGAATCTTGAACTGGGAAACTCCCATGTCTAGTTTTTAATTATAAGTGCTAATGACTCATGACTAAACCATCCATTGTTTCCTGACAGTATATTGTTAGTCATTCATATATATTTTCGATTGAACTATTATGGAATTGATTTGAATCAAAGATAACTTCAACTATTATCTGTACAGAAAATTGTAATTTGGGCCTTTGTTCCTATTTGGGCCTAATTGTCTCGATTAGAATACTTAAAAATGTTTGATAATGAATGTTATTTTTCTGGCTCAGGAAATTATTTTATTCATAAGATAAAATCTATGAAAGCAGCTTCTTTTGTATTTCAGTATCATTTTGATTCATTGTTAGAAAAAGAAAAGATGCATTTTTAATTTGAATAAAATCTTGTACATTAAGACCAGGAACATGTATTAATAAAAGTAAAATGAGTCACATTTGATTTAATGAAACCAGAAAGCTGTACACACCTGGCATGTGGTCTTTGTAAAAATGTCCGCTCTCTTAGCCTTTGTGTCACTCTTTTTTCCCCTTTTTTCTCTGCTTTTCTCTGTTAAACAGCAATGAAAAAATCTGATTCAGGTGAAATGTCAGGACGAAAGGTCCCTCCGTTGAAGCCCAAACGGAGTCCAAGCACACAGCTCTCCTTTGACCCCCCGCCCCCTCGGGTCCAACCCCCAACCACACCCCTTCCCTTCCAGAGCTCTGAGCCCTCTCCACGGGGCGAGGGTGGAGATGACGAGCCGGTTTACATTGAGATGGTGGGCCAGGTCTTCACCCGAGAGACTCACAATGCCCCGACTCCTCACCCACTCACGCCCTCTGCCACCACGCCTGATTCTGACTCAGATCAAGGAGAGGCCATTTACGAAGAGATGAAGTACCCCTTACCAGACGACAAAACTCGAGAAGCCCACCGCCGCTTGCCACTCAAACATGAGCGTATGAAGTCCTCTAAAGCATACCACTCCTCCATCATCTCGTCCTCCACCTCTTCCTCGCTTCCGCGCCCCTCTTCCTCTTCTCCAGCCTGCACCTCTTCCAAGCCTAAAGCTACCGTCTCAATCTCTCACTCCTCTCCTCTGCCTTCGTCCTGTTCCTCTGCATCCTCCACTCCCGTACCTCAAGCCCTCTCCTCATCACCACACCCTCCCCGTGCTCCCACACCCTTTTTGCTGCCAGGGTCCAAGTCTGAACATGAGCCCAGCTCCAGTAAGATCCCAGCACCTTTCCCTAACTTGCTTCAACATAAGCCTCCTCTCCTAGCTTTTCCCCAGCCGGCCGCTGCCTCCAGTGGGATAGGGGCTCAACATAAGACCAGCTCTGCCAAGATCAGCGTGCAATCAGCCTCCAGCCTGCCAGCATCTACCAGCACCTCCTCCAGCACAAGCTTGACCAGCACTTCCAAAGATTCCACTGGAGTTGAGAAAGAACGTGAGAAGGAGAGGAGGGAAGGACAGCTGGGACCCACACCGGGACTCAGAGCCCGCAGTCATTCCACTCCTCTTCCTCCTTCATCGAAGTCCTCCTCTCCATATTCCCACCATCATCATCATCACCACCCTCACCATAGGCCTTCCCACTATCACCATTACCGCAAGCCTGAGAAAGAGATGTCGTTAGTGGGCAAGGGGTCAGGACAGTCCTCCACCCAGACGCAAACGCAGCCTAAGGAGGGCAAGTCTGTCAGCTTCCTGCTCAAGTCCGAAAAATCTGAGAGGGATCGTGATCGAGAGAGGGATCGTGATCGAGAGAGAGATCGTGATCGAGAGAGAGACCTGAGCAGCACACCATCTTCCAGTCATTCTGAGACCCCCTCCTCAAACACATACACACACACTTCTCAAACCGGCACTAGCACCACTCCAACGCCGAGTCAACCGTCATCGTCCACAGCAGCCACGCCACCTTCCTCCACTCAGCGCCCTCCATCTCGCTCTCACATGCACCGGTCACACACCCCGCACTTGTCCCATGGCCTTCCTGCTTACAAACCTCCCCCCTCTGACAGCCCCCTGCTCTGGACCTACCCCTCGGTTGGCTTCCGCCGACCGCCTGCCTACGATAGCTTGCGCGGTGGCTTGCAGTTACCATCCTTGCACACAGACCCCACTAAAACTGGATCTGCAGCCCAGACATTGCAGGCCAAGGCCGGGTTCATTCCCTGGGAGAGCGCAGCTGCCTTGGGGCTCACAGAAGAACAAGCTTACTGGCCCATGCACCGGAAATTATCATTCAGTCATGGGAGCCGAGACACTGAGAGTGAGTAATGGTTAGGGTGGGTGGAATGATTATGCGGGATGATTATTGAGGGGGTTCTCTTTCTATTGTACTATCGTAGATGTTTAATTGTATTTTTCTCTCTAATGCTCTCTAGAGGAAGATGGAGGTGTGTGGAATGGCAGTGCAGATGCTCTATTGAGGAGAGAGAGGGATGACCTAGCAGCCATGCGGTGTGGCGGACACTCTGGAATACCTGTGCGGGCAACAGGGAGACACAGCGAGAGCTTGGCTGGGGCGGATGGACCACCAGGGTTAAGAGGACTGATACGAGCGGGCCTGCCCTTACCCTGCCAAACCTTCCCAGCATGCCGCAATGGAGGTGAGATCCAATTGAAATGACATTAGCACAGGCTTTCTGCCATGACCTCAGTAGTTAAAACTCTGGATATAGATCAAGCATGTTTAGGTTAGAGATAAAACATTTGTAGACTTAGCTCATAAACAACTGATTGACTGAAAGGTTAGTTGCTTTATAAGATGTAATTTGATGTTAACTCACATGGCTGTTAGGATCAGTGTGCATTGATTTGTTTGAAAAGCATCAGATTTCATTAAAGAATGAAAAGATGGCTTGGCTAGTTTTAAACCATAATGAAAAAATCCCCAAAATCATGTTACACAATTAGCTAAGCAGAACAAATATTCCTAGCTAACTAGCTGCAGTACCTGTCACAGTTATGGGATATTATTGGATATTTAAGAATTGATAACTGTATGCCATCAGTAGCGTAGCATACGGGCACGCACTGCAGGGGGGCCCCGCTTGTTGGAGGACCCCGTAATAACAGTGCCAGGTTGCGCCGATAGACGATGATTTTGTGTATTGACGATGGCCAGAGATATTGTCAAGCATCAGCTATCGGCCTTATCAAGAGGATTTGGCATCTCCAAATACTGTATTAAATTATTATTATTACTACTACTCTACTACTTTTATTATTAAAATAATATTACAATTAATTTGCCCCACAATAATTTTATAGTGCATCACCCCATAACCAACGCGCTGTGAGGAAAATAAAAGCTTAGTAAGATTAGCTTACTCCTCATTTCAAAAACAACTTGTTTGAAAAAATACTTCTCTTTTTAACTACTTATGGGCCACAAGATAAATATTAAGAAAATAAATTAAGACCGTTATATACCCTTATCAGCATGTTGAAGTAGATTCACCTCTCATCTCATCATTATTAAATAAATGAGTAATTAAACAAATACACTTAATCATCCCCCCCCACCCCCAACAAAGGGGGGCCTCGGACTTGCCCCATGGATTTGCCACAAATGCTACACCACTGTTTTCCATGATACATTCCTGAGTGAATTGACTAAACACTTGAGTCATGCAGTATTCATGTGCATTGCACATCATGCATTTAATTCACATACCACACACAGTCTAACTTAGCCAAGCAATATATGCATTACACTGTGCAATGCACTTTTAAATGAAGTCAGTGTCATTTTTACAATGCAAACATACCTGCTTTCAATGCAAATGAGGTTCATTATAGAATGCAACGCATTTACAGACGTCAGCGCTATTTGCTTGCTGCAATTAATGTTGCGCCATTAGTGGAAAGTAGGGTGGAAAGCAGGCTGAATTTCATTATTATCTGTAGAAACAGTTTGTGTACTGCTACTATTCATCAAGGCAGCAATAATTCATCAAATTATGATAACGAAGGATAAGAGTGTTATAAACGACCACATATCCAGATGGAACTTTTAGCTGAGCCCCCTTTCTGCATTTTTAAAGAATGATTTAGGTGGCTGGATTGCAGTGGTGGCGTGATGCTGTACAGTCCCGGCATGCACGTCAAGCATGCCTGATCATGGTGTACTGCATCCCATCCTCCACAACCTTACGGAACTGCAACATGCAAATTTCATCAGCCTTAATTTTTTATTTGCATAATTCCTTTTTATGATCAATGCTATCAGTGAGAATAATTCCTTCTTAGTGATATCCCCCTCCATGCTCTTGAATGCTGTCATGTACATTTTAAACATATTAATTCTGCTTTCTAAAAGATGGCAATAGGAACTGATTTATGTAAGTTTAAAACAATGTGACTATTTCCATTATTAATAGTGCAAGTTAAGAATCAAGGGTATGTAAACTTTTGAACGAGGTCATTTTTATAAATTCAGCTTTTTTTGTCTTGTGGACTATATGCAAATCTTTTATGTAAAATATCTTATCCAGGACAGTACTAAATAAAAAAAATAACATGAATTTTGTATAATCAGATTCTGCAAGGTGTATGTAAACTTTTGAGCACGACAGTATTTTAGATTTGACTTCTTGAGACTTAACCTTGCAAAACAATAACTTGACTCTGTGTCTATGATCTTTTATAGAGTTGGGTCGCCTTGGCAGGTCTTCCTCCACTTCAGGAGTGAGACAAGCAGGGGGTGACGTTCAAAGGCAGAGCAGCCTGCCGGCCAGAGAAGCACTCAACCAGGTAACACACGCCAGCACTATTAAAGCTGTCACTAACTCCACATAAACACACACTTAGAGAGTTATTACCTGCAGTGTTATAGTTTCCTACGCTCTGTTTAAACACACTCATCTGGGTAAAACTGCGATCACATTAGGTTGAGTTGAGTAAGAAATTACTTTGGACCTGCAGCCATTTCTTCTGCAGAACTTCAAAGAAGGTATTTTGAAGAATGTTTTAAGTGGTTTTGTTCATACAGTGAAAGTCAGTGGGGTCCAGAACAATACTTTTGTGTTCCACAGAATAAAGAAACAACTATGTTTACATGCACAACTTTTGTTTCAATCGGACTGAATTCATTCAGATTGATGAACGCTAAACATGTAATTGGGTTGATGTGCGCGTTTATATGTCACAAGCTTCAAATCAAATGTTTTGACATGCGCATACTGCACGAATATACTGAGTTTCCCGCTGTTTGCATATAATAACCATTCTCCTACATTGTTTCTTTATTTGTTTGAATCAGCAGACTTAATATTTATCCATTTCTGGTCATAATTTGGAGATAATGAAAATATGAGCATATGTTGTGGCGTGCTGCTTATATTTATAAATTATATTTATACCTCCCCGCGCCCAAAACCAGTCGTCTGCAGATGAGAATCCGAAACAAGGACTGGTGGGATGTTGTCCTCCTCCACTTCACTGACGCTGAGTGAAAGGAAAATTTCAAAATGACTGGACACTTTACAAATTTATATGACACTTTATTCAACAGGAAGAACAGCTTGTTCCGCGCGTCATACGTCATTATGCTATTTCTACGTCATTGCACATGCGCAGTCCTTTCAGTTTCGGTTTTCAATCCGATCAAGCGTTTACATGTCCTCTCGATCGGATTAGAAAAGGAATAAACCACCCCTTTCAATCCGATCGAAATTTCATTCGGATCGACCTCAATCGGATCAATTAAGATGTTTACATGAAGGCTTTTCAGTCTGATTGAGCCGTCAATCCGATTACTAACAGATTATTTGGTTGCATGTAAACGTTGCCAGTGAGTAAACAATAACAGAATTTTAATTTTGGGGTGAACTATTCCTTTAACTAATGTCAGTTTATATATCTTGAAATGCTAAATATTAGTTTGAAAATATATAGATAAAATATGTAGAAATTAACATAAGAGGGCACATGACCTTCAAAAAAATAAAGAAGTGCACTGATGAATCAATATTCCATAAAAAAAGAGTTGTCAATTTTTATTTCATAGTGACTTTAATAAATGCTGTAAAATAAAATAATTGTTGAATGTAGAAACAGTGTAAAGTACAAGAAGATTTACCATATTTAACTCAACAGCGGTTCTCCCAAAAATTGGAAAAAAAGCTTGCATATTCTGTCTGGGCCTGATTATAGTACTGCAGATGCTGTTGCAATGACCTTTAATTCACCTCGTACACCAACCTGACACTCTGAGAAAGAGCTTATTTGCATATTGTGCTTTTCAGTGCAGGGTCTTCAGGAAATGCTTTGAATTCACACCGGCTTGTTCAGCCTCAGTCGGTGTAGATACTGCAGTAATTAATTAAATTCAGTTCAACTGGTTAACATGCTTAAGTGTAATTGAAACCAAGCTTGACAGTTACGGCAGGTGATCTGAAACTAATTTCATTCCATTTTGTGCCCCTGTGGCTGCTATTCCCGACAGTCATTAGGTAAATCGCGGAGCCCATTGAGTCACCAGCATCCCCACCCAAACATGTCTGTATCTGCACTGCACTCCGCTGCAGGGTCAATGAGTGCAGAGAAAAAGGGGGATGAATACAGAGCGGGAGCGAGGCAGAGAAATGCAGCAGAGGGAAAGGGGGAGAAAAATGCAGCATAGAATAGAAAGAAGTGGTGACAGAATGAAAGAGAGGAGACAGACACAGCACACGGGTGGAGAAAACGGGTGCAGCAGTAAGAAAGAGTGTTTTTTGTCAGTCTGTGGCAGGCAGACAAACACTCTGTGAATGATCTAACTCAAACCTAGTCCCGCAGCCGGTGTCTCTCCGTGCCGGGCGGTGACGGGCTTTGATTCTGCCGTCTGACTGTCTCTGTCAGCGGTTTGTTAAAGAGCCATTATTAGAGTTTAGTATGTTGAATGTGTGAAAAGTAACAAGGAGAATCCAGGGAGACTGGGCACATGCAAAGCAGCTCATGTTTTTTATGTGTTAACAGACAGGGATATACCAAGTCCTATAGTTCTAGCGGTGTGTGTGTGTTGTATTATAGACAGACTGGTGTGCAACACATGCAGGAAAGAATCTTTCATTTTCAATCTTGTTGAATGTTAGCGGCTGTACAGAAGCCTCTATTCTTTTCCCCTGGTGTGCTGTTGTCTCTTGGCAAAAGTTCACATGCTGACACAGTCATAGTGTGTGTGTGTGTGTGTGTGTGTGTGTGTGTGTGTGTGTGTGTGTATACACACCACAGAGATTGACTTGGTGAGCTGATATGACCTTCCCACTCAGAGAAGGGGGATGGGACAGATGCAATGAGTTGGCGCTATGCCGCTATCTGGTGGCGTTCTTTGATATAGCATAAAGCACAAACCCAGAGTCCACAAAATACACATATTAAGTGGAAAATGTGAATAAAACTTGCCAGTAACTTTATAAGTGGTTAAGGTTGAATAGTAATATCTATAGTCTGACGTGAGCGATTCCTGATGTGACTGCCATTTTAACCATTTTAGTCTTAAAAAAAAAGTACTATAACAATTTATTTTCTCCAGGAAATCCACAAAAAAAAAAAAAAAATATATATATATATATATATATATATATATATATATATATATATATATATTTATTTATTTATTTATTTATATATATATAAAATACTGTATATATTGTTGTTATTGTAAACATATAAAACATGTTTTTTAAAAAAGTACAATTTACAATACAAAATCTCTTTTAAGGCTAGTTTAAATAGCTGTGGCCTCCTCTCAAATCATCTATCACTGACAGCTGTACTTGCACTACCAACTGTTTTTCTCCCCTTTATTCCTCAACCTTGGCCAACAATTCATAATGGAAATGTATCAAGCAGCAAAACAAGAAACTTTTCACTGTTGTATGATTTATTTGATGATGATCAAAACAAAAAAGAGAGAAGCATTGTGATAAATACATTTTGTACCCTATAAAACATGATATAAAATAATAAAAAGCTGTAAATTGTGAAATATCTACTGTAATATAATCAAATATATTGCAATTTATTTGCTGTTTGTGAAACAATTTATTCAATCTAAATATATGACTAAATTTTAATCGCCCCTCAATGTTGTTATCGTTAGCTAAAACTATTTTCGGTTGAAATAAACTTCATATTGAAAAATCTGATATAAAATATATTATAACTATCAGATGAAAACAAAAATTAGACAAAGTTGAAGTTGTACTAAAATGATTGAACTACAACTGAAATAAAAATAGATAAATAGTAAAAAACTGAAATTTAAATGAAATAATAAAAGCTCATTTAAAATATTAATAAATACTACAATTGTTTATAAAAAAAATATATTAAAATAGCACTGATCACCCTCAATGCACCTCTTGCTTTTGGCAGCCAGATGGTGTAGTTATGGCGTCTACCACTTGACATGCAAACCAGCCAAACTTTTATATCTTTATATCAAACAATCACATGATGATGAACCACTGCATTTCATCTGCTCTGAACTATGCAAACTAAAGTCATTTCAACAATTTTTCTCGCCCTTTCACCTCTCAACCATCTGTACCGTCTGCAGTTCCACTCTCTCTCGCAGGTTCAGTGTCAGGCTCCCTGCAGTCCGTCTGTGAGCCGGCAGCAGCAGTACCAGCAGCAGCAGCAGGTCCAGCTCCAGTTCCAGCAGCTGGCTCAGCTCGCCGCGCAGGCCCAGGCTCACATCGGCACCTCCGCAGCCCCGGCCCAGCGAGACGGCAAGCTCCTGGAGGTGATCGAGAGGAAGCGCTGCCTGTGTAAGGAGATTAAGGCTCATCGCCGGCCGGATAAGAGCTTATGTAAGCAGGACAGTATGCCTATTTTACCCAGCTGGAGGAGAACGCCGGAGCCCCGCAAGACTGGAACGCCGCCCTGCCAGAGGACGCAGGCTGTGGTGTGGGACACGGCTATCTGACCAAGGTAGAGAGAGGGGAAAGGGTAGGGAATATGAAAGTCATGACTGATAGAGACAGGGGAAGTGGAAATCCTTTCTTTTTTTTTCTTTTTGGTGTAAAAAGACAAAATGGGAATTTCGCGAGAAATGAGAGAAGTGGCCTTGGAGTGAAGAGATTAAAATATAACTGGAAAAAACAAAGTGAGGGCATTTTGTCAAGAGAGAATAGCATGATATAGATTAAATCTCTCTATAGAAGCAGGAGAAAACATGTGTTCACACAGTGTTTATGTGCCATATAGATGCAGCAGCCAACACACACACATTGGAGTCTGAACTCTCTCTGAGCTGCTGCAAATATAACCTGTGCTGCTGAGTTTACAACCCTTTTTGAAACGCACTGGAAACCTTTGGAGCACCACAACGTTCGTACTCTAAATATAATCCATCAGCGAGGAGAATAGACATGCTTTTTCCTCCAAGGATCGAAGAAATTATCAAAACTTGATCCGTTAAGAATGAAGAGACGCTGAAAGATCATAGTGGGGCTTTTCCTCATATCATAAACGCTCTGTGACTTTGGACTTGTGTGTTTTTACTGACCAGATGTACTCAGATGTGCTGCTGTTTCCTGGGCATCCACTAGTCTGATGTTTTTTTACATTCCAGGAGTGTGTGTGTGTGTGTGTGTGTGTGTGTGTGTGTGTGTGTGTGTGTGTGTGTGTGTGTGTGTGTGTGTGTGTGTGTGTGTGTGTGTGTGTGTGTGTGTGTGTGTGTGTGTGTGTGTGCGTGTGTGTGTCATGGTGAACTTTGTAGATGTATCTTTGCATCAGAGCTGTGTGAGGTTGGATGTAGACCAGAGAGGATATTCAGACACACAGAGAACAAAAATTGCAAAGAGTACAGGGAAACGTCAATAAAACAAAATTCGACATACTGTATGTATACACAGAAAAAAGTCAAACTCTTGCTTACACATTTAGACATGATGATGGAAACGATGATGAGGTCTGTGTGGTACTGTCGTAGATTGTAGAAGAGATCCATTTTAAGTCTAATTACTGCCTATTGATTGAGTGCCAATTTGCTGAGTGCGGTGACACGCGTGTCTCTGAATCTTGAGAGTATAAGAAAAGCTGTTCAGCAGAAGTTACGTAACTTTTGTAGCAATATTTGGAAACCGATCATTTGCCCCAGTCCAATACAAAATCATGATGGAGAAATAAAGATAACCAATAACACTTAGGTCAGATCCACATTGCATTATTTTGCAAGGGCAAATCAACTGTTGAAATTCACTTGATGAAACTAGCAACCAGTAAGATCACCGGATGAGCTTCATTACAAAAACCATCAAAGGAAAGAGAATGAGGACCAATGCACAGGCTGCTTGAACACAAGGTGTCATTATATTCACCTAAAAACTACCATATTTATGCATCTGTTTACATTTAATCTGTATCTGAGCATATGCGGAGCTAACATCCAACTGTATTTTTCAGTCCTTTTGGCAGAATAGTCTCATGTGTCAATCAACTGGGGTTTGATAAGATAGAGTGACATATAAAAGGTCTCTGTCAGTTGTATCTTAAGTACAGTAAGATTGAGCAATCCAGTCACCCTGTCTCTTAGGCCGTGTGTCCACCAAAGCGTTTTTAGCCGGCTGAAAACGCTAGGCGCTCTGCTGAAAACGCCTAGCACTGGGCGCTTGAGAGCGTTTTGGCAGCGCTGCGTTTTTTCAGTTGAGACGATTCGTTGCTATGATACAGAATATCTGCAGCACAGTTTACTTGTAACTGATTTTGTAGATAATTTGTTTCATACTAAAAAGTTATTTTTCATCCATTTTGTTCGGTTAGCTCTGCTAGTTGACGTTGTTGTACAGAAAGAATGTTGTGACAGTTGGTCAGTGTGATATTTGTCCCGCCCCTCCACTGTGATTGGACGGCTGTGTAAAAAGTGACAGTGATGAGCGCAGCGTTTTACCCAAAGTTGAACATTTTTCAACTCTCGGCGACCAGTAAAAAACGCGGCGCTCCCATTGAAAACAATTGGAATTTTACGCCAGCTGCGTGAAAAAACGCTTTGTGGACACACGGCCTAAAGAAAAATGTTCAACTTTGGGTAAAACGCTGCGCTCATCACTGTCACTTTTTACACAGCCGTCCAATCAGAGTGGAGGAGGGGCGGGACAAATACCACACTGACCAACTGTCACAACATTCTTTCTGTACAACGACATCAACCAGCAGAGCTAACCGAACAAAATGGATGAAAAATACATTTTTAGTATGAAACAAAATTATCTGCAAAATCAGATAATGATTTCGAAATGATTCACAGTTGATTCACAGTTACGAAACAAGTAAACTGTGCTGCGGTTATTCTGTATCATAGCAACGAAGCGTCTCAACTGAAAAAACGCTGCGCTGCCAAAACGCTTTCAAGCGCCCACAGCTAGGCGTTTTCAGCAGAGCGTCCAGCGTTTTCAGCTGGCTAAAAACGCTTTGGTGGACACACGGTCTTAAAGAATAAAACAACAAAAACACAACTTTCCACACTGTCCAGTGATCATGCACACATGCATATACACACGAACGCACACACTCACAGCGCCTTATTGGGAAATATGAAGATGCAGGGGCGCTCCTCAGACCGACGTTGGAACTTTCCGCACAAAACAAAGCGAACCACATGATATCGAGATTAAACCAGAAAAGAGTACACAAGTGTTGAAATCTGTAAAATAAACATGTACAACTGTATTGATTATGTAGCAATTATTTCCACTTTCATACTTGTAATCAATAAATATATTGTAGCATATAATGTATAAAAGTACAAGGTGTTTAATTGTTTTATAAAGAAATTTAGTAGTTTTATCTGTGGCTACCTGTCTACACTGTACTGAATGGACCGCTGAAAGGCGGACCCTCTCTACTAAAGGCACAGTCTCAGACACTCTCACACACACAAATGTTTTTCCAGCTAGTGTCATGCAATTCCCTTTAAGCAACTTAAGTCTGATCTCATTCACACCCCACTTGGCTCGTTGGAATATCAGTTGGATATTTTTGAAGTACTTCTGCTGCTATATTGAATTTCTACTTTTGCTTACATATCCCTCACTGCTGTTGTTTCATTTCTCTTGTTCGTTCTTTTGAGTGCTCTTATGATTTTTTTTTTGGGGGGGTGGGGGGGACATGCAATGGAGTTTTGGGGAGGTGGATCCTTTTGTAACTGTTGGCAATTGAACGTTTCTCGGTTATTGTTGTTGTGGTTGTATTTAAAAGTTGTTGTTATTTTTTGAATAGTTAACAGCACCAACCTGTAACGTTCTCACCCTGGCAACACTACTGTAAATGTGATGGCAATGTTGCAGTGATGTTGCCAAGGGTTTGACATGCTGTCACCACGACACCGGTGTTTCACTGCACCATTTGAAATACAGTCTTTATCAAACAGTACGGAGGACCACAGTAGAGGAGGGCTGGTGCAATGCATGCTGGGAATTCTTGCCGGATTCCCTTAAAGATTCAGTTCAAGGTTGGGCTGCGTCCCAGTCTTTATAAATTGTGCCCAGTTTGTACTTCAGATATACTAAATAATCACCTAGTGGCAATTTATTAAGATGAAAAGGGTAACTTAAGTATTATTGGGTAAACTAGTTTACAGAAACTGTCGGCTTTGCGTGTCTACATAAACGGTGGCCATATTATGAGTGCCATAATATATTGATATGGTAAGATACGGTGTACCTTGGAAATCACTGTAGTGCTATATTTGCATTGATATCGTCATGAAATAAATTTTATATGATGAACATAGCATCACGTGTGCGAGTAACAGTGTGTGTGTGTGCGTGTGCGAGAGAGAGAGAGAGAGAGAGAGAGAGAGAGAGAGAGAGAGAGAGAGAGAGAGAGAGAGAGAGTGTAAAATAAACTGTTGAAACCCACATGGCTTTAATGTCGTCTTGTCCTGATACAATCAATTGGATATATGCTATCACAGTCTGATGTGCTAATGTTTTTATTCATTCATTCACTCTCTCTTTATCCTGACCTTCTAGGCTTGTTGGTTCTGCATCCAGTTACACTGTGGGCAGTTGTTCCTTACTCAAGTGTCAGCATCATGAATACAAGGTGCTGTAACAACAACAGTCTTTTGCAGAAATGTGTGGACTGATTTGCTGTTCACTGATGCCCTGTATCAAAGATGCTGCTCTTATACAACTTCTGTTGTTCTACAGTCTCCTGTATAAGATATTGTTGGCCATGATCTGTCATCTGTCTCCTGAACTTCATTACATACGTTGTTTGAATTTTTTGATATAACAGATGTATCAAGAGTGCAAGATTTCGACTTCTGAAGCTGGACTTTTGAAGTGTTGGATTAATACGTAATGGTTTACTGTCCAAAGCATCAGAAATATTAAGTAGCCAATATAGTTACTTAGATAAAAAGAATGCTTGGCCACTTCCCAGTACTTTTTTTGTTTCCCTGCATTAGGAAAAATGGTACTGCTTAATTCTGCACTGTAAAATTGGGATCTTTGTAGAACTTAAAAAAAAAATGAAACCAAGAGTTTAAATGTTTGGTAACACTTTAGATTAGGGTTCAATTCTCACTATTAAGTAACTATTAAGGGATGTAGAATAAGGCATTAATATGTGCTTTATGAGCATTAGTAAACAGCCAATATCATATTCATATGCATGCTAATAAGCAACTAGTTAATAGTGAGAATTGGACCCTAATTTTTTATTATATATTATTAATTCTTTATATACACTGCCGTTCAAAAGTTTGGGGTCGTTAAGATTTTTCATCTTTTTAAAAGAAGTCTCTTCTGCTCACCAAGGCTGCATTTATTTGATTAAGAATACAAAACAAACCCAATAATATTGTGAAATATTATTTCAATGTAAAACAGCTGTTTTCTATGTGAATGTATAGTAAAGTGTAATTTATTCCTGTGATCAAAGCTGAATTTTCAGCATCATTACTCCAGTCTTCAGTGTCACATGATCCTTCAGAAATCATTCTAATATGTTGATTTGATGCTCAAGAAACATTTCTCATTATCAATGTTGAAAACAGTTGTGTACCATTTTTTTAGGATTCTTTCATGAACAGAAAGTTAAAAACAACAGCATTTATTTGAAATAGAATCTTTTGTAACATTATAAATGTCTTTACTGTCACTTTTGATCAATTTAATTCCTCCTTGATGAATAAAAGTATTGATTTATTTTATTTCCCCCAAAAAATAAAATAAAAATTCTTACTGACACCAAAGTTTTGAACGGTAGTGTTTAATGTTACAAAAGATTCTATTTCAGATAAATGCTGTTCTTTTGAACTTTCTATTCATCAAAGAATCCTGAAATAAAAATGTAAATAACTGTTTTCAACATTGATAATAATGAGAAATGTTTCTTGTTCTTGAGCATCAATATTAGAACGATTTCTGAAGGATCATGTGACACTGAAGACTGGAGTAATGATGCTGAAAATGCAGCTTTGATCACAGGAATAAATTACACTTTACTATACATTCACATAGACAACGGCTGTTTTACATTGAAATAATATTTCACAATATTATTGGGTTTGTTTTGTATTTTTAATCAAATAAATGAAGCCTTGGTGAGCAGAAGAGACTTCTTTTAAAAACATGAAAAATCTTACCGAACCCAAACTTTTGAACGGCAGTGTAATACATTTTTTTTTTAAATAAATCTCTTACTGAACGTAAAATGTCAAGTTGCCATTAATCTGCTATCATTTTAAAAATTAATTATTGACATCAAGACAAGGTTTTGAACATGAAATCAATGGCAATGTAAATAAAACTTGCAAGTAGCCAAGCAATGTAACCCTTGCTGAATTCGGAACTGCAAACTAATATACCACTCTTACTACTTTTACAATATCTTTCTATGACAGAAATAGTTGGGGTATTATGCTAATTATATTATATTCTGAATTCACACATAGGCTATTTAAGTATTAATGCCCCAGTGCATGCTGGGAAAAACAAAAAATCATTCTTAATGTAGTGCTGTCTGAACTAAAATAATTAATTAATCCAGTTGTATCTATCTGTAATGCCAATTGACAGTCAGAGTATAATCTGTTAATCAAGTAAATCTTTAGTTATTTATTTTCAGTACCATTTACTTAATTTAAGATTATGTTTTTACAGTCCATCTGATAATCTGAGGCCTTTGGGAGTCTTTGCACATCCTGAGAGGAGTTTTTCCTGACTTCACCTGAGACTTCCCATAGCAGGGCACAAGAGTGTCTCCTTGGCAATGGCCACATGAGATACTGACTGCTGACAGATGCCCCCACAAGGCTCTGCCATCAAAGCCTTTACAATTTGTCACTTTGCTGAGGGGGCGGGGCTAAGTGCGCCGCATAGCGTTGCTATTGGCCAAGAAGTGACTTGAGTTTTGCCCAGGGAGGGCATTTTTTCTTTTTCTTTTTTTCTTCTTTTTTTCAGGCAGAGCGTGTCTTACTGCAGTATAGCCACATCAGTGCTGCACTCCTCTCTCTCACTCTCTCTCTCTCTCTCTCTCTCTCTCTCTCACACACACACACACACACACTCTGCGGAATGCGCACTGCTCTGTTGGGTGGGCAGAACACCGGGTGTCACAGAGGGAGCGAGATCTACTCACACTCAGTTCCCGCTTGAGTGCTCAGGTTTCGGTAGAGTGCCTTGAGACTCGCTTTTACCCTGTTTTTCAAATAAAAACGCTTTCCATTGAGACCTAAAAGCTCGTTTTAACCATTTCTCTACACTATTCAAGGGTTGAATAGCTCTTTATTACTCTCAAAGAGAGTGTTAGCCTCGAGGCGTTGACCCTGTGAGTGCACATTTATTTCGTCCAGGAAAATGGCAAAAGATGATAAGAAGAGCGCGTGGAAAGAGTTCTTCTGGAACCCGAGGACGCGCGAGTTCTGCGGGAGGACCGCGAGCAGTTGGGGTAAGTCTTACACAGCCTTGATAGGATTACACTCATGCATGTATGATAATTAGTTCCACATAATTTGCATTGTAATATGTAACTGAGGTGCAATCATTAGCACAGTGAGTCTCACTGTTTGTGCTGAGAAGTTCACTGAACATCGTCGCTGTCCTAGGTGCTGAAACCCCAGTTGCTTTGCCGGGCTGTAATGCGTCACATGCGTTTCCTCTCCTCGGCGTGTTTATGCAGCTGTAAAACGTAATACGTTAGAATTGGTGTGTGTTTATGCTTGCCAAATTAACGAAATTGTTATGTACGGATAGATTAAAGTTACTGTAGCCTACTCAATGATTATTGTCTTATTCTGGACTTTGCGGACAGAAGTGTTGAATACGCGTCATCAGCCAATGAACAGCGCGGAGAAATGGTGATGTGTCGAGTTACTGCAAAACTGCGCTTCTGGCAGAACGTCTAAAGCTGGGATGGGCAACTTCGGTCCTGGAGGTCTACTGTCCTGCGGAGTTTAGCTTCAACCCTAATCAAACACACCTGAACAAGCTTATCAAGGTCTTCATGTTTACTAGAAAGCTACAGGCAGATGTGTTTTTATCAGGGTTGGAGCTAAACTCTGCAGGACAGTGGCCCTCCAGGACCGAAGTTGCACATCCCTGCTCTGCAGGCTTGCACACATCTGTATTTCCTGAACCACATTCTGTAAAGAATAGTAATTTTAACTGCAAAAGAATGTCAAAATTCTGCAGTTGTTAAATACCTTACTATGTACAGTTGTTTATTGAAGTACAAAGTATTAATTATTGTATAATTTTTTGTGAAAGATTGTGAAAATACTGTATAAGTAATGTTTTTGTTAAAAGTATGATTGGAACTTTAATTGGAAAAGGGGCATTTCCTGCTCAAACATAAAGGTTAGTTTCTTTCTTGGTAGCAGTTATGTAGATTGGAGGGCTTTATGTTGTATTTTATAAATTGTATTGCATTATTTTACCGTCGTGTGTGTTACCATGAGCTACCCAAGCAGTTGCTAGAGAGGCCAGTTTTGATTAACTTTAGCCCTCAGTGTGCCACCTTTATCATTCTGTGTACATTTGATCATAAGGCTGGTATAAACCTAACATCATCAGCCAGTAGTTTTTTTTTAGGCGGTTTGGCAGTTTTACAATCTTCCTTCTGCCATTTGGTTTAAACCTGGTTAAACTTTCCAAACCTAAATAGAAGTGAACCATAAAGCCCATTGCATGCTGCTGCAAATTGTCTTTTGCAGTGACATTGGGATGATTTAATCTAGCCAAGGGCCATTTTGAGTGTGTGCATGGGGGTTTGTGAATTAGTGTAAGATGTAATCCTTTACTAATAGGCTCATTGGTTGCCTTGGTGAGGCTATCATGTGGAGATGCAGCCTACTCAAGGGCCGTAGATTAATTCTGGAACTGAATGTATCTTTTAATTAGGGTGTGATGGCATTAATTGCCATCCAAAATTGCCCGCCGGGCATCTATAACTCAGCTGTCAATGCTATGGGATTGTGTGTGTGTGTGTGTGAGAGAGAGAGAGAGAGAGAGAGAGAGAGAGAGAGAGAGAGAGAGAGAGAGAGAGAGAATGCACTTGAGTTGGAGAAATGCTAGATCACTGCCCACAAGCCTTCCATGTATGCCAGCACATTTTGCTCTAGGGAGCTGAGTGTGTGTTTGAGTGTGTGTTTGAGTGTGTGTTTGAGTGTGTGTGTGTGTGTGTGTGTGTGTGTGTGTGTGTGTGTGTGTGAGATGCTCTGAGGACTAGCTGCCTAGTTAAGCCAGTGTGCTCTCTAAGACTCCTTAATTAGTCTATTTTTGTCTGTGCCCAAACCAGAGTGAACCTGGGTATGCTTAGATTCTTTAACAAAGTACATCCTCATTACTGGAGCTTAATAGTGACCTATGGAGGACGGTGGAAGCTGCAGCTACATTCATACAGCTGTGTCTTCTATTGAAACATATCCAAGGTTGCTTTCAGGATTCATGGGCTACAGAGGGGTCAATACATCCGATAAAAGCACTAAAACCTGATCTCACTACAGCCCTCTGGAGGGTCATATAGAGCCTGTGTCCCATCTTGTTGTTAAACATCACTCTTGCAAAGGCTGTAAATGAATCTCTAAACCACACCTGAGAATTACAGCTCATAATGCAGCATCCAATAGCAGAAGATCTTGATACCCCCCGTTCAAAGAAGCATTAGGGTTCCCGGAAATTAACCACGGTAAAAAATGATATGATCAATAAATTCTGACAACATACGTTTTTACATTGCTTTAACTCATCAAAATAAATCATTTTCAGGTTTAAATTATACACCAATAAGTTATACAAGATTCAACTAATTTTTAAGCATTTTTAAGTTGAAGTTACTTAAACATTCAATTTAATTGCACTTAAAAATTTAAGGCAGCAACTTTTTTTACAGGGAAAGTTTTGGAGATATTATAGGGCTGATATTCTAGATCAGGGGTTCCCAAATTATTTTATCAGCCGAACCCCTTTGACATAAAATGTTTACTTGAAGTAAATAATTTAGACTGTAAGTTAATATTTCAATAATTTAACAATAAATTTGCATGAGTATGGTTCTCTGATGATGGTGAACAGTAAGTAAAAAATAAAAATTCATCTTTTTTAGTAAGTATTTAATTTTGACTGAGATGAAATTATGTAATTTTACCTGCATATTATCCTTAACACTGCACTACAAAAAATAGTCCACTACAATGTACAAAACAATGAGCCTTGCATGGTGAACACTGTAACAATATTATATTAATATTAATATGAGGTCTTCTGAAAGCGCCAGTTTTAGTTTAGTTTCTGAAGAAGTACAGTACAGCGTTGCTATACGGATGACTGGGAATGTTCAAATCAAGGATTCCAGAGAGCTGTAATAAATGATTTGCTGTAGTTACCCTGTGGAGCTTTTTTCTTTCTTTTTTTACCTTATCTAACCCTCATCTTTGTTGGTGTAACGTAATTGATTCGGCGATTATAAGTATGTTTGCCTTAAATAAAATCAGTTAATTTAGTTACAATGTGAAGCACATTGTAATGTTAACATTTAGTTACTATATTTATTTGCATCCGTTACAAAGTTTTTGTTGCCAAAACAGAAAATTGATATTCACTTGATATTCCCTTTGTCTACATCACAGCTGTGTGTTCCTCTGAAGCTGTGTTTGAAAGTATGGTGGCCTGGTAGGTTTGATGAATCAGAAAGGATGTGTGCGTAGATCTAAAGAGCCTGTTTGTATGGGTTTGTGTCTGTATTAATGAACAGATCACAGCACACATTTTGCTCCTGTCTTTCAGGTTACATTCAAATTAGAGGGTTGAAATAGGGAGGTTGACTTTCATCATGATGAGAGACAGATAAAGAAACAGAAGAGCACCGATAGTGTATCACTCTCACCCGGTGCAGAATTCGCCACACACACACGCACGCACACACATACACAGATCGTGAGGAGAGCCAGCAGAGCTAATGAGGATGTACCACATTTTAACCCTATAACCAAGTTCAGCAAGTAATGTTTGATAATGCAGGTACTTGGTGTCCTGATAGAGCTGTTATATTAAGGCTCTCCTGCTGTGAGATTAAGTAGTGCTTAAAGATTCGATCATTTGGGCTTTGTAAGTCTCTCTGCATAAGGCAATGTTCTCACCTTATCTTTGCTTTCTTTCTCTCTTACGCATCCATTGCGTTCTTTTTCACTCTCTCCAGGCATATTAACACACACTCCTGTGTAATCCTAGCCTGTAGAGTAACCTCACATTGCACTGCTGTTATTGATCAGTGAAAGCCTGTCTGTGCGGGGAGCTCCTGGATGCAGCGGAGCGGGGGGGGGGGCAGAGATCCGGTATCCCTCCTCCCTCGGCCCGGGGCAACCTGATCGACTGTCCCCAGGGGCCTCGCTGCGTGAAGCTCAGGTGTCCCGTAGCTTAATGAGCTCTCCTCAGGCGTACACACTCCTGCAAACATCCCTCATATGCCCTCTATGGAATGATAGAGCCTGATCTGTTCAAAATTGCAACCATAAATTATGTAATGTGTTGGTGAATATGTTTTGAAGTACATTCTTAGTACAGAGGCAAATGGAGGAGCTACTTTTTATCAGAGTATTCAGGTAAATAACATAACATTTTAGGCAGTCCAAGTGTTCTACAAGATATACTATTTTGAGCAACATTTTTCTAATATATAGGCTTATATAAATATTATATGTACACTGCTGTTCAGAAGTTTGGGATTAGTACATTTTTTAAAAGGAAATAATACTTTTATTTAGCAGGGATGCAATTGAGCAAAACATTTCCAGTTCAAATAAATGCTGTTCTTTTGAACATACTATTCTATTTCTTAAAAGTTTCCACAAAAATTCAGCAGCACAGCTTATGTTTCTTGAGCAGCAAATCAGCATATTATTTTACAATGTAATTTATTCCAGTGATGTCAAAGCTGAATTTTCAGCATCAGTACTCCAGTCCTCAGTGTCACATGATCCTTCAGAAATCATTCTAAACTAAAATAGAAAATCGTTATTTTTAATTGTAATGATATTTCACATTATTACTTGGCTTGGTTGGAAATGTAGAAAATATCTTCATGGAACATGATCTTTACTTAATAGCCTAGTGATTTTTGTCATAAAAGAAAAATCAATAATTTTGACCCATACAATGTATTGTTGGCCATTGTCACAAATATACCCGTGCTACTTGTGACTGGTTTTATGATCCAGGGTCACATTTATGCAAAATAGCTTTGTCTGTCATTAACATCAGCAAAAACTCCTGGCTCTTTTATTACCATATGGTGCCAGATTATTTTACTAAATTACAATACAGACATTATATTCCTCATGAATAAACAACCATTGGCATCATATAGCCATTCATCTAAGTGGTACTGCTAAATATTAACCCATAATGCCAGTGCTGCAGTCTGTATAGATACCTATTCAGCGCATTTGTGTGGACAATCATCTTTATGATTAAGAGTGCTTGCATGAATGTCTGTAGAGACATAGGCTACTCTGGAGTCTGATTTTAAACCATACAGTATATTCCCCTTGTGATTTAATCTGCCCTCTTATCCTCCTTCTGTCACCATCCCTCCCCTTTTCACCCCTCTTATCACTCATCTACCCTGCAGTAATACAATTTTGTCAAAGACATTGACCAGAAAGGATTACAAGACTTCCAGTAAGGGACATTTGTGTGTAAAAGTATGAATGTGTGTGAGACAGAACTGCAGTGAATGTATTAATGTACTGTATAAATATATGAATGAGGAGAGGAGATTGGAATGCTTTGGTGAGAAGTTAAGAGGATTAGGCCTACTAGTCTTATTTCTTTTCTCAGTTACATCAGAAGAAGGAGGGAGAGGAAGCAAGAAAAAGTGCAAAGGATGCAAAAGATGGTTTTGGTCATATAATATTCTGTATATCTTATAACAAACACTCTGAATCACAAATATGTTTTTATAAAAGAGTGTAGAGTGTAGGAGAAGTTACAATAAGGGAAAACAAGTTTTATCCTTTAACATTTCATTGAGTCATTGGGTTAAGACACACTAAATTTATAGCTCTGATATAATTTCTGTCAAGAATAATTAGGGATTGTTTGCTAAACCTACTTTTGCTTACTACTAGACTGCTGGCCCAATCTGAAAAAATCTTTGGAATCCCTATGCAAATATTAATTGATTAAAGGCTTAGTTCAACTAAAAAAGAAAATAATCCCATAATTTACTGACCCTCAAGCCATCCTTGGCGTATATGACTTTCTTCTTTAAGCCAAAAACTTACAGTATACTTATCTGAGTACAGTATCTCACGAAAGTGAGTACACCCCTCACATTTCAGCAAACATTTTAGTATATCTTCTCAAGGGACAATACTATAGAAATGAAACTGGGATATATTTTAGAGTAGTCATTGTGCTGTTTGTATAGCAGTATAGATTTACTGTCCTCTGAAAATAACTCAACATCCAGCCATTATTGTCAAAATAGCTGGCAACATAAGTGAGTAAACCCTAAGTGATAACAGATGTACGTCGTTTAACCTTGCAAAGCCACATGTCCTATTCATCATGTTCATGTTTTTGTCTGCTTGACAGGACCATACAAATTTGTGTATCTTGTATTAGAGCAGTTAAAATTTGTGCTTTGAGTACAATTCTCTCATACTGACCACTGGATGTTCAACATGGCACCTCATGGCAAAGAACTCTCTAAGGATTTGAGAATTAGTATGGTTGCTCTCCACAATTATGGTCAAGGCTATAAGAAGATTGGTAACACCCTGAAACTGAGTTACAGTACAGGCCAGGGTCATACAGAGGTTTTCCAAGACGGGTTCCACTAGAACAGGCCTCGCAAGGGTCAATCGAAGAAGTTGAGTCCTCGTGCTGTGCGTCAGGTGCAGAAGCTGGCTTCAAAAAACAGACGCATGAGTGCTGCCAGCATTGCTTTAGAGGTTGCAGAAGCGGAAGGTCAGCTTGTCAGTGCAGAGCATACACCGCACACTGCAACAAGTCGGTTTGCATGGCCATCGTCCCAGAAGGAAGCCTCATCTGAAGCTGGCTCACAAGAAAGCCTGCAAACAGTTTGCTGAAAGCAACCTGTCCAAGAGCATGAATTACTGGAACCATGTCCTGTGGTCTGATGAGACTAAGATAAACTTGTTTGGCTCAGATGGTGTCCAGCATGTGTGGCGAAGCCCTGGTAAGGAGTACCAAGAAAACTGTCTTACCTACAATCGAGCATGGTGGTGGTTGCATCATGGTCTGGGGCTGCATGAGTGCTGCTGGTACTGGGGAGCTGAGCTTCATTGAGGAAAACATGGATTCCAACATGTACTGTGACATTTTGAAGCAGAACATGATGCGCTCCCTTCAGAAACTGGCCCGAACGGCATGATAACAACCCCAAACACACCGCCAAGATGACAACTGCCTTGCTGAGGAAGCTGAAGGTGAAAGTGATGGAGTGGCCAAGTACGTCTCCAGACCTGAACCCTATTGAGCACCTGTGGGACATCCTCAAATTGAAGGTGGAGAAGCGCCATGTGTCTAACATTCAGCAGCTCCATGATGTCATTAAAGAGGATCCCAGCAACAAGCTGTGCAGCTCTGGTGAACTCCATGCCTAGGAGGATTGAGGCAGTGCTAGATAACAATCGCTGCTCACACAAAATATTGACACTTTGGACACAGTTTTAACATGTTCACTTAGGGTGTACTTACTTTAGTTTCCAGCTATTTTGACAATAATGGCCATATGTTGAGTAATTTTCAGAGGACAGTAAATCTATACTGCTATACAAGCTGCACATTGACTACTCTAAAATATATCCAAGTTTCATTTCTATAGTATTGTCCCTTGAGAAGATATCCTAAAATGTTTGCTGAAATGTGAATTAAAAAAAAAAGCTTTTTCAAAGCTTTATAATGGGAGTGAATGGTAACTGCGATTTTGAAGCCCAAAAAAAGCGCATCTATTACCTGACGGTACCGGAAGCCAGTGATTATAGTTTAAAAATTTATAAATGTTGATATTTTTCTTATAAAAACACATCGTTTCACTTCAGAAGGCCTTTATTAACACCCTGGAGCCATATGGATTACTTTTATGATGTATGGATGCGCATATTTTGGGCTTTAAAATCTGTTACCATTCACTCCTATTATAAAACTCGGAAGAGCCAGGATATTTTTAATATAACTCCGATTGTATTTGGCTGAAAGAAGAAAGTAATATACACCTAGGATGGCTTGAGGGTGAGTAAATTATGGGTTAATTTTCATTTTTGGGTGAACAAACCTTTTAACATTAACATTTATCACTCATTAATATTAACTTCTCATCCAGCATGGCTGCCACATACTGTACCTAAATAAATGTATTGGCTTTGGCCACTTTTACTTTAAATGCTGTAACTCTTAAAAGAGCGAGATATGTAAACAAACTTTGGTATATTAATATAAGTGCTCAATTTAAGGACGTATGGCAAATTTGGAGGGACTTGGCCTTGGCAGCACTATCGAAGTGAAAACCATAAAAATGGCTCTCACTATACAGGAATGTAGTTCAATCTATATTTTGTATGTAGTATACTTGTTCTATCGGTGAAGACAGTCATATATAAATATAGCCGCCATCAACCAATCAGTATCGCCTGCAGCTATTACTGTAGACATGGTTAAAATGATCTGTTCAAAACACATATAAAGTGGGAGACGTGTAAAATTAGCTTGTGCTGATCAGACAGTAGGTGGCATCAAAAATGCCTTCTCCATAATGCTCCTTGAAATGTGTGGGGCATTTACATTGTCATTGTGCTATCTGTCTGTCAAAAATGCTTAATGTCATGCAAAATATGGGTTCATAGTGCCTAAACTCCAATAATTCCTGTATGCAGCTGTATTTATTTGTCAATTTAAATGAATCAGCATTATTTGTAATAGTAGTAGTAGTAGTAGTAATTATTATTAATAATTAATATTCTCAATATTATTCACCCATAATTCCCTTTAAAAGTATATTTTGATGCTAAGTTTGACCAGTGACACATATTTTGCATGTACTGTATGGGGAATTTCCAAGAACTTGAGTGCAGTATGTGTTCGTTTAGAGTTTGTATTTGAATGTGTGTGTCCATGTAGGTCTGATCCTGCTGTTTTATCTGGCATTCTACATTTTCCTGGCTGGATTATTTACTCTCACCATGTACGCAATGCTGCAGACACTCGATGACCACAAACCAACATACCAAGATAGACTTTCAACTCCAGGTGATACACACAGACTTGTTTCTATACATGTGGAAACCTTTTACTGTATAATGTTTTTAAATTAAGCAAATTATAACCACTGCACCCTAATGTTATTCATTAGCCTTTTTGATGTATAATAAATGCAAACATATTTCGGTCACAGTGATTGTGCCAATTAAGACATGTTCGTGGATCAACATATTTTGTTGATCCTGGAACAGGATTCCTGTCTGAAAATGTACCTATCATATCCTTGATGTAGAAGCACCTAACCCTAGTTGTAAGCCTAAACTTGACATAAACTGTTAACTTGTCCCTCAAATCTGACTGGTTGATTGGAATGTTGTTCCTTGGTGAAATCACGGGGACCCAAACATACATCTGTGAACATTGCCTCTTATTGGTTCTTTTTGGTTGTTTTGTAGGGATGATGATCAGACCTAAAGGAGAGCAGTTGGAGATCGATTACACAATGGAGTACACAGAGACCTGGGAAAGATATGTGCAGGCCCTTAATGACTTCCTCTCTCGTGAGTACAGTGTTACTCGGTTTTCGAACAATAATATATGTAGGCCTATTACAGAAAAACTGCTGCAGTTATTTTACTAATAAAATTATGCATGTAATTTAGCAAGACATTCACAGAAGGTCATGTCCTTTTGCTTTTTTTATGCAGCCTACAATGACTCAGTCCAGGCCCAGAAAAATTACGAGTGTAAACCGGATCAGTACTTCATCCAGGAGGACAGCGGCAGTTTGAAAAACTTCCCCAAGCGTTCCTGCCAGTTCAAACGCTCCATATTGGAGGATTGCTCTGGGCTCTCAGATCGTTATTATGGTTACAACGAGGGCAAGCCCTGTGTCATCATCAAGCTCAACCGTGTAAGACGTCATGGAATAGAATGGAGTGAAATCTTTGTGAAACATTTACAATAATATCCAAAAAGTAGATATAAAAATATAAAAGATATAAAAAAAAAGTAAATATAAATGTAGATCAAGTTCCAGTGAAATATCTTCACAACAATCTTCTGTGATGTCTTTACGTCCTTCATTATGTGTGTGTATTCTGAGTGGCAGTTTCTCTCTGCAGATGATGAGGTTAATGTTTTTTGTGACTAGGTATGTTTAGACAAAGTCATAATTAAAAAATAAATAAAACAATTTGGATCATAAATTCCATATCTATGTTACTTACTTTGTGGAGAAGAGAAGAAAAGTAAAATTATCCTTAACTGAACAGAGCTGCTCACGTGTACATGTTCTGTTGAACTAAAAAGAGACAAAGACATGATAGTTAGGTAACGATTATTACCATTTTTAAAGTTATAATTTATTGACATTTTAAGAAAGAATATATTTACCTGTTGAGAGTATGTTGACAGTCTGTGTAGCTGAAGAGCTGAGCTCCAGAAAATCAGTAATGAAGAGGCTTTGACAGTTACAGATTTGAAAAACAGAAAGGCGGGAACAAATAACCATAAACTCTAACACAAAGAACCATTTCAACATAAAGGGTTCTTCAGGACGATACGGTTCTAAAAAGAACTGTTACTACGTGTAAAGAACCTTTAAAGAACCATCTTTTTTTAGAGTGTAGTTGCTTATTAGCATGCATATTACTAGGATATTAGCAGTTTATTAGTACTTATAAAGCACATTAATGCCTTATTCTGCATGACCATATTCTACATTCCTTAATCTTACCCAATACCTAAACTTAACAAATACCTTACTAACTATTAATAAGCAGTAATTAGGAGTTTACTGAGGCAAACATTATAGTTAATAGTTAGTTAATAGTAAGAATTGGGCCCTAATCTAAAGTGTTACCCAGTTTATATGCAAAAATATTGTACGGCTCAATCCTTCAATTGGCAAATCAGAGGCAAGTATTCCTGCAGCCTCTCCCAACAAACCTTGCCAGAATGTTTTGGCACATGTTTGAACATATTTTAAATACAAATAAATGTCTGATTTTAAACCACAAAATTAAAGATTGAGGCCTGACTCTGACTGTTTATAATAGTTCATCAGAGTTATTTTAGATTCCTAACGAGACCCAATTTGACCTTTTGGGTCTTATCTGTGGGTCACTTTCTTTTTCTCTCTCATTTCAATCTTTCTTTTTTTGCAGGTGATCAATTTGCTTCCTACTGACAACAATAACCCTCCTTACGTCACATGTGGTGCTAAGGTAAGAGCGCTCTCAGTCTCCCACTCTCTTCTTATCCATCAGTCTATTAGAAAGGGATTGATTTCAGATTAAAGTTACATGAGCCATTCAACAAGGCCACCAGATCAAATTAGCCAGTAATCAGAACTGCGGCCAGCTTTGGAGAAAAGCTGCCACGACAGACTATGTGCTGCCGATTCACATGCAAATAAACGAGAAGATACAAACTGAAATGAGAACAAGTTAAGAAACATTGGTGTGTTTCCCATTCATTGTAAGTCAGAATGCATTCAGCATTTATAAGTTAGTGCAAGATTCAGTCTCTTTGCACTGTTTTCAAATTCCATGAGACTGAGAGGTGAGCGTGTTTAAACCATTACCTCATTTGCATAATTACTTTAGCAGGTATTTATCAGAAGTGTGTCAATTGGATGTTAAAACAGTTTATGTATATTTTACCTAATTCATCTTTATTTGAATGATGTTTAGTTTTAGAATATGAAATAGTTTTAGTTAACAAAACCGTTGCTTGTTTCTATTCACATACTGTAGGTTAGTTTAAATTGTTGTTACCCCACTCTAATGCCACACGTTATCAGGTAGCAAACTTTGATCTGTATTAGAGTGGATGTTTTTCATGCTCTTTCCCGGAGCTTTCTCAATAGTGTGTGCCATTGGAATCCGAATCAAGTATGTCTGTGTTGATTCTGGCTATCGACCAGTGGTTTAATCTGATGGTGCCATTCAGGCTCATGCAGATATGTTCCTTTTTTCCTTTTAACACATCTTGCCCTTTTGTCATCATGGACACATCATTCATTCTCCTGTGTTCTGTATTGTTGTCATTTAATTGTTGCTTTCAGTGTTTGTTCAATGAGTGTTGTTTTACACCATTGCTCATCATCTTCGTTTATGTTTCATGTGGATGATTTGTTTTGTTTTTTCTGTCTCATCTGTTCTCCCCATCCGTTCTTGTCAGAAATACAAAGTTGGGAAAGACGAGTGGGTAAGAATTGTAGACAGAATAAAGAATAATCATTTTAACAGAGTATTTTACAACTTCGATATTCTGCAAGGAGAGAAAAATTGGATTTTTCTCAAACTGACCAATCTTTATTAAGTTTAAAATCTATGTTTTAGCAGCAAAAGATAAAATGATTATTCATACAGTCAGATCATATGCTAGATAATTCCAGCATAAGATCATATCAAGGGGCAAATTGTTTTTTCTGTTCATTTGTTTAATATAGTAATAGCAGTTTTGGTATTAGAACAGGTTGATACCCTCAGATCAAATG
The DNA here is from genome assembly GCA_026230005.1 of Gila orcuttii. NCBI lineage: Eukaryota > Metazoa > Chordata > Actinopteri > Cypriniformes > Leuciscidae > Gila > Gila orcuttii. The sequence goes on along the minus strand of JAPDVR010000004.1, from coordinate 29,943,103 downwards.
CTGAGCTGAGATGAACTGAATGTCTCCCTCCCTCTGTAGACGGATGACTCAGACAAAATTGGTGAACTGATGTACTTTCCCCCCAATGGCACCTTCAATCTTATGTACTATCCATACTATGGCAAGAAATCCCAGGTACAATGCACACACAAACGTGAAGAATACACCTGTAAGCACAAGGACACACATCTTGCATATGTACTTAAATTAAAATTCACCCTATCTGTTTTGATATATGCATGTTTCATTACTATTATTATTATTGACCATTTTAAATCAAAATGCAAAAACTTAATTTTTTAGGTGAAATGTCATACATCTCTCATTTGCTGGAATTTGCGATGACGTATGCTGGAATTCTCCAATCAATAAGTCCACTTAAACCCTGACCCTTTTTTACAATCAATCTAGAGATCACATTCAGATCTTCCTCCGTCCAACAATCATTTGATGGAAAGAATTGTCCCCATCCTACATGTTTTTTTCTCGATAATCCGTTTTTACTCAGATGTACATGACTATATGGAAGAAAAGATTTCGGATTCAGCCAGTATTTTATGTTGTGCTGACATGGTATTCATCTGATACTGACACCTAGTGATGTGGATGTAGCATCACAGGAAGAAAAAGGATAGGAAAAGTTGACAGTTACGAATGTATAAATGTGCTATGCACAGCAAATGAAATGTCCAATTACAGGAGGCAACTGAGATAAAGCGAGTTGTATTCAGCTGGTCATGTGATCTCAACATCTCAATACAGCTTTTATTTGGCCACCTTTAATAAATCAGCCACATCTCACTCTTCTTCTGCTGCAGGTAAACTACTCACAGCCTCTAGTGGCCATTAAGTTCCTCAACATCACCATGAATGAGGATATCAACGTGGAGTGCAAAATCAACGCTAACAAAATTGAAATGGGCAGTGAGCGAGACAAGTTTGCTGGGCGCATTTCCTTCAAACTGAGGATCAACTCCAGATTTTAAATAGATGAAAGTGTGTTCCTTTATTTTACACACACGCACACGCACACGCACACGCACACGCGCACACACACACACACACACACACACACACACACACACACACACACACACACACACACACACACACACACACACACACAGACAGACAGACAGACAGTGTATGATTATACACAGAAGGCACAGCTAGAGACATAAGCCAGGCACAGAAATCCTCAGCACAGGCAGATCAGAGAATAATACTACAACATTTCAAAGAAATATATATATATATTTCATTTGAGACTGTAGTGAGGTTGTAGAGTTATCAAGGTTGTGGTTTTGTGTGTATTAATGTGTGGACATCTGTGTGTGCGTGTGTTTGCATGTGTGAGTTGAGATATTACAGTATTTATTTTCCGAAACAAAAGTTAAACCGCATGCTCAGCTATGAGAGCTATTTATTAAACAATATTAAGAATAAAGGGACATCATTTTTTAAAAGGAGAAAAAGTCAGAACTTAAAAAATGCTGTTTTTCTTCCATTAGTAGTTGTAATAATTTAGCAGAAAATAATTATGATTTCAAAGCAGTTGTCTGTGACTTAATGTGCTATGCTGGCATGATCTCATGTTCGGAGTGAGATCTCATGTTTGGATCTCATACTCTTGAGTGCTAGCTAAGAAAGGTTTTTTTTTTTTTTCATGCATGTATCAGTTGTGAAGAGTGGTACTGAAACCTCTCCTCTGTCTGATTTGTAGCTTTATAAGTGAAGAGGATATTTTATACCAACATGTAGATAACACTCAGATCAAAGTCAGCTCTACATTCAACATGAAAAATCTGATACATTCTGATTCATAAAAACATGTCTGCATTCCTATTGGTTTCGGCACTGACTGTCATATGCGTCACGTTTCATGAGGCGTGTCTATTTAAGTTTGTTTATATGTATAACTAGATCTTTTGCAGTATTTTCCTTTCTTTTTTGCATGTGTAATCCTATTTGTCTCACATGGTGAGGGGATATGATGTTTTGTATTGATTTGCACCGGCTCAGAGGATGACAACAGGCCTGGGTTAAGTTCAAAATCTGAAAAATAGGTAGAAAAAGTTTCATATGTGTGTGTGAGAATACGTATGGATTTCTGCATGTGTGTGTGTTTTATTTGATTTGATTTGATTTCTTTTATGTTCATCTTTGTGCACAATTTACTTTCTGAATATTTTTGGATTTTTTTTGGAAGTGATTCCATAGAGACAGATAGAGAGGCTTCAAGAGCAGGAACAGCAGGCTTATGTTTCTGCTTATAAGGGAGACAGAAGTGAATCCAACCCAGTCCTTACTCTGCATGAGTCAATAAAACAGACAAATGAAAAACAAGGTCACCCACCTCATTTCTCATCATTTTTAAAATCTCATTTCTTTCTTTTATGTTTTTAAACACAAAAACAACCCCTTTGAGCAAATACACCTCATGCTCCATGCAAAAAAGTGTCTTTTTCATTTCATGTTTAGGCTACTGTCATACAGAGAAGAGAACGGATCACCCATATGAATGTACACACATGCTTCTCTGTGTCGTAGTCACTCTGACAAGAGTTTGTGTGTACACTTCCTCTAATGCCCTAATCCTTTAATCTCACTAGATAATCCTAAATAGGTATGGTTCTCTACACACCAACATTTCTCCAAAAGTCTGTCTGTCTGTCTATCTATCTATCAGACATAAGTTAAGTGTCTTCATTTATTGAAGAATATTCAATTGAGTGACAAAATGCTTCATTACATTTGATCACATTCACATGTTGCTCTGTGATGTCTGTATTGCATACTTTTTGTTTGTGCAAGGTAAGGATGTTATCTGACCCAGCAGAGAAAGCTTCAAATCAACAAAATGAAATATTCATTTACCTCAGGTCCCAGCTCACATATCATTAACTTGATCCTGTTCAATAGTCCTGTACACTCTGGAGTGAAAGATCAACATAATTCTAATTGTGTTACATAATTCTAATTGTGCAATATAATTCCAATATTGTTCTAATTTTTTTTGAGAAGGCTGTTAATTTTTTAATACCATGCACAAAAAAGCAATGGAGAACAGCTGTAAGTGCAGACTTTGCTGCATGCAGGCTTGGAGATTTTGCAAACAGCGCTCCCACGCCACCAACCGTTTCTACGGGTGAACTTTAATAGTACCTATTAGCATGTGTATATTAAAGGTATAGTTCATCCAAAATTCCGTCATCATTTACTCACCCTCAAGTTGTTACAAACTTGAATGAGTTTCTTTCTTCTGTTGTACACAAAAGAAGACCCATTGATTTCCATGGTATTTTTTTTTTTCCTACTATGGAAGTCAATGGCTACCACTAACTGTCTGGTTACAAACATTCTTCAAAATATGTTCATCAGAAGAAAGAATCTCGTACAGGTTTGGAACAACTTGAGGGGGAGTAAGTGAAGACAGAATTTCATGTTTGGGCGAACTATCCCTTTAATATGCATCTTTTGAAAAGCAATATATATTTTTATTTTGTGTCTATTTTGTGTATAAAGAAAAGTTACATAATATGTTTATTTACCTTTGGAATGGCTGATCATGAAGATAATTATGTATCAGTAGCATATATTTAAATAAATATATAGATGGGAATGGCTAGATGTGTTTTAAAATCATTTTCAATGATTTTTCATACATTTTCAAAGGACCTATATTTATATTTTTGTTGAGCATTTTATGAAAAAAAGCATGTACCAGCTGGGGAATGTACCATATATATTAAGCTTTGCAGTGCTTATTATAAAGGAGGTCACAAGACTTAGCCCAAGAATGTAATAAATCATTGTCACAAGTCTGGGTCTCACTGTAGCCTTTGAAATACCAAAATATAAGCAACTTGTATTTTTCATAAAACTACAAATGTCACAGTGATAATACTGATCATGCCAAAGATGATGATCTGTTAGAACAAATTAAATGTATCCTGTGAACATATTAACCAGATGAACTGAACAGCTTTTGAAAACAAGATGACAAAGTCATCCATCTAATGTATATGAAGCATATGAAAAGGGATATATATAGTAAATGCTGTGGTTTGGATGTATTTGAACAGATGGAGTGAGTTGTGTAAACAGGCCCAGCAACATCACAGAACAAAACTGCAGTAAATTCGATATGGGTCAATGTTCAGTGGTTCACACACAACTAGACCTTGCGCAAAGTGTGCTGAAATGTTTGATGAACAATAAGAGGGTGAAATTATATTACCTAGTCAGTTAAAATAATTATATAAACGCCTTATACTGTATATGTTCAGAAGCTTTATCTAATGTATTGAAATAACAAACTTAATAAAATGAACAAAAATACACTGTCTGCTCTTCATCAATAACATCTTCGTTAGAAATTCTATAACTCAATTCTGGAGGTAAAAAGGGTTAAAACCAAGGTTTCTTGAGTTAACATTATCTGTTCAACTAAAACAGACTAATAAAAAGCAGAGCTGGCATACTCACACAATTGCATGCTCAGTATTTCCATTGTCCATATGAGAATATGAATACCATATGTGTTTGTGTAAGTTATAAATCATTTCCATGCATGTTAGTAGCAGTGGTCATTATGCGAACTCTATGAAAAACTGCCTCAGCTAAATCCGAATTATGGCCAATTTCATTGCAATAAATACTGAGTTTTGATTTGAGAACCTTTCTTTATTTGCATCAGCTTTGGTTTCCTGAAATAATATGCATATGTGACTCAATGCAAGGTTAAATATCCATTTTTATGTCTAAAAATGTGATTACATTTCATAAATATTATCATTATTATATAATCTCAAATAATTATTTTAAACAATACATTTCAGTACATTTTCAAGTTTACTGTTCAAAATAATTGTAAAATAATATAATTTAGCACACTTTCTGTTCCATACCCCTCTGTGCTCTTCATTTAGAGCCAATTTTAGCCACCTTGAGTGGTTTCTGCATAGTACACCGACCGCTTAAAGAAAACAAGTGAAAGAAAATAGTTGAATTGCTATCTAGTTTGTCATGTCATCATGCCAGGACAATCATTAGGTATCAGTTGCACAGTTATAAAACTGAATTTGATAAGCATATGGATTGTAAAAACCTTTTTGTGCTGAAACTGAACTTACATAACAGTCTGTCACTTTTTCTGTGCTTGCATTGCTGGATCTTTCATAATCAACTATTATTATGGTGCAAACCTATTGAAAACTGCTAATATCGTCACAAAAATCAATGCATGTTTTTTTTTTCCCTCCAACATCAGGAAAACAGATGACAAACACTGAGCACAGCACCTTGATCAGTTGCCTAGTTTCTATAAAAAGTTATGTTAACAATATTAATTATTGATTTATATTCTGTATTTATGTAAATGGTCTTGTATGTAAATGTCTATGACAATTACACTACAGAATATGTCTGCTGAGAAAAAAAAATCATCAGGCTTCTTAGAAGTGCTTGGATATAAAATAAATAATTAGATGTAATTCAATACGATGTAAAAGAAACTGTAACTTATGTTCTTTATGCAAAAATGACTCAAGTGTTGGTTACTGCCAGTGGTCATTCACTAGCATTCAGTGTGTGTGTGTGTGTGTATGTATGTATGTATATATATATATATATATTGTATAGTTGTATAGTATGTACTGTAGTATTTGTATAGAGTTGTTTTAACAACAAAAAACTATTACATGTTTAAGGTGGGTTTTTTTTTTTTCAGATTTCAGACAAAAGGTGTCATGAATTTTTTCATTAATAATCCTTTAAGACAACTGACCTTTCTTTGAGTATACCACTATGGAAACAATAAGCCTTGTATTTCTCCCATTTATCCAACTGTGTCTTCATTCTCTTCTTATAAAGGTTCAAAGTTCTAGTCTTGTATTTTAGTGTCCTGTTCTTTAGGTTGGTCCTATTCTTATTTCCCTCTCTTTCTACACTCAGGGTAGATTCAGCATGCCGTGTTCCTTTAGAGCAACTTCATTTCTCTTGTACACTTCTCCTATCGCTCTCACAACCCTGTTCAGTACCACAGTGGCATCTGCCTGCGTTTCCACACACACCAACTTGTAGAAATAAGGTCGTTCAGGCATAGCAAGAAAGGCCAGCTCTGCTCCTTTTCTCACAAACCAGGTGTGATGGTGGGCCAGTGTGCGCTGGTAAGTCTCTTTGCAGAGGTCAGAAGGGCTACGTAGACGCTCTCCTTCAGTTGCATCCTTCCCTAGTTCCTGCAGGAAGTTTTGCAGCCAGAGCAGAGCGCGGTGTAAGCGCAGAAGAGTCCTGCAGCCTGAGTTCGTCTGCTGGTCAAAATCCACTAAACCATTCTCCAACTCCCATTTAATCATAGACCGAACAGATGTGTATCCAAATGAGAGGCTGTGGTTTATTTCAGCGTAGCTAGAAGATCTGTTATAAGATGACACTATGGCTGTGTCTCCTTGCTGAGTCATTCTTTTTCTGTCTTTTATTTTATTCTCTGCCTCTTTTTCCGCTTTTTGTGCTAGGTCACGGATGATGGTGGTTTTTGACTCAATTTCTTGTGAAATTAAACCCACCATTGGCCCCAAGGCTTCCAAAAACCTTAAATGCACAGAAAAGAGGAGATATATTTTGAACATGCATGTTTCTACTTTATTTATGATATTATTATCAAAGAGTTGCAGTTCTCGGATTTGATTGGCCAGTTGGTGTTGTAAAAAAAAGTAGTATGTCCGAATTCCTATGGTGCGTCCCAATTCATGTACTTGTGCACTATTTTATACTTCAGTTTTGTAGTATACAGAGTATGAGTAGTGTGTTTACAGTGGAAATTACACAAAAGAAAAAGCACTTAAAATACCCAGATGACACACTTAATTCACCAAAAAAGTTAAGAGTGAATTAAGTGTGCAATTTTGGACCCTTCATGCACTGTTGCAGCTTTCCTTACTGGATGACAAAAAAAAACGTATCAATTCATACAATAGATGGATGCATGTAGTGCATAGTATAAGTGAATAGTGTATAGTACAGGAGTTCTCAGCTCTGACCCTCAAGGATCACTTTCATGCAGAGTTTTGCTCCAACCCCAATCACCTGAACACAATAATCAAGGACTTAGGGATTACTAGAAAGAAGTTGCAGGTAAGTGAGTTTAATCAAGGTTGGAGCTAAACTCCGCAGGAAAGTGAACCTCTCAACCAAATTTGAGAAGCCCTGGTTTAGTGTGACATTTGGGACACAACTAGGCCAATAACTATGAGGCGCCGCGTAGGATTTAAATCAAACTTCGCTTATCAATACATACATAACACACGTGCATATACACCTATAAAGTACTCGCATATACATGTATACTATTGGATGTTCAAAATACATATATGAAATACACGTGCACACTAATATGAAATCCATACCAATACATATTATGTTTGGTATGAAACCGGAGTAAAGATAGTTTGCGGTTTGATCTTCAGATTTCGTGTCGCTGTGGTCCCGCAGTGCGGTGTCGTAGTCATGAAAATAATATCTCATGTCGTTATTTATGACTTGTGAATTCGTGTAACGGTGTTACTCCGGTCCGAAATCAGTTTTTTTTAAAAAAAAAACTTTGCTTTGCCAATTTAAAATTTAAAATTGGGTATAGCTCCAAAAGTCGGTCACTTAGAAGTCTGAACCCAGTGTCATCTTGACATGCTCGATTTGTGAATTTTTTCACAGCAAAGCTCTTGTCTGTAAACCGGTCGCTAAGTCCGGTTAGACAGGAATGTGGAAAATAGGCGTTTTTAATGTTTAACAATGTATAATAACAATTTATAATAAACACAAACACTGCTGGTTTACAAAAACACTTGTTTTAGATTGAGCCTGATTTGTGAAAACTTTCACAGATCAGTTTGGGTCAGTTAACCCTTCCCTGACTGGTTAACTAGGTCAATCTGATTTGTGAAAACTTTCACAGGTCAGTTTGGGTCAGTTAACCGTTTCCCTGAGTGGTTAACTAGGTCATTCTGATTTGTGAAAACTTTCACAGGTCAGTTTGGGTCAGTTAACCGTTTCCCTGAGTGGTTAACTAGGTCATTCTGATTTGTGTAAACTACCGTAGGTCAGTTTGGGTCAGTTAACCCTTCCCTGAGTGTTTAACTAGGTCAATCTGATTTGTGAAAACTACCGTAGGTCAGTTTGGGTCAGTTAACCCTTCCCTGAGTTTTTAACTAGGTCAATCTGATTTGTGAAAACTACCGTAGGTCAGTTTGGGTCAGTTAACCCTTCCCTGAGTGGTTAACTAGGTCAATCTGATTTGTGAAAACGTCTCCGGTTACGACTGTAACCCTTGTTCCCCGAGAAGGGAACGAGACACTGCGTCTTGACGCCACACCTATCACGGTCAGAGCACTTGCTTCATCGCAAAAGAGCTAATGTGTGTGTGTGCTGGGCGTCCCTTTGTATCTTCCGTTTATGCCGTCATCTACTACGTCATGACGCAGCACCAATCAGGATTGGACAGATTTCATTCATGCTTCAGACGCGCTACGCTGGGAGGCATTCCCCTAGTGTTGTCATGACGACGACGTGCAGTGTCTCGTTCCCTTCTCGGGGAACAAGGGTTACAGTCGTAACCCGAGACGTTTTCACAAATCAGATTGACCTAGTTAAAAACTCAGGGAAGGGTTAACTGACCCAAACTGACCTGTGAAAGTTTTCACAAATCAGAATGACCACGTTAACCACTCAGGGAAGGGTTAACTGACCCAAACTGATCTGTGAAAGTTTTCACAAATCAGGCTCAATCTAAAACAAGTGTTTTTGTAAACCAGCAGTGTTTGTGTTTATTATAAATTGTTATTATACATTGTTAAACATTAAAAACGCCTATTTTCCACATTCCTGTCTAACCGGACTTAGCGAACGGTTTACAGACAAGAGCTTTGCTGTGAAAAAATTCACAAATCGAGCATGTCAAGATGACACTGGGTTCAGACTTCTAAGTGACCGACTTTTGAAGCTATACCCAATTAAAAATAAAAATTCTGAAAAAAAAACAACTGATTTCGGACCGGAGTAACACCGTTACACGAATTCACAAATCATAAATAACGACATGAGATATTATTTTCATGTCTACGACACCGCACTGCGGGACCACAGCGACACGAAATCTGAAGATCAAACCGCAAACTATGCATATACACTTGTGAATAACTTACATATAAACTTGACGCACGCATACACCTATAAATACTCGCATATACATATAAACTTCCATGCATATACACATATAAACACTCGCACATGCATATAAACTTCCATGCATATACACATATAAACACTCGCACATGCACATAAACTTCCATGCATATACACCTATAAACACTCGCATATACATATAAACTTCCATGCATATACACCTATAAACACTCGCACATACATATACACTCGCTGCACGCAGACACACCTATAAACACTCACACATACATATAAACTTCCATGCATATGCTTTAGTTGTGTATATATGTATATGCGAGTGATTTCATATGTGGATGTGCATGAACTTTTCAGTGCAAACGGAAGGTATTTCAGTGTAACCAGAAGTCATTTGTGCGTAACCTGTCTATTTACCACATTTGCAATCATGAGCTGTGTCCCAATGTGAAGGCTGCATCCTCCGAAGACACTTGCTGCATCCTCCGAAGGACGCACCATGTAGGATTTCCTAATTGCCCAACTAGGTGTTCCCGATTACCGCTCCTGGCGCCAAGCAACGGTGCGAGAGTACAGCTGCCATCCTGATCATTCATTTGTTATAATTGAATAAACAGCTATGGATCCAGAATTGGCTATTGTCATATTTTTGTTTTATATTTTACTGGAGGACATGGTGAGGATGTTTCAGTCATGCATTTTCGGCTTTAATAGCCAAGACCATCGCCAGAGCTGGTTTGCTGCGTCCCAATTCAGAAGCTGCTTCATTAATTGCCAGATTACACTTTAAACTGTTCAAGTATTGGGTGTTAATTTACATAAATAATGTAATGAAAAGAAAAGAAAACATAGGCCTAAATAGGCATATAAAGGTTCAAATGTTCAATTATGTCTTACATTGATTCGATTTTGTAGGCTAGTGTATTATTTTTATTATGTAGCATAAATAGACAATATAAATGATGAATATGAATATGGTAAATATATATTTCAACCCCGTATTATGGAGGGAAAAAACCTCCCTGTGGGAAAAACCAAAACAATCCGTGGCGACGGTTGTGCAATCCGTCCCTTCAGTTTATAAACTGTAGCCTACTCACAATATTTTTTATGTGTAAACATACATGTATAAAAATACACAATTTTATTTGTGTACACTCACAATAACAAGAAAACTTTGTGCTTTTGTAAAATAAAAGAAAACAATCAGGCGTGCTTTCATGATCTCCGTGAACTGAGCGCGCCTCAAAAATGAACTGAAACAAAATATAGCCTCCTATACAAAGCTTGAAATGTCCACTTTTAAACGGACAAATTCGAATATAATTTCCAGGTTCTAATTTGGCCTTAGAAAACCAGTAAAATCAACATTTTTCCATATTAATTTGTGAATATTTCAAATATTTAATAAAGGGGAAAAAAGTCATAAACAAAAATCTGAAAATACGTCAATCTTTTTTTTTTTTTTTGCAGCATGGTGTGTAGCCTACAGTTCAAATTCAAATTTTGGTGCTCAACTTTGCGTTTTAAAAATAGCCTAACAACCGTTTTTCAATTACGGGTTAAAAAAAGAAAAACGAGTGGACGCTAAAGTACACGGACCTTATATTATTAAATATTTCAAATAATGTATTTGTAGAAAAAGTTTGATAGTCTTGGGTCTGTGTACTTATGCGTCCATTCGTTTTTGCACAAATAAAAGTAGTTGCGAATGATGTATTATTCTTTTCTGTATGACCAGAAATGATAGAGTAGCCTATTTTAATTTGTTTCCACTGTTGATAGGAAAATGCAAGTGTCCGCGCCTCCACACTCCACACAAACACTTGGATAGGCCTATGCGTCAAAATCTTGTGTTTATTTATGATAATCTTAGCCCTGTATTATTACTGTCTAACCTGTATTATGACTGACATTTGAGGAATTGCTTTGTTCCTTTTTTTGATAAAAGCGCTTCTAAATATGTAGCCTAAATGTATACTAATAATAATAATGATTATTATTATTATTATTTGTGTTTATAATTATAACTATAAATGAGTTCACTGAAGACAGTAATATGTTAATCATAAAATAATTTATGAATGTTTTATTTTTATATAATAAAACCTAACCTTGTGTTTGTGTTATATTTCTTTTTTATTTACATATGTACATGTATATATACATATATACTTTTTTATATACATATTCACATGTGAAGTTTTTTTGCTTATTCTATTATACTGAGCTTTTTCCTCCCAAAAAATGGACTTTAAAGGTACAAGCCTAAATGTTGTTTTTTAGAAAAATCAAGAAATTATCCATTTTAAAAAATGAAGTTTAAACACAATGCAAAGCATCCCTCATAAACAGGTGGCCAGGTTGAATCATCGTGGGCACGCTTTGTTAAACCGAGTGAACAGTTTAAGAAATCGTGAAAACAGTTTATAAACTGAGGGGATGGATTGCAAAACCGTCGCCACGGATTGTTTTTTCCCCCACAGAGGGGGAATATTGTTCCGTGAAAGCACAAATGACTTCCTTTTACACTGAAATTACTTCCTTTTACACTGAAATGCCTTCCGGTTACACTGAAAAGTTCACGCACATCCACATATGAAATCACTCGCATATACATATATACACAACTAAAGCATGCATCCACTTTTTATTTTGTATGTATGCGCGAGTGTTTTATGGATGTGTATGCGCGCATTGGGTTTATATGTATGTGCGAGTGTTTTTAGGTGTATATGCATGGAAGTTTATATGTATATGCGAGTATTTATAGGTGTATGCGTGCGTCAAGTTTATATGTATATGCAAGTTATTCACAAGTGTATATGCATTCATTACTAACATAATATGTATTGGTATGGATTTCATATTAGTGTGCACGTGTATTTCATATATGCATTTTGAACATCCAATAGTATACATGTATATGCGAGTACTTTATAGGTGTATATGCACGTGTGTTATGTATGTATTGATAAGCGAAGTTTGATTTAAATCCTACGTGGCGCCTCATAAATAACAGCCTATTCATAATACATTAGGTGAAAAGTACCCGTATGACCTACTACGTCTGGCGAGATTCTGAAGCTTGCATCTGATGGACACTTTACTATTCCATGAGGCCATGGGAGAGGAGTTGTGAATGGCAGTGAAGCGACACAACTGACACAGACGCATTGTCACATGACATTGAGACCGAATTATACTCATACTAGCTGTATAATACATACTTTTTTTAATGGTATAGAGGTAAGTTCTTCAAATTTAGAACCTACTTTTGATTTTTAGATGCAGCTAGTAACTCTTTCTGCAAGTTACACTGGTAATTCAGTTGGTGGCAACAAGTGACTTTTGAGTGAATTGTTGAATCATTAATTTAACCGATTTGTTCAGCAACATTGTTTCATTCTGGAACGAAACACCACTAATGTGTGTTGCTCGGAGACACGCAACGGTTCATTCTTGCTTTGCTACATGTTCGTAAAAAATGCACAAAATAATGTGTCTAAAATATAAGTTATTCAGTATTAACTTGTTTATTGAAGTTTGTGTTCTTGATCGTGCTGCTCATATGTTATAGCTTTGGAATATATAGGTTAGCATAGCCTGCTATATGAGATTATGTCCGTTAACCAACCTGATAAGCTCATCCCAGCTTGCTAGGTACGGCTTTAGCAGCACATCATTGGCCGAGACTGGTGCTGCCTGCAGGTGAGCCAGCAAATCTGCAATTTGAAACCTCTGACCAGGACACACCCTCAGTGGAGCCTCACCTTTATCTGAACTATTAACTAAAGCCAAAGAGGGAGGCTGAGAAAAGACAAGAGGTGGAAACGTGAGGTAAGAGGGACAGATTTCAAAGGAGAGTGGTGCAATAAAATTAGAGACAATAAATGGGCAAAGTTCCTGTTACCACGCACAAGCTGAAAATAACTGACAGCTTCATGTTATATTGTGTTCTCTTTTATATTTTATCATTCTTACCTTGTTTTTAAGGCTATAAGCAATCGAACAAGTATCCCAGTGTTGCTCCAGGTTCCCATCTACAATGAGAGGGAGAGGATGAGAAAATAAATATTTTTAAACAGGAAGAGAAAATAAAAAAGTAATACAGTCAAATCACATAGTTTTACAGAGTGTAAGTTAATTAGACTCCCACAGAAACACATCCAGGAGTAGTACATGGGCAAGAGTACTCGACTACTCGTACGTGACTGTGATGATCAGTCATGAAAACGAGGATTGACTTTAAATATATTTCTCTTTTTATCTGACTGGTTATTCCGGCATTTGTGATGGTTTCTGTGGTCTGATTTGTTAGCGTTAGACAGCACGCCTTCCAGACCAGAGAAATAAAGTGAAACTGGATTTGAAAGTGCGCACTGCAGTGATGCCTGGAATCACTTAAATCATGACATGTAGTTAAGTGCAAAATGTGCAGCGCCAATCTATCATATAAAAAACATTGTAATGAGAACATGATTGTAATAGAATGTTGTAAATTCCCTGTGCTTTAATTTTTTTCAGCACGCTGTTAATGGAAGAGCGTGTCCACAACAAGTGTTACACATCAGACTAGCACGATCAAGATCACGTGCACATTCACGTCCTTTTGTGCAGATGTAAGTTGAAAGATTACTTTTATGATGTCTATATCTGAATAATCTCAAATATACTGAATAAAATTATAAACGCAACACTTTTGTTAATGCCCCCATTTTTCATGAGCTGAACTCGAAGATTTAAGACTTTTTCTATGTACACAAAATACCTATTTCTCTCAAATATTGTTCACAAATCTGTATAAATCTGTGTTAGTGAGCACTTCTCCTTTGCCGAGATAATCCATCCACCTCACAGGTGTGGCATATCAAGATGCTGATTAGACAATTTGATTATTGCACAGGTGTGCCTTAGGCTGGCCACAAACAAAAAGGCCACTCTAAAATGTGCAATTTTACTGTATTGGGGAGGGTCCGGGGGGGGTTCGAAAACCAGTCAGCCAGTCATTTGCCTCACGCAGTGCAACACATCTCCTTCGCATAGAGTTGATCAGGTTGTTGATTGTGGCCTGTGGAATGTTGGTCCACTCCTCTTCAATGGCTGTGCGAAGTTGCTGGATATTGGCAGGACCTAGAACACGCTGTCGTATACGCCGATCCAGAGCATCCCAAACATGCTCAATGGGTGACATGTCCGGTGAGTATGCTGGCCATGCAAGAACTGGGATGTTTTCAGCTTTCAGGAATTGTGTACAGATCCTTGCAACATGGGGCCGTGCATGATCATGCTGCAACATGAGGTGATGGTCGTGTATGAATGGCATAACAATGTGTGGCAGAACGGAATTCCGTAGCCACTTAATTATTTATTTTTTTTCAATGTTGACCAATTAGAAGAGGCTAATCAATTGTGACAAACTATTTAAGGAGGGAAATGGTTTCGTAGGGGGTGGCGCAAGTGGCGGAAGTGAACTGAGATGTGAGAGGTCTTGTTGCTTCGAAGATATGTGCTGACTGTCACGAGACAGCGTGAGATGTTCCGTGTTTCGGTACGAGGAATTAATTGCTTCGGAGAGAAGAGTGAAGGAAGCGTGCAGTGTCCAGGAGGTGTGGTTTATGCTTACCTTGCATGACGTGACGGAGTGAACGAGGGTGCAGCTGTGAAGCAGTGGCGGAGGCTCTCTATCGTGGCTGACGGCAAAGGTGCAGTGAATTGAGATTATTCCTCATCGATTGATAACTGTTTTCCTGGAAACGTGTTGCAAACGAAGCTCCTGTTACTTAACTGCTACTTCAAACGAAGATAACGGTACCGGGTACGGACTTGATGCACACGACCAGCAAGTCGACACACACACACACACACGCACCCACGAAAGCAATCGTACTTTTTCTCGGCTGGTTGAGAGCATATAAACTGTGTGAAAGCGAACCTGAGTGGTAAATTGCATTCATTGATAGGTTTAGGTTTGATCACAGCACTGTTTTTTCACTGTACCTAATATTGTTTTGAAGAGTGAATAAGATTGTTTGTGACGGTCTGTGAGTTCATAAATTGAGTAATGCTTGCCATTGACGAATCGCCATTGTTGCTGCCTTATCTAAATCTGATATTTGTTTTATTTTGTTTTTCATTTGTTTTCATGGTGGATACGATATAGTATCTTATTCTGTGATGTCCAAACACAAGTGTGTTGTGTTTCACTGTGTTGAGTGTTACTTGTGCTAACTGTTTAAAATAAATCGGCAAATTAATTGATTGGTTTCCTACAGGTTTGAATTGATTATTTATATTTCAAGTCCTTCATATGTAGCTGGTGGTTTTTAAATAAGCTATCCGGATTTTACTTACTGCCAGGATTAAATGCCTGGCTGGCGCCCGAACAAATCAAAATAAAGAAAGGTAGAAATAAGTGTTTATTGATGGGCCACCATCGCTACAAATGGGCCTCATGATCTTGTCACTGTATCTCTGTGCATTCAAAATGCCATAAATAAAATGCACCTGTGTTAGTTGTCCATAACATACGCCTGCCCATACCATAACCCCAACGCCATCATAGGCCACTCGATCCACAACGTTGACATCAGCAAACCGCTCACCCACACGACACCAAACACGCTATCTGCCATCTGCCCTGTACAGTGAAAACCGGGATTCATCCGTGAAGAGAACACTTCTCCAAAGTGCCAGACACCATCGAATGTGAGCATTTGCCCACTCAAGTCAGTTACGACAACAAACTGCAGTCAGGTCGAGACCCAGATGAGGACGACGAGCATGCAGATGAGCTTCCCTGAGACGGTTTCTGACAGTTTGTGCAGTAATTCTTTGGTTATGCAATCCGATTGTTGCAGCAGCTGTCCAGGTGGCTGGTCTCAGATGATCTTGGAGGTGAAGATGCTGGATGTGGAGGTCTTGGGCTGGTGTGGTTACATGTGGTCTGCGGTTGTAAGGCCATTTGGATGTACTGCCAAATTCTTTGAAACGCCTTTGGAGACGGCTTATGGTAGAGAAATTAACATTCAATTCAGGGGAAACAGCTCTGGTGGACATTCCTGCAGTCAGCATGCCAATGTACGCTCCCTCAAAACTTACGACATCTGTGGCATTGTGCTGTGTGATAAAACTGCATATTTTAGAGTGGCCTTTTATTGTGGCCAGCCTAAGGCACACCTGTGCAATAATCATGCTGTCTAATCAGCATCTTGATATGCCACACCTGTGAGGTGGATGGATTATCTCGGCAAAGGAGAAGTGCTCACTTACACAGATTTAGACAGATTTGTGAACAATATTTGAGAGAAATAGGCATTTTGTGTACATGATAGGGGCAAAAACAAGTGTTGCGTTTATAATTTTGTTCAGTGTATGAGACGCGTTTGATATAGTTTAATATCCAGCTAGCAAAAAGCTGCAGTTTACCGACCGGTGTTCATTCTCTCTTCAGTTTCAGTTCAAATGCAATGTCTGACATTATTGATTATGAGTTATTTGAGACAGTCATATTCCTTTTAGATAGGCTATTTCTTTTTCAGAATCATTAATGATATTAATAATGCAGCAGTGTTATTTTGTTCTCATTTTTAACAGTAAACCTATGTTTTATTTTAAGTTGTTTCTCATTATGGTGCAAAAACGCGCAGTGATGATTGTAATCACTTTCTATGATGAAAAATAAAATTAAGTGCAATATGTGCAACACCAATATGCATGCAATCTGTGCTTTGCCCGTGTATCTGCGTGCTGTTAGGGAAGAGCGCATCCAGAGTTTCCCTTTCAAACCATAGACTGTTAAAAACTAGTTCACATGCGCATTTGCGTCCTTTTGTGCAGATGCAAGTTGTAATGTTATGTTTGTGTTATGCATCTAGGATATCTGATTATTGATCTCATAGGTTGTGTCATAGAACGGGCTTCAGTTTACTGGAGATCATTTAATCTTCAGCTTTACCTCAAACAGCTATTCCTTTTAGATGTTTCTTTTCCGATAACACTAATGCATCATAATCTAGCCGTGATATATGATCATGTTTTAGATAGACATAGAGACATGTTTTCATGCCATTTTTTTATTTGTCAACATTCATTTTCGTTAATAGTCTTAACATATTTTCATTTTCATGACGGACACACCAGCCCTCCGAGTAGTACTCGATTAGGCCTACTTGTTTTTTGAGACCTGTCAATGATCAAAATGAGAAAATGTTGACAAAAATGCCCATCCCTTTCCTAGAGGTCTAGAAACTGTATCACTGACTTGCATGAGATAAAGTAATCAATTGTAAATATTTATCTGAATGTTAAAGGAGTAGTTACCTCCAAAATAATAATAAAAAACCTGTCATCTTTTACTCATCCTTATGCCGGTTTAAACATAATGACTTACTTTTTTTTTCATGGAAAACAAAATTATCTCTGAGACCGGTGAGTTGAACTTGAGAACTAAATTTCGTGATCGATCATTAAAAGATCAGACTCAACAAAAATTGTGTACATTTTAAAGTTAAATTAATAAATCTGGTGCACTTTGAGAGTTGAAAATATAGAGCTCCAACCCACATTCAGTGTGTAAATTGAAGTCAAAGTCAGTGCATTGACTTGTACCTGAACATTAAAGGGGACTCAAACGTGTTTTTAGTTGTGATATAGTGTCTCAGTCTACATTACACTACATAATACTACCCCTAATAATAATAATAATAATAATAATAATAATATAATATTATTCCCATGACAGTAATAGCCATATATTGTAAAAGAAATGCACTGAAAAATAAAAGAACATTTCATAATTAGTTTTGTCATAATTTCTATACATGCAAGAGAGGAACTTAACCTGTGAGCTTTTATTTTGACGGAAAAAAATCGTCAACTGTACAAATGTAAAAATAATCCTAAATGCATGCTAAACCCAGCACATGCACAGATAGAGTTCACTGCATTCATTCACTTTGAACTGAGACGCGGACCTGATCGCGGAGGGAAGTGCGCTCTTCTCTTTGCACAGTGCAGTCAAACAGTCTTTTGATAAGGACACATAGCCTTTTCACGCTTTGATTTTAGTTTGTTTGACAGCAATGGTGCAAAACATAACATTAAAGCCCTTTTATGTTTATATGGGAAGTTTAAATATACTTTCTGGCTGCCACAGTCTAGTTAATGAATGGAAAGCAGTGAAATTTATTTGTGGCGAGCCGCCACAGATAAATCAGTATGGGAAACACTGCAGCTACTTCTTTCATGAACTGTACACATATTTAAGATACGAAATAAGATAAAATATCTTTTCAGCATCTGTTCATTGATGAGTGCACTGTAAAAAAAATAATCATGATGAAGTTATGACAACATATGTTTTTACATTAACATTAAAATCATTTTAGCAATTTCAACTTGTTATACAAGATTCAACTCAATTTAAGTCAGCTTAATATAATTTAAGTTGAAATTACTTGAAAAGCCAATTTGATTATACTAAAAAATTTAAGGCAGCAGCTGAACTTAAGTTTTTCAGTTGAAAGGTGGAAATCCTTTACAGTGTGATGGTCAATCAGCTCTGCTGTAACAGCCATACAGAGGGACAAGTATAACTCAAAATCAACAAAAAACGATATTGATGTAAATACAAGCTTCGTTAAAATTAAAATAAGAAAACAATACTTCTAAAAAGAAAATCTATTAACCTGACCCCACCGCTTTGGTGTGCAAGAAAATCTGGCCTATAAACCAATTGTACATGCACCAAATATATTACATCGAGTCTGTCGAAGAACAAATAAAAAAATATGGAAAAACTTACGTAGCCACATGGAGCCAAGCAAAAGGAGAATGAAGACAATAGCAACACAAGCCCTGAATTTGACTCCCATAATGATCCGCTGTCCTCCTCTCCGCTGTGTCTCCTCGGGTGGCCTCTCTTTCCTCCTCAGTCTATTCACTCATGCTCTCTCCTCAGCATCTCTACACCACCACCACCACTGCGCTCAGTACCTTTCTTCTCTTACACGGTGTGTTTTTGATTGGGTTTCAGTCTTCGCTCAAACTCAAATTGCCTGGCGAATCCTTACTCTCCTGTTTTTACACTACTGCACAGACGCAAACTCTTTGTAATTTCCTGTTTTGTGTTACTCCTCTCTTTCTGCATCTCCAGTTTATTCCACCAGCCTCACTTATGCTAAGTTGATTTTTGCATTATGTTGTTTTTCTTTCTCTCACTCCTGCCCTGCTCTCTCTGTATTGTCAGTCTCCAATGATGTTGCTCAATCTGAGAGTCCATAGATTAGTTAGGAACAACAAATCACTCCTTATTAGGCAAGCCCTAAGCAAACTGTAGTAACCTTTACACCAACACGTACAGACGCTACACACTTGTACAACGCGTGTCACAAATAAATTGTGAAATCCCTGAAATCTGAAACCTGGTTTTATCTGTCCAATATGTGCATCTCTCAATAAGAGAGAGAGAGAGAGAGAGAGAGAGAGAGAGAGAGAGAGAGAGAGAGAGATTTCTTCAACCGAAAATAAGGACTGTTTGAAAGATTCAAATGTCCCATTCAAATGTTGAATTCAAATGATCATAATGTTTAATGATTAAATGATTAAATGATTAAAGCTAAATAATGTTGTTGGTTTTTATTCTTTAATTACCTTAAATTAATATATTTGTATCCTTTTAGTGAAGCTGACACACTTTTCAAAGAGACCATGATGTTTGTAAATTTAGAATGGTTGAATTGCATGACAATGCCAATGTTAATCAAGTCAACACTGGACAGTCACTCTGACCTGAAATGTCAGTGAGCACCTTAAAAAAAAAGCTGTCATGCCCTAAAAACCTCACCACACTGGTCTGAAAGCTGATTAATTTTAATGCCCCAGTTTGGCAGAGTAAGTGTGACTGTAGGCATTAGCAGTCTACCCAAGTCATCTGTTATAATTTATAGACCTCCCTTTACACAAAGGCAAGCATAGTCACTCATCAAGGGTGACATTATCTGATCAAAGCTATCATTAATTCACACGCTATAGATTATCAATGTTATTTCCCTCCTCGTGATTAAATTATTCTTATCTCTACGGCGATATATTAAAAGTCAAGACAAATCAAGAAAAATTCTGACGCCGAGTTGAAATATTTTCAGGCTAAAAGATATAGTCATATTTTTTTAAGGGCTGGATTGTCAGCATACGGCTACAGTTTGATTGGATAACATCGTTGCACAGGGAACAATATCAACAGCCACTCGCTATTAAATGCGAGTAAGAGTTTTGAAAACATTATCCATATAAAACCGTAATTTACCGACGCATTATGAAATAATTTACTTACGGTTTTTGATGCAGCTGCTGTCAGAGACAATACAGTTGGCTGCTTCATCGTATCTATCAACAGAAGTTTATTTGCAAACTCTCCTTCACACTGTGCCTCGTTTACAAAACAATTTACAGTCAAATACTCTGAACAAACATAAGCTCAAACGCAATCCATGACACCATTTAAAATAAACAATTCACTTGTTCCGGATGCTGGTATGTTTCTAAAGTCTCAACAGAGATGAACAAATGAACAGAACGGGTCAAAGTGAATGTTCCTTTATGCGTCAAATACCCATAATGCACTGCCAGTGAGAGTCGCACCGAATGAATTCCCGCGTCTGACCAGAAGATGGTGCCCGCTGCTGAATATCGCTGATCATACTGGTATAACTTCTTTTTTTAATTGATTGTTATAGTTGTTTAATTAAAGTTTACATAGTTTCCATAGCATGATTAAAGATAAATATTTTTCATCTTACTACTGAGAAGCCATTTTAATAAGTTTCAAATGATTATTAAACAACAAGCAGCACTAATGCAGCGCTTAATGGCAGTGTTTCCGGTGCACTCAGGGGCTGTTTACACGACATAAAAACGTAAATTAAAAACGTAAAACTTTTTATGCTTTTTGGCCGTTCATTTACACAACAATGGCGTTTTGGGGGCCTGAAAACACAAACCTTAAAAAAAACGTTTTTCGAATTAACTTACGTGTTACGCGTTTAATCTATGGTGTTTCATCGCCATCTAATGGCCTGGGTGATCATTTCATTTTATGTTTGGAATGGAATAACGAGAAATGTCAAAACAGCTCGTTTATTCGTTTAACGTTAGTCTAAATACGGAAAATGAGATTTTGGCCCCCGGGAACACGCAGTCCATGTTGAGAAGAGGAAAAGTTGTTGTATAAGAGTACATTTGTGAGTCAGCTCAAACTTTAGCATCCTTCTTTTCACATGCAATAAAAAGTCACTCTGTGTGCATCATCTCACAACAGTTCCTATCCACCTTTTTCCTGGTTAGCGAATTTACCCATGATTCATAGCGGGTTTGAACCGGAAGCCGGTTGTCCTTTTCCGGTTCTAAGCTTTATGAAGATTAAGCGCCGCTTGCTCAGAACGCCTCAGTGATGTGTTGGTTAGAAAATATGCGGAGATAGAGGGGACGAACCGAGAGCGGGGCTGAGCGGGGGGTGTGCACCTGAGACCCGCACTAACGGATTAATTGACAGCTGCTACTGCTAATGGAGTAACGCAAGTAGCTTTGCAACAGAGCGGTCATTTGAAGTCTTTTCTTCCCCACCTTCACCTGATTTTTCTGCCTTAGAGGACCAAATCTGAGGTGTGGTCATATTTTGACTTTTACAAAAGTCCTGAGGGAAACTTAATCGATGATGGTCACCCTGTCTGCAGAACATGCTCAAAAAAAGTCGCTTATGAAGGTAAAATGATGTCTAAAAGAATCGCATGCGCAGGGTAAGATTTGTGAAAGTGTGCATAAGATTGCAAGCGTAAATTAAATTTGCAAGCGTAAATTAAATTTGCATGCGCAAGAGAAGATTTGTAAAGGTGTAAATTGTGTTTCAAGCGTAAAAAGAAAAAAAAACTGCAACATTTTGCTGGTTTTCGCAAGTGTAATTAATGTATTGTGAAACTGCAGCTTCATGTTAACGCAAAATAAACATTATCTGTACTCTTCTGACTTCCATTTTTCCGCGCTTATACTTTTGCCACGTTTATTTCGCCGAAATACGGCCAAAATCATTGCAAGCCTGTGAACAGTGATTTGCAACCGAAAACAACAGTTTAAAGAACTGCAAACCGGATTGAAAGTGTAAAACCAATCTGTAGGCGTAAAAAATAAAACGGTGCACTTGTCTAAACTACTTGTTGTGTGCGTAGGGTAAATGCTCCCGAAGTAACCTGGTTTGCACAGTTCCGAATTCTGCGCTGACAGTTTTGACACGATTCTCTCACTCACTAAGTTTTGCAAGCGCGAAGAGGAGGGCGGATCCACCTTCATCATGTAGCCAATCAAACGAGCTTCTGGCTGACACTTGATTTACTCTGATCTGATTGGTTCAATAAACACGCCAGTCACCAGAACACATCTTTATCTTGATTTGGCTCTGAAATGTTCTCTTTCATGAAATGGTACTTTTAATGCACACATACATGTTAAATAGGCTAAATAAATAAACGAACAAATAAATTAATCATGATTGCTTAAGCTGTGCACCAGGCTGACTGACATTCATATTGAATTTCGAGCTGGTGTAAATGTTATTGGATTTAAATTTTATAAATTTTATAATTTGTTACACCACTGAGCTGATGTTAAACTTTACAATCAAAACATTTAATACCCATTCTTTATGTAATAATACTATTCTGATGCAGCGTTTTTCACATACTGTCTCTGTTCATGGTATTTAACACTCAATTATATATTTTGAAATATTGTCTAGCACTGTCAATATTGATTCTGATTACTTCCGTGTGACTGATCAAGCTATTATATGTAGCTAGCTAGTATGAATAACAAAATGCTTTCTCCGTGTCCAGATTTGACGAATGAAAAACTGATACTAAATCAACATGAACTCAACTTTGACAAAAAGTGACTAATTATGTCTGAATAAAAACCCAGCAACCAGGGAAAACACAGCATAGATATGTTTATATATAAGGCTATACAGCCATCTAGTGGTTACACGATGGAATTGCAGGTGACAAACTGTGCATAATTTTTAATCTTAAAATACATGTTAAAGGGAAAAAATATTATTATAACTCATTTTAGTAAAATAATAATAATAATTCTGGAATCCCCCCGATCAGTAGTCGGGTGAAATTATGCATGCAGTAGTGCAGATACTAGGCCTACATTCAGCAACATCAAGATTACAAACTGGTATGGCCTGATGAGGAGGAGGATGATGATGAGCAGGATACAGGAACTGACTACACAGTAATTTTCTTTCTTAACACACCAGCTCGAAATTCAGTTTTGGCTCATATAGTCAGCCTAATGGTGCACAGCCTATTAAGCAATCATGATGTATTTATGTATCTATTTATTTAGTTAGTTAGCTATTTGTTCGTTTATTTATTTAGCCTATTTAACATGTATGTGTGCATTAAAAGTACCATTTCATGAATGAGAACATTTCAGAGCCAAATCAAGATAAAGATGTGTTCTGGTGACTGGCGTGTTTATTGAACTAATCAGATCAGAGTAAATCAAGTGTCAGCCAGAAGCTCGTTTGATTGGCTACATGATGAAGGTGGACCCGCCCTCCTCTTCGCGCTTGCAAAACTTAGTGAGTGAGAGAATCGTGTCAAAACTGTCAGCGCAGAATTCGGAACTGTGCAAACCAGGTTACTTCGGGAGCATTTACCCTACGCACACAACAAGTAGTTTAGACAAGTGCAACGTTTTATTTTTTACGCCTACAGATTGGGTTTACACTTTCAATCCGGTTTGCAGTTCTTTAAACTGTTGTTTTCGGTTGCAAATCACTGTTCACAGGCTTGCAATGATTTTGGCCGTATTTCGGCGAAATAAACGTGGCAAAAGTATAAGCGCGGAAAAATGGAAGTCAGAAGAGTACAGATAATGTTTATTTTGCGTTAACATGAAGCTGCAGTTTCACAATACATTAATTACACTTGCGAAAACCAGCAAAATGTTGCAGTTTTTTTTTTCTTTTTACGCTTGAAACACAATTTACACCTTTACAAATCTTCTCTTGCGCATGCAAATTTAATTTACGCTTGCAATCTTATGCACACTTTCACAAATCTTACCCTGCGCATGCGATTCTTTTAGACATCATTTTACCTTCATAGTCGCTGCAATACACTTCAAAATGTTGTTTGAGTTGAAATATTTTATCTCACTCACTTGAAATAAACGTGAAGCTTCCACGAAGAAAAGTTTGCATTAATGTTTTAAATCTTACCTGTTTATAAATCCATTTTTGTACAGCGTATAAAACAATCGTCCAGACAAGATGATCACAACAATATTATCAAACTCTGTAAACAATAAATTAACTCTGATTTCATTTTCAATACAATCAAAAACGGAGACGCAAGACGGCAAGTTGTATTTGAATGAAACGAGAAACGTTATAATGCGTTGCTATTGACGACGGTCAGAAGGAAATGCCAGAGAATAGTATCTTGCCTTAAAAAGTGCATAGAGCTGCTTGGTTTATTTGTTGTTTGTTGATTTTCAAATACAAAACTATCCTGATCGTTTTCAATACTCGTAATTCCAACTCCTGACTCCCTACAGTTTTGACGGAACCAGATGCTTTTATAGCAGGGGCTGCCAATGCCAAGGGCCTGGTGAGCTCGCACCAAGAGCGTGACAGAGATACATCACAGAGTACCCTACGTCAGAGAGTACCCCTACTTCAGGAGCTTTCCGTTTAACCTGAAGAGGGCAGCACTCATACGTTTTTACACCATATATTTGAAAATTAAAACACTTTATACCCAAATGTCAAAAAAATTACTCGAATCAATGAACAGCATTTATGAAGCTCCATTCTTACAGATCATTAACTAAAAAAAGTTGTTTTAGTGTTTAGTTACCCTTTAAAGTTATTTAAATTGACTAATTATTATTATTAAGATGTAAACTGTAATATATTTCTTTTAAATAACTAATGTTTAAATAAACATACAATTCTTGAAATTTCTGGAATCACAAAATGAATTGTGGTTAATAATTAATGCATCAATAAAACCAAAGCTAAGTGCAAATTGTTCTTGCTGTATCTAAAGTGCTGCAAAGAGCTCCCCCTGCGGGACTATATTAATATATTTTATTTATTTATTTATTACTTAAAGAATAAATATGGAATCGAGGAGGTGTGTGTATGCAAGCAACCCTTGTATCTACCAACATTTGTGCAGGAGGCTTTTCATCTAACAATCTGGAATGTTTACATGCTCGTGGTGAGATTAATCCAATATGATGAATACATTTTGGTAAGACACATTTAGAAAATTAAGACAAAAAGTCACTGTTCATGACACTTATCACATGCATCTTTGACATTCTCATTTGGCAAAGACAGTGCGTCACGTTTCCCCGGATGTGGAATTTCCGGTTACCCACATAGAACACGGTTCAATTTCAGGTCATATTAATAGTACACAAAGGAGACAGGAATTCATGCTCCGGTAAACCCACCAACAAGCTTTGCAATCCAGTAACACTTAAGCTCATGTACCTTGTACCACTTAAGCCCAGTGACCAGCAACTGGCCAAGCAATGCGTCGATGCCAGTTGGCTCATACAGAATGTAAATAAAACAAAAATCCATGAAATAAACTACATGATTCCATAATCTGATTTAAATGCCATCAGAGGGTCTGACCTCTCCTGTTAAAGTCAGTGTGCATAAGATTATTGAAACATCTTTCAGTAGATCATAGTAGCTATTTCATTTGAAATGCTCTCCGTGGTGTCCAGACATTCTTTATAACCGACCTATAGTGTCAGTTATCATAGTGTGTGCTGGACCTCATAAATAATTTAAAACCTGACATGCAGGACAGTTTTGTACATGAGCTCACCACTCAGACATCTCTCATAACTCACTGTTTACCTTCTGGGAACAAAAAGAAGCTTTAACAGTTCTCCTTGCTCCCACACACACACACACACACACACACACACACACACTTTTCTATTGACCTTTATTGGTTTGATACTAAGCTATAATATTATCTGTCCCCTACCCCTACTGCTAAACCCTATTGCGTTTATAGGTGTTTTCCTCATAAAGACATGCCAATGTAATTTCAAGTTTTATATTCTTGAGGACATTTGGTCCCCATGTACAATGTGAGAGAAAAATATGTGGAAAAAGGAAAGGTACTTGCAATTTTCTGCCAGTTTTTCACATCAGTGAAAAAATCAATACGGAACATTCCTTCATATTAAAGTTGCAGTAGGGAGTTTTGAGAAAATGTTGACTTAGCCTGAAAATTTGAACAAGGACAACTTCCAGGTCCAACCCCCTTGCTCTCTGCTGCGCTACAGCCCTCCCTCCACAGCTCCTCCCCCACAGCGGAGCCTGCCGTGAACGCGCAGGCTAGTAAACAGGACCACCGATGACGGCGGATTATAAACAGTTATGGAACATTCACTAATAGGGACGAAACATCAACAATATGCTTTACATTGACTATGGCCTGCCCATAGTTTGACAAACTTGGTCCTCAAATCATTATGTATTTTGCAATACATGTAACTTTATAACGTTGCACTCTTTCTATAAGTTATAAATAGCTAGTAAGATAACGTTAAAGGATTAGTTCACTTTTAAAAAAAACTTTTGCTGATAATTTACTCACCCCCATGTCATCCAAGATGTCCATGTCTTTCTTTCTTCAGTCGAAAAGAAATTAAGGTTTTTGATGAAAACATTCCAGGCTTTTTCTCCATATAATGGACTTCAATAGGACACAAACGTTTCAAGGACCAAATGACAGTTTCAGTGCAGCTTCAAAGGGCTTTAAATGATACCAGACGATGAATAAGGGTCTTATCTAGCGAAACGATCGGTCATTTAAAAAATAAATAAAAAACTTTAAGTTTTATAAGCACAAATGCTCGCCTTGCTCTGTTCTGTGATGCACGTTCGTGACTCTCCTGT
The DNA here is from genome assembly GCA_026230005.1 of Gila orcuttii. NCBI lineage: Eukaryota > Metazoa > Chordata > Actinopteri > Cypriniformes > Leuciscidae > Gila > Gila orcuttii. The sequence goes on along the minus strand of JAPDVR010000004.1, from coordinate 29,915,910 downwards.
TTGAATTCGTTCATCAAAATGAACAAATCTTTTTCGAATCATTTCGTTCGTTGAATGAACGAAATGACTCCGAAAAAGACTCGTTCGAAATGAACAAATCTTTTTGCGAGTCATTTCGTTCGTTGAATGAACGAAATGACTCGAAAAAAGATTCGTTCATTTGGATGAACGAGTTCGAACAGGAGAGTCACGAACGACGGTACGCGCTCGCGCTGTGCAAGAGAGGGGTGATCAGTGCGTACACGTGATTGACACTGCTAAGACATTCCTCCTGGCTCTGATTGGTTGTTTCTGATCGGGAGCGGTGTATTTCTGCAAATGGCAATAGGACCACAGGGAGGAGCTCGATTTTTTTCCACAGATTATCTGTCTCATATTCTACTGTGAGGACATAATGACAGTTTTAACAAATATTTGTTTACAAAAGCTACCTACTGGAGATTTAATTTAACCCAAATGTCAAAAAAATTACTCGAATCAATGAACAGCATTTATGAAGCTCCATTCTTACAGATCATTAACTAAAAAAAGTTGTTTTAGTGTTTAGTTACCCTTTAAAGTTATTTAAATTGACTAATTATTATTATTAAGATGTAAACTGTAATATATTTCTTTTAAATAACTAATGTTTAAATAAACATACAATTCTTGAAATTTCTGGAATCACAAAATGAATTGTGGTTAATAATTAATGCATCAATAAAACCAAAGCTAAGTGCAAATTGTTCTTGCTGTATCTAAAGTGCTGCAAAGAGCTCCCCCTGCGGGACTATATTAATATATTTTATTTATTTATTTATTACTTAAAGAATAAATATGGAATCGAGGAGGTGTGTGTATGCAAGCAACCCTTGTATCTACCAACATTTGTGCAGGAGGCTTTTCATCTAACAATCTGGAATGTTTACATGCTCGTGGTGAGATTAATCCAATATGATGAATACATTTTGGTAAGACACATTTAGAAAATTAAGACAAAAAGTCACTGTTCATGATTTTTTTCCACAGATTATCTGTCTCATATTCTACTGTGAGGACATAATGACAGTTTTAACAAATATTTGTTTACAAAAGCTACCTACTGGAGCTTTAATTACATCGGGGCCTATTTACGGACTTTTCTTGTATGGGCAAATAGGCTAATACAACACAACACACCATTGGCTCCATAACCCCTGCATTTACTTTGTTCCTTGATATACAGAGCAGCAGAGCACTGGTTATTTATACCCATGTGCATGGGAGACATCAACACTATGGCCCTTAAGCCCCCCACCCCACCCCACCCGTACACCTGTTGACATTGCTTATAATTTCTTCAGACTGAAACACAATTCCCCAAGGCTGAACAACACTATCAATAACCGTTATACGTAAGCCATTATGATACTCGAAAAGCACGACTGTAAGCATCATCATGAGCTCGCGCAGAAGTGAACCAAAGCGACTGGCACTTGAAATTCACACTCCTGTCAGCATGTTTTTGGCTCTATTCATTACATCTGAGATCACTTACAGTCATACTTGAGAAGTTGCCTACATAATCTGAATCATTGTTGCTTATTATTATTAGTGGCGTTATGATATTGGCGATTAGTGAATGTGACTTTAAGAGCGCTCTTGAACGCTGTAACTCGAGCCTCGTGCAGTGACAGCTGTAGCACCAAAGAGAAGAGAGAGAGCTTGGTTAGTGACTGCTGGAAAGTAACGTGTCTGTCTCTTTGTTACCAACTTTCAAGACCGTCTTTTGGCGACCATGGCCGACCGGTTCGGCAGGACGTGTGTATTTGCTTTTGCGCTTGTGGCCACTGTATTAGTATTACAAGGTACGTGCTCTTGTGTACTTCAAACAGTGACTGACGTGGCTCTCCGTCTTTATCACACTTGCCACTGCACTGTGACCGCGGGCAGCTATATTGAAGTGCATTATATTTGATAAAGGTCCTTTCTAACTTGTGGATATTTAATAATATAAAAATGTAATATAAAGCTGTTACAAACATTAACATTCTGTTTAGGTGTTACTGCAGTGTAAGCTACTGTACTTTATTGGGTTTACAGTGCAGTCAGTAAAGTATTAAATGGCTAATGTATATTATGAATATTATGCTATGATTTGGAATCTTGTAACATTAAAATGGAATGAAAACTGCTATATAATTGATATATCTCTCTAGGAAATCTAAAATATTACGGTGTTAACTTTTAGTAATAAATTCTAAAAACTCTGTTTTCACACTTTCACTAATTTATTCAATTTGTCTACTAACAATGTTTTTGTTAGTAAGTTTTAAAGCTAATTTCTGTATTTCATTCTTTATTTTGCAGTCAGTGGAAATGAGGAGAGGCAGTTGATTGCGGATAAGTTTAAGAACTACAATAAAAATATTCGACCAGCAAGAAACATTGATGAAAAAGTGAAGGTTCAGGTCAAGTTAACCCTTACCAACCTCATCTCCTTGGTAACTAATTTCCCTGCCAACAGTAACAAGTATTGTGAGTTTTTAGTAAACAGACATACAGGTCCTTCTCAAAAAATTAGCATATTGTGATAAAGTTAATTATTTTCCATAATGTAATGATAAAAATTAAACTTTCATATATTTTAGATTCATTGCACACCAACTGAAATATTTCAGGTCTTTTATTGTTTTAATACTGATGATTTTGGCATACAGCTCATGAAAACCCAAAATTCCTATCTCAAAAAATTACCATATCATGAAAAGGTTCTCTAAACGAGCTATTAACCTAATCATCTGAATCAACTAATTAATTCTAAACACCTGCAAATGATTCCTGAGGCTTTTAAAAACTCCCAGCCTGTTTCATTACTCAAAACCGCAATCATGGGTAAGACTGCTGACCTGACTGCTGTCCAGAAGGCCATCATTGACACCCTCAAGCAAGAGGGTAAGACACAGAAAGAAATTGCGGCGTGGCATGGAGGCAATCAGCCTGTGGCACTGCTGAGGTGTTATGGAGGCCCAGGATGCTTCGATAGCGGCCTTAAGCTCATCCAGAGTGTTGGGTCTTGCGTCTCTCAACTTTCACTTCACAATATCCCACAGATTCTCTATGGGGTACAGGTCAGGAGAGTTGGCAGGCCAATTGAGCACAGTAATACCATGGTCAGTAAACCATTTACCAGTGGTTTTGGCACTGTGAGCAGGTGCCAGGTCGTGCTGAAAAATGAAATCTTCATCTCCATAAAGCTTTTCAGCAGATGGAAGCATGAAGTGCTCCAAAATCTCCTGATAGCTAGCTGCATTGACCCTGCCCTTGATAAAACACAGTGGACCAACACCAGCAGCTGACATGGCACCCCAGACCATCACTGACTGTGGGTACTCCAGTGCTGCTTATCTGTAGCCCAGGTCAGGCGCTTCTGCCGCTCTTTCTGGTTCAAAAGTGGCTTGACCTGGGGAATGCGGCACCTGTAGCCCATTTCCTGCACACGCCTGTGCACGGTGGCTCTGGATGTTTCTACTCCAGACTCAGTCCACTGCTTCCGCAGGTCCCCCAAGGTCTGGAATCGGTCCTTCTCCACAATCTTCCTCAGGGTCCGGTCACCTCTTCTCGTTGTGCAGCGTTTTTTGCCACCCTTTTTCCTTCCCACAGACTTCCCACTGAGGTGCCTTGATACAGCACTCTGGGAACAGCCTATTTGTTCAGAAATTTCTTTCTGTGTCTTACCTTCTTGCTTGAGGTTGTCAATGATGGCTTTCTGGACAGCAGTCAGGTCGGTAGTCTTACCCATGATTGCGGTTTTGAGTAATGAAACAGGCTGGGAGTTTTTAAAAGCCTCAGGAATCTTTTGCAGGTGTTTAGAGTTAATTAGTTGATTCAGATGATTAGGTTAATAGCTCGTTTAGAGAACCTTTTCATGATATGCTAATTTTTTGAGATAGGAATTTTGGGTTTTCATGAGCTGTATGCCAAAATCATCAGTATTAAAACAATAAAAGACCTGAAATATTTCAGTTGGTGTGCAATGAATCTAAAATATATGAAAGTTTAATTTTTATCATTACATTATGGAAAATAATTAACTTTATCACAATATGCTAATGTTTTGAGAAGGACCTGTATATCATTACATTATATCAGTGATCTAAATAGCAGTAAAAATAAATATAAGCTGAAATATTACAAATAACATACAATTTGTTTTTTAGAAATGTGCATGTACATCATTGCTAGTATATTATAAAACAAATTGGTCATATTTAGATAATGTTTGTAGTTTCTTTTCTAGTTAATTCAATTATATATTCAGTAGGGACTGTGCACAGTGCAACAGCTAGAGACTATTTACATTTAGAAACTTTTCTTCCCTGAACAGAATGAGAAAGCGGAGACTCTCACTACAAATGTTTGGATTGAGATTGTAAGTATCTTATGCAAGCTCCTAGGGGCCGCTCACACAAAACGTGTTTTTACGTTTAAAGTGGTAATGTAACAGGAGTAACGACAGATCTTTTCATGCATTCGAATTAAACAGATCATTGAAAAAGAAAACAATGTAGGGAGAGTACTCTTTTCTCTTCACTGGTTGTCGATTGGATGCATGCAGTTTGAGAGCTTGCAGTCCATTGTAAAAAAAAAAAGGGGGCGACAGGGTTTACACAGATTTAAGTGATTATAGAAGTCAGGCATACATCACAAGAGAGAGGTCAGACTTTTACCTGGAACACTTATGACATTTTTATATAAAAAATATGTGCTTAAAAAAAAGCATATACATAAATTAATCTACATAAGATCAATAACATGCATTTTGAACAGGTGAATTTCCATTTCATGCAGACTAAAAATGTAATAACCAGTGTAAAAAAAGAAACAAAACATTTTTCAAAACTTTTTTAAAAGTTAAACTTGGCACGGCGTTCTACACATTTACACATTTAAAGACGTCTGTCTCGTGCGTTTACAGAAAAACAATAGAAACGCAGTGCGCAGGATACAAAAACTTGTTTTGTGTGAATGGCCTTCAAGATGCTTCAAAGAAATAATTTATCTTTCATAATCATTTATCTTAATTATCTTATAATTCAAGATGTAAAATATTTAGCTACAGTACTTTTTTTTTTTTTTTAGCTTTTTCTTATTCCTTTGCATCATCTCTCCATATTTACTTGATCTTTTTTCTGAACAATTTTCTCTCTCCTATTTTTGCTCCTTCATTTGTTCACGATTATAATCTAAAATGTCTTATAACACGGTACATGTGTCTGTCTGCACTTCTTTTTTCTGTTCTATGCAGGGCTGTCGCGATAACCGCAATATTGTAGTAGCCTACCGCGCTACTGACAGGCCAACCGCTGAGGAATGCAAGTAACCGCAGCAACCGCGATATTCGCATGTTTTTTTTTTACCCTTTTTGGTTTGAACGTCGTGCCATGTGTATTAAATCTTAAATAAGTTAATAATGATAACAAGACTGTTTATCATGGCAATTTGTACAGAGGCTTCGTGGATTATTTGGGTGATTCCGTGAAATCGGTGCCTTTTGCGTCCCTAACAAATAATCAGTTCTAAAGTTGGTTTAACAACAAATAAATGTGTAATTTAAAAAACTTAATGTTACTACAGATCATATGCATCAATATAAGACCAAGTAAAAGCCAATAAAATATCATTTTAAATAATTAAAATCACATATTATATGCTATGGGTAAGGATTTTAGCCTGTCCCTCGCTATGGTTGTTCTTTTTCAACGGGACTTCTCATTTGTAAAATGTTGGTAAAATTATACAATTTTCACAGTTTTATATTGTCTAAAGTGTAATCTCATAATCTCATAAATAGATATATTTTCTTAGAAATATAAGTCATTTTATCATTGTCCCCTAATTTCATATCAGTCCTGTTACTATCACCAAAAAAAACCTATAAAATAATGGTACAAACCAGAAGTGACATCGTTTCAAGGAAGTGACATCATTTAGATTAAGTGGATTCCACGGTGTAAGCAAGGATAGGTTTCTCTCTTCCTAATTGTCCTATTTTTCATGTTTTATCATGGTTGTTAGAGAGGGGTCGGCATACAACATCAGTCCTGTTACCATTTTTTAAAGTGTACATATAAACAATTATTTATTAATCCTAATATTACCAATATCTAGAAGAATTAACCTTTCAGATTACATACCATGTGCCTTTCTGACCTTGACCTGTTATTTAGAAATTAGCATATTAGCATCAAATCATCAGTCCTGTTACCATCAGTCCTGTTACCATCCCAGAACAAAAGGGAGCATAGATTCTAGCCCAGCTGCATAACTCAATCATAGATGGTGTATTTGTTATTTGCAGGGGAAAACATTCAAATACAATTTAAGGAATAGGACAATAACTAAGGGACATAGACATTTATAAAGGTTATTTTGTGTGTTATTGAGCTAAAAGCAGCGACATATGAGCATCGACATGCTTCGTTAACATTGTTTGTTTATGCATCTGTTTTTTATTTGTATACTTATGCTCCTTACTTTTTTATGTCTTATTTGCATAGAATTAACATCACATTTAATTTGCTATACACTTTTACAGTTGTTAGTAACATGCCATTAACTGCAGCCGAGAAGCAACGGCGCTATCACGATCATAGAGACCAGGATCCAGAGAGGATAGAACGGTGTCTTCTATGGGGAAAAAAGAAGTAGGCCTATAAGAGAGACCGAGAACAAGAAAAGAAAAATAGAGGCATAGAAGAATGCAATGAGGTAGAAAAGGTGTTGAGGATGAGATGGAGAGCAGACCATGTTTTATATGTCCAAAGATGATTTGTTTTAATAAAGATATACGTATTCTTCTATGATTGTATTTTTCTATATAATTCTATATTACCTCCCATATGGAAGCAGATTATCATGGCCTAATGTTCCATATAACTAGTATGGAAGTAAATAAGTTCATAACTCTTGTCCATAATGCATGCAATTAACTGCAATGACAAACAATAGGTGACTGAAGACACTCTCGGATATTGAGAGCTCATTCCTGTTACTGTCATTAATTTGATATTTTAAAAGAAAAATGACATTTGACAGTCAAACAGATCTCACCATAGTAACCTGCACTATTGCATTTTGGACAAGACCCTTTTTAAAATAAATATCTTGTCAAAGTATACATATTTCTTAATTGTAATGTCGTCCCTGAAATAGGACATTTTCAGTAATCTGAATGGATATTATGATATAAAACAGAATTGTTTTAAATGTGACATCGTCTGAATGAAAAGAGGGACCAAAATACTAACTGTTGCATATTTGTAATTGGAATTATTATTTATAGTAACACTTTAGTCGGTAACAGGACTGAGGAAAATATCAACACATGAAATAAATAAACAGTCATAAAATAATAAATGGCATAGCTTGAGAAGGCCCAACACAATTTCCTGTCATGTTAAGATGTCTTAATTGGCTTTATGCCCAGCTGCACTACTTCCTGAACTTCAGCCAGCTCCTTGTTTCCTGTCTGCCATTATTGGGCAAACTTGATTAATTCAGGTGTGTCTGATTATTGTTGCCATGACTACTGAGGTCAGGCACACCTGAATTAATCAATTTGTCCAATAATGGCAGACAGGAAACAAGGAGCTGGCTGAAGTTCAGGAAGTAGTGCAGCTGGGCATAAAGCCAATTGAATGAGTACTGAAAAAAAATCAGTTTAAAACAATTATATTTTTCAAATTTTTGAAGTTGAAAAGCACCGATTTCGTGGAATGACCCATTTGCACTTAAGCCTAAACAGACAGTGAATGAGAGATCGACTGAGCGCGTGCGATTACCTGCTTCTGTCTTTGAGGTCAAATCATAGATATTCGTGAAAAAGTTGCCATGTCCAAGGAAAGTGAAATATTTGTTGTATCACCCTTTTAACGTTTAAGGGTATTTACCATGAATGTCATTAGCGGCAGGCAGCACTGGTCAGCATCAACAGCACGAGGAAGCCGCTGGGGAAAAAGTCAGCGAGTCACGCATTGAATCAATGCCATTGGTCTCTATTAAAGGGATAGTTCACCCAAAAATGAAAATTCTGTCAATATTTACTCACCCTCATGTTGTTCCAACCCCGTAAGACCTTCGTTCATCATCGGAACACAAATTAAGATATTTATGATTAAATCTGAGAGCTGGATCATTCCTCCATAGGCTTCTAAGGGATTGACACTTGCCAGCCCCGAAAAGTTATTAAAGATATCGTTAAAATAGTCCAAGTGACTACAGTGGCTCAATCTTAAGTTTATCAAATGACGAGAATACTTTTTGTGCACAAAAACAAAACAAAAATAACGACTTTATTTCAAATTTCCTTCTCTGTGGGCCTCCAGTCAGTTCACTAGTAGCGTAAGCTTCTGTTGTTATACGTCATCACACGCATCACACACATGACCAGCGTCGGCCAATAGTGAGCCTACGTGTGACCTAGCACTACACTATCACACTACGTTAACTGACTAGTTCACTTCCCTTTGAAGCATCAGCTTCAGCGTTACCCATGCGACGCATTGCTGGTCAGCTGAGCCTTGAAAAGTGGAGCTCAAAGTTAAAAAATAATTAACACCTTGATTCATTACATCTATCTTTTAAGGAATCAGCGTTTTTGAACGTGTTCATCGAATGAACGGTTTAATGACTCACTCAAAGACATTCCGTTGCCATAACAATGCGTTAGTTAGTTACAATGCTGAGTGACAGCCTTTCAATGCGCATAGACGCTGTTTAGTTTCGGTTACATTGGTTTCTTAAAATGTCCTCGTTTTTGTGCATGCTGACCACATCGTAACACTTATTTATATAGCAACAAATAAATCTAAATAAATGGCGATAATACCGCATATCGCGCTATTGAGCCAATCAAAATTACCGCAAGGGAAATTCCTTCACCGCAACAGCCCGTCCTGCTAATTCCTGCTTTTCTTCTTTCATGTTTCTGCCCTTTAGCAATGGCAGGATTACCGTCTTGCATGGAATACATCTGAATATCATGGCATTGATACGATCCGTGTGCCATACAACACTGTGTGGCTACCAGACATAGTTTTGGAAAACAAGTGAGTTAGCTGTAAAAAAGTTTTCTAATATTTTCTCTTGTCATTTGAAAAATTACCTCTTTTCTACTCTCTTCACAGCATTGATGGCAAGTTTGATGTGGCATACTACGCTAATGTGTTGATTTCGAGTGACGGCTCCATGTACTGGCTTCCCCCTGCCATTTATCGCAGTACTTGTGCCATTGAGATCACCTACTTCCCTTTTGACTGGCAGAACTGCACACTAATCTTCAGGTTGGCACAGAGTGAGATTTGGGTTTAAATGGTCTCAAGTCTCATGGGTTAATGTAGCTTTATGATTTTTTCATTTTTATTATTTATTTAAAGCTAGATATATTTAATTTTTTTCATCTACAGGTCTCAGACATACAGTGCAAATGAAATTATTATGGTATTGGCAGAAGATGCAGATACGGGGAAGCCTATTGAGTGGGTGGACATCGATCCTGAGGCCTTCACAGGTGCACAATTTACAATTTATTATTCACAGACACACACACACACACACACACACACACACACACTAAAGCCCTATTTGCACAGGATAAGTATTACCTTGTGACCTCTAGTCATTTTTTTAATAATTGCGGAGGTTGTCTGTGATCTCAATCCCGTGCGAATCGGCCATGTCTGTAATTTGTAAAGTAAAAAGTCCTCCGCAAATGACCTATCATATTTCGCCCGAACACAGAGATCCTGTGATAATATTAGTCCCGTACGAATCGGCATCTCTGTGATTTGGCGGGGTCGTATATAATTTATTCAAGGTTTTTTTTTTTCGGTGCGCTTTTTTATCCATCTTTCGCAAAGAATGGAGGCTGCGTGGGAGTCTTTTGGGTGCTGGGTCATATCGCTATACACCATACAACTATACAATTTGCAGAAAGAGGCAGACAAGGCCCTGAAGGCTGACAAGGGCGTGGCCTATCCGGAGCAGGAAGCCTCTAGGGCGGAGCAGGCTGTGCAGGTGGCCAGGAAGGATCAGGCTGTGCAGGCGCACATGGTGGAGAAGGCCCTTCAGGCGGTCATGGAGGGGGAGACCTTTCGGGCGGCCATGGCGGAGAGGATTTTTCAGGCGGCCGTGGGCCTTTGGGCGGCCACGACGAGGACGTATAGCCCCCCCTTCTGGTGGGATGATCTCGGCAGAACGAGACACTGGCAGGGCGGTCTCGGCGGAGACACTGGACCGGGGATGAAGACAAGAGGCGTGGTGAAGGAGATGGTGGTTGAGTGGCGATGTCATCAGCCTCACCCACGGTGAAGGTTGAGCCACCACAGCACATGATCCAGGTATTGGGCAAACGTGCCTGGGATTGCCGCCGCTGGAGCTTGCTGGTACAGACGATTATCCAATCCGCCTCAAAACACAGTTTTTAGGACTTCGTCTGTCCAGCTTACCCCATTGGAAATTTCCAGGAATCCGGCGACATAATCCTCGATCGGTTGGCCCTCCTGGAAGTAGTTCACCAGTTGTGAGATAGGGACTGAAGGGGTGAGTAGAATACCCATTCCGTTCTTCAGTCACTTTTTCAGGGTCCGATCTTCTGTCACGGTGTGGTGTTGGCAGAAGGAGAAGATGAGGCAAACGGTTCCAATACAAAGACTTTTACTTACAATAAACTTCCAACAGGTACAGACAGGCAAGATAAACACACACACAGGCTAAATAAGACTAAGAACGGACTAAGACAGGCTGAACAGAAAGGAACTAAGTACAGACACAACTGAACAATGATGAAGGGAACACAGGTGACACGGATGATGATGATGACAGGCAGGTGCGGGTAAATAAGGGAGTAAGTGCAGGTGTGAAGACAAGAGGGATGCTGGGAAGTGTAGTGCAGACGATGACTGTGACAAAATCAGCATATTAAAATGATTTCTGAATGATCATGTGACACTGAAGACTGGAATAATGACTGCTGAAAATTCAGCTTTGCCATTACAGAAATTAATCACATTTTAAAATATATTCAAATAGAAAACAGTTATTTGAAATTGTAATATTTCACAAATGTTTTATTACTGTATATTTGATAAAAAAATGCAGCTTTGGTGAGCATAAGAGACTACACACAAAAACATAAAAAATAATTTATAGACCTCAAATTTTTGAACGGTAGTGTAATTTATTCCAAATTTGAAACAAAAAATTTCAATGAACCGATTAAAAATAATGATGAAACTCTTAAAGCAATTACAATTCAAAAAGATAAATCAAAATCAGATAAAATAGGTCTGTGTAAAAAATTAAAAAAAATTATATATATATATACAGGTCCTTCTAAAAAAATTAGCATATTGTGATAAAGTTCATTATTTTCCATAATGTAATGATAAAAATTAAACTTTCATATATTTTAGATTCATTACACACCAACTGAAATATTTCAGGTCTTTTATTGTTTTAATACTGATGATTTTGGCATACAGCTCATGAAAACCCAAAATTCCTATCTCAAAAATTTGCATATTTCATCCGACCAATAAAAGAAGTGTTTTTAATACAAAAAAAGTCAAACTTCAAATAATTATGTTCAGTTATGCACTCAATACTTGGTCGGGAATCCTTTTGCAGAAATGACTGCTTCAATGCGGCGTGGCATGGAGGCAATCAGCCTGTGGCACTGCTGAGGTGTTATGGAGGCCCAGGATGCTTGACCCTGCCCTTGATAAAACACAGTGGACCAACACCAGCAGCTGACATGGCACCCCAGACCATCACTGACTGTGGGTACTTGACACTGGACTTCAGGCATTTCCTTCTCCCCAGTCTTCCTCCAGACTCTGGCACCTTGATTTCCGAATGACATGCAAAATTTGCTTTCATCCGAAAAAAGTACTTTGGACCACTGAGCAACAGTCCAGTGCTGCTTCTCTGTAGCCCAGGTCAGGCGCTTCTGCCGCTGTTTCTGGTTCAAAAGTGGCTTGACCTGGGGAATGTGGCACCTGTAGCCCATTTCCTGCACACGCCTGTGCACGGTGGCTCTGGATGTTTCTACTCCAGACTCAGTCCACTGCTTCCGCAGGTCCCCCAAGGTCTGGAATCGGTCCTTCTCCACAATCTTCCTCAGGGTCTGGTCACCTCTTCTCGTTGTGGAGCGTTTTTTGTTTTTTTTTCAGTTGGTGTGCAATGAATCTAAAATATATGAAAGTTTAATTTTTATCATTACATTATGGAAAATAATGAACTTTATCACAATATGCTAATTTTTTGAGAAGGACCTGTATATATAATATAATTTTTCAGTTGTACAACAAACACATCACTGTACAACTACAAAGCATTTATTACATCACATTTAATAATAAGAGGAAAGTTCATCCAATCACATGTCTTTCTTCTGATGCTCTAATTATATGTTCTCACAGAAAACGGGGAGTGGGCAATCAAGCACCGTCCCGCCCGTAAGATGACGAACTCGCGTTACTCCCCCGATGACCTAGATTACCAGGAGGTGTATTTCAACCTCATCATCCAGCGGAAACCACTCTTCTACATCATCAACATCATCCTGCCCTGCTCTCTCATCTCCTCTCTGGTTGTTCTGGCCTTTTTTCTACCTGCAAAAGGTGTTTGCATGTGTTCTGAGGTTAATGTACAGTAGCCTATGCCTCAAAATACAGTATTAAGATCCATTTCTATTTGTCTTACAGTGTTGGAAGTGGTACTCCCTCTTTTGCACTCTGTCTGTCTCTGTACACTGTTTATCTTTCTTTCCGTCTCTTTTAGCTGGAGGGCAGAAGTTGACTGTGTCCATTTCTGTACTGTTGGCTCAGACTGTGTTTCTCTTCCTGATTGCTCAGAAGATTCCAGAAACGTCACTTTCCGTGCCTCTTATTGGCAAGTGAGTGTCAGTGTGTAGACAGTTGAATATTTAAACCAAGTTTTATCAGTCTTACTTACTTTAATTCCACTCTTTCTTGCTTTGTTTTAGGTATTTAATCTTCGTCATGTGTATGACCACACTGATCGTGACCAACTGCATTATTGTCCTCAACTTCTCCCTCCGCAGTCCTAGTACACACAACATGTCGCACACCATCAAACATGTGCGTTCATGTGTGTTTTGTCCTAAATATATAATATTTCCTAATTATAAATATCGCTGAATCTGTAGTCTTTCTTTTACTGTACTTCTCTTATATCCACTAGATTTTCCTCGTGGTGGTCCCTCGTTTCCTTGGCATGGCCTCATTTGTGGATGAGGAGGAGCCAGGTGGAGGGCCGTATGAAATGAGGGAGAGGCGCCGCAGTTCGTTTGGGCTGATGCAGAGGGCCGAGGAATATGTTTTGAAACAGCCACGCAGTGAGATGATGTTTGATAAACAGAGAGAAAGACATGGACTCATGCGCTCCATTGGTAAAAAAAATTAAAACATTCACTTACCTAAAGAATTCATTACTATACAGGAACATAGTGAACTACAGATGCATACGTGTGGTCAGTCGGCATAAAATGGAAGTATCCAAGTGAAACGGCTTCTTCTAGGGCGGAACTTGATCTTGTCCATTAGGAATTAATTGGATGGTTGTGGTTTGCTACTGCTGGGATATCATCTGAGTGACAGGTTGTCCCGCCCTCGAGCCAGTAAACACTTCATCAGAGAAGACATGGGATGTCGTTACAAGACGGAGGGGAAGTTATTTTGATTAAAGATTATTAGGGCACATGAATTTCAAAGAAATAATGATGTGCCTGGATAAATCATATAGCCTATAATAAACACTGCAATGTTCCATAAAATTTGATATGTCCGTGCACATTCTTTTTTTTAATTCATGTGCACTCTTCAATCAAAAATACTAACACCCCCCTCCACAACTGATTGTAAACTGGTATTCAGATCTGCCTCCATTTAGTTAGCAACGACCAACTTCCTATGATCCAATCAATTCCCGAGGACAAAATCAAGTGACATCCTACATTTTTTCTCATTCCAGAAGCCATTTTACTCGGCTACACGTCACAATATGGAAGAAAAAAACTATTTCAACTTCTGTTTCATGCCGACTTCAACAATTAGTGGTGTAGTGTGTAAAACATTTAATTCCGTTGTTGCTTCCAAATGTGTTTGTGTATGTCTCCCTCTAGTGGATGAAATTGATGTTAGCAGTACGGCAAACCTATACAAGAGTCTGGCAAAGACAGCACCAGAAATAAAAGAGTGTGTGGATGCCTGTAACTTCATTGCTGAATCCACTAAGCAGCAGAATGACATCGGATCTGTAAGTGTGTGTCCTAGCAAGAGAACACTTTAATAAACATCATAAGTGCTGTCGTCTCCACCAACACACTGTTTTATTTATCTTGTTTTTCATCATGTTGTTCCTGTTTTTTTCTCAGGAGATGGAGAGTTGGGTGCTGATTGGAAAGATGATTGACAAGGTTTGTTTCTGGGCAGCCATATTGCTATTCTCTGTTGGAACAGTGGCCATCTTCCTCATGGGTCACTTCAACCAGGCACCCGAGTACCCATTTCCTTGGGAGAACAAAAAGTACTTACCTGAGTAGAGAAGAAGCTCTGAAGACTCTGTCCAACAGGTAGAGAGATGGAACGAGCAAAGAGGCAATTCCTTTCTGCTTATTTGGAACATACTAGGACACATACTAGGACAAGTTTTATCTGGAGTTAGAGTACAACAAGCTGTACATGATTTGAACAGTATTGCTCCACTTGATATGAGATCTTGTCTATATTTGATATTTGGAACTATGGTTGCCCATGCATGCATTGACATTTTGTACTAAATATTACTTACACTAGGGGGGATTTTTACAGGAATGCACATTTTGCTTTTAGTTGTGCAAAAAAAAGAAAGAAAAGGATTAGTGAAATAACAAAGAAAAAAATAGCTAAAGATTTCAGCTCATTTCATACCAGTTCACTGTGGCTGCATTTTGCAACGCCCCAACCCAGGTTATTGTCTCTGTTTACAGTGTGTGTCACTGTTCACAGTGTGTTACATCAGACCCTTTTTTATAACTGATTGTACTGTAGTATTTAGCATTAGTATTATTGAGATGCATGTTCATTTTTGTTTGTTCTATCTTATGTATTTCATTGTCATTTAAAATGTTTAATTTAACTTATGCAATTTTACATTGTTTATTATTTACTATAAGCTTTACACACACACACACACACACACACATACATATATTAACTAACACTGTCTTAAGATATGCACTGCAAATTTACAAGAAAAAATAAACGTGTTCTTCTTGTAAGAACACTTTTAAATCCTTATTAAGCACTGTGCTCTTCTGATTTTTCTACATGCACCAACGACGGAGAATAAAATAACTGACATATTCAAGGTAAAGATCTATTTGATTAATTTTTGAGCTCGGCTATCACACGCGCAGAAAAACAATTGCAAAAAAAATTTAAACTCTTTTAAAAGGTATATAATTGTGTACGCTTTTTTTTAGGTAATACTATGTAAGCTAATTTACTGTACTAATATGCACCCTTGAGGGGTAAATAAAGTACAAAAGTTAAGAATCCAGTTATGTGGGTTTTTTTTTTTTTCTGAGAGCAGTTTTACTTTAATATGTAAAGGTACAGACTTACAAACTTAATGGTTTATAGTTACAAATCAACAGAACAATTACTAATATAGACAACACACCTACGGTCACAATCTTTTTGAATGTATGTGTGTATAAATATATGTTTATGTCTGTATATGAAAGTGGAGGGATATATTGCAAGGAACTTTGTACTCTCTGACTTCAGCAGCAGTTACATTTTAGTTTTCAAGTTAAAGTAAAAAAAGATTTTTTATAGTGCACAGTGTCAGTGAAATGGTTTCATGTGAAAAGGTTGAGCCTATATTTAAACGGTATTTTTAATTCCACAATGACGATTTCCTGTGCTGTTGCTAGCCCTAGTGCTCTGTCTGAGGGTGTTCATTTCCTGCCATACCCAGAGGTTTCTGTCGTGTATTTGCTTCCTGTGGTCCAAGCTCTCTGAGTGTCTCCTCTGATGTGGATATTATCAGCGTGTTTGTTAGAGTATTCATAAATCCACTGTTCCACCAGTACATATGCTCCATCTGCGCCTCTGAGGATGGTCTGTAACAAGACGCTGCGTATTTGCTGCAGCTGCACGCGTCGCATCTACGCAAATTACGGTGTGGTTGTGGAACGTTTACGCCAATGACAATACACTTGGGGAATATTTGTTTTAATAAACCAGACAACACTTATAGAGATCATATATTTATGGAATGTTTCTCTAAACGGACCACATTTCTATATGCGCCAGAACGGGCATGTAAAAGGTAGCTGTATACGCACATGGATTCTTTCTGGAGATCATTCTAGGGGCTTTACGGTAAATTCGGCCTCTCAAGTTTGTCTACGTTGAATGTTACAGCAGCAAACCTACTTCGCCTTGGGAGTTGTGATGGGGAAAAGTTATCCAGAAGTTTGAGTATAACTTGGAAATAACAACATACGAAACTACAAAGAGCAAAACAAACACTTAATCGCGACAGTTTCCTTGTTGGTGAGTAATATTTAATAAAGTCTTGTTTAGAAAGAGGTAATACAATCACCCTCCATCGGAAAATGTGGCTTCACACACATTTTCAACCGTGTAACGTTATTGTAAAATATAATTCTTACGCTTGTCCTTATAAAATCTGTGAAATCATTTATTTTTATAAATCTCATACGATGTTTTAAAGCAACTGTTTAAATAGGTTTTAGAGTTTCGTTTTATTTGGCGAGTGAAGGGTGTCCCATAAAACACGAGACAGGAATGTTAATGGTCACGATATGAAGAAGGTCATTGATGCATTAAAATGGATCTGTCCCCAAAACTAGTGAGCTGCCTATCTGGACAGCAATTGTTGCACGCGTGATGCTCATGGGCTACACTCTTCATTCCCACATCCTCTTCTTGACTGTTGAAGGATTATTAGTGGACAGCCTCATCCGGGTTGCCAGGAAGAAGCAGGTTTAGAGAGATTTTTTTTGAGGAAAGTGTCTGGGGTAGGAGTGCGTGCACTGCTCACGGGACAGAAGAAGATACGAGTTATCAGTCATAATCGCTCCTATCTGTTAGGTCCTAGGGAGAAATCATTTCAAGTATTTGAATATTAGATTGATTTTGATTTACATAATAATTATGTATTGAATGCATGCATATCTTCACAATTCACAATTTTACAGACTTAAAGGTTTAGTTCACCCTAAATGAAAATTCTGTCATTAACCCACATGTCGTTCCAAACCTTGCTAAAGCTCAAGCAAAACGTGCGGCATAACACACGATAATGAACCTTATTGATTCTCGCACGTCAAGTGAACATGCTTGAGCTTTCATTCACCATAATTCATGTGTGAGTTGATGAAAGTTAATATATAAATAAAAGCCTACATTTAATCTGTTCATCAAAGTGATCGTGTCTCTTCAGACATTTTGGAATAAACCGCTCAATTATGGATTCGTTTTGCAATCTCTTTATGATCTTTTTGTAGCATTACAGTGGTAGTAGGATTGCTGTCGATCAAGGGACATAAATCTCTCAGATTTCATTAAAAATATCTTACTTTGTATTCTTAAGACGAACGAAAGTACGGGTTTGTAACAACATGAGTGTGAGTATAATTAATGACAGAATATTTTGTTTTTGGTGAACTACCCTTTTCCATTCCAAGTACCTGTTAATTAATTGTGGTTGTAAGCAGCTTTTGAGCTGTTATCAGGGAAATTGCTCTTTAGGAAATCACATTTATTGAGTCATGGGCACAGTTCCTACTAATAAGTCATTTATAGCTGTGGTTATCATATCTAGGCAAAAGAGTTGCACATTTGGAAATCAAATGCAAACTACAGTGTCAAATAATTTTACTCATACATGGTTTTATGATCGGTTTTATCTTTTTTTTACGTTTATGATTTGTTTAACATCTCCCTTCCTTTCTTCAAGCTCCTCTCCTCCAGTTTACTTTAACTCATGACTTTAACTTCTCTCTCTCCCACTATGTCTAGTGTTTCACCTGGAGCCTAGTTACCTGGCAACAGTGGGCCCAGTCAGCCAGTGCAACACCCTCTAATAGACCTTATTCAGAGCAGCGCCATGACGGGTATGAAAGTGAGACTGTGAGGGATAGACTTACCGTGTTTTCAATGGCATCCGCTGTAAAAAGCTGTACAAGCTCCTAAATCCCTCATAATTTTCCACAGCTCATGGTGTCTGGAGTTTTTTTCGTCTGCTAAAATTTCCTTTTGACAGCAGAACAATCCAAAAACACATTAAATAACAGTACAACCCACTGAAAAGATGCATGTCTATCCCTCACAGCCTTGCTTTCATTCCTGCTAAAAATCAAAGATGGCGCTTCTGTGAATAAGGTCTATACCCTCTCTTGGTATAGCCTACTGTTCTCTTCCTTTTTGAATTAAAATATTTAAATTTATAATACACTAGGCTAACATTCAAAGTTTTGGAGGGAAATTTGTTTTTGAAAGAAGAAGTATCTTATGCTCACCATGGCTTAGTTAACTTGATCAAAAATACAGTAAAATAAGTAAAAAAAACTATTTTAATGTATTTTGAAATGTAATTTATTCCTGTGATGGCAAAGCTGAAAATGTATTCAGCAGCCATTACTCCAGTCTTCAGTGTCACATGATTCTTCAGAAATCATTGTAATATGCTGATTTCAGGATTCTTTGATAACTAGAAAGTTTAAAAGAAATATCAATCTTTTACAATAATGTAAAGTTTAATTTTGATCAATTTAACCAATAGTATTAATTTATTTTAAAACAAAATGTGTGTCAGTTGTGTCAGTGATAATGTCAGAGTAATATCCAGTGTCGTTACAGAACCTCAGAGACATGGTTAATATCATATTACCTAAGGTATCTTACTCTGCTTTGTTAATTACTTACAACAGCTCTATTTCACATCCTGTTCCTGGAGGTTCCCCACAATGTCAGGGATTTCTTGCTCGTCAGACATGCCTATTTCAAGTGTTGAAATCTCTACTAATGCGCTGCTGAGTTATATCAGGTGGTTTGATTAGGGAGAGAGATATCCAAAATGTGTGCTTTTGAGGTGCCTTCCGGAACAGTGTTGGGAACCAATTCCGGTGTCAGAATATGCATACTTCCAAGTAGTATGTCCAAATTCCGCAAAGCAAATGTAGCCCCCACTGTACAGTAGGCAGTTTTGGACGCAGTGACTGTACTACATGACTTTAGAAGTAAAGTCCACTGTCAAATCAGCTGAAATCAATCAGTTATCAATTCTTTCACTTTTCTCGTTTTGACTTTACTCTCAACCCACAAATCATTTATATCTTATGATAGGTTAGTGAGTCATCTGTGACACAGCTTGAGTGCAGTTTTTTATCGCTAGAATGTTGTGCTCTTTTGTTTAGTGGCAAAGTTGCTTTAGAAATACAACGCAGTTCTGCCCAAAGACCATCTGGATTGAGTCCAACAGCCACAAGCGCTTTAGCTTTTTTGTCCTAGTTATTTTTACTTGTTCTTAAATGAATACAGATTATGTGATAATAACATTGTGCGGACAAATCCTGCGCCTGTGAATATAAAATACATGCACAGTAATAACAATAATTAATGTCTTAATCATACATCTTTTTCATACATATTATGCTATGCGGCTTAAGTTGCTTTACAATTAAATTGCATACAAACTGTCAAAATATGAAACATGCTTTTATAAAATAAAATAAAAAACAGCAAACAAAAGCACCGAATAATACATCACAGAAGAAATACATAGAAGATTATGGAACTATTGGTTTCAAATAATATAGCAAAAAGCATATAAGATAAAATGTGTTGATATAGCTGGTATGAGTGGTTAGATGATTCTTTAGTTCCTGGAGCGCCACAACCTGCTATTAAACATGTGAACTTTGTGTTAGAAGCCCAGATCTCTATCCATCTCTCTCCTACCTGCAGCACTTTTTAACCCTCTGGTGCTGCTCGTGTGGCACGCAAAAATAAATCAAATGAATGTGCTATATTTTAGTTCGATAATGTTTTTTATTTAATATTTTGTATTTTAAAGCTACAGTAGGTAACTTTTGTAAACAAATATTTGTTAAAACTGTCATTATATCCTGACAGTAGAATATGAGACAGATAATCTGTGAAAAAATCAAGCTCCTCTGGCTCCTCCCTGTGGTCCTATTGCCATTTGCAGAAATACACCGCTCCCGGTCAGAAACAACCAATCAGAGCCAGGAGGAATGTCTTAGCAGTGTCAATCACGCTCGTGTACGCGCTGATCACCCCTCTCTTGCACAGCGCGAGCGCGTACCGTCATTCAAACTCAAGATTGCCGGTGTGCTGCAGCTGTTGCTAATGGCGGAGAATCAACCTAAACTGCCAATTTCTCGAGTGGCACCTGCTCATAAAACAAGGAGGTAAAAGGAAAAAGACCGATGACGATAAACAAGCGAAAAAGAATTAGACAGAGCCCATTGACTCAGTGTCAAAACTCTAGCAGCATAACATGTAGATAAAATGTCACGCACTGTGCTAAGCAACAATTGAAACCTGCTAATTCACTGGCTTGTCATGTTGCTGAAATAATGTACTAGCCAACCTTATCTAGCATTATCACTAGAATAATTACATACTCTAACGTTAGTTACCGTTATATTAAAGTTATCTTACTAGTTATTTATAACTTGTATTAAGAGTGCAACGTTATAAAGTTACATGTATTGCAAAATACATAATGATTTGAGGACCAAGTTTGTAGTCAAAGTATGGGCAGGCCATAGTCAATGTAAAGCATATTGTTGATGTTTCGTCCCTATTAGTGAATGTTCCATAACTGTTTATAATCTGCCGTCATCGGTGGCCCTGCTTACTAGCCTGCGCGTTCACGCACGGCAGGCTCCGCTGTGGAGGGAGGGCAGTCGCTCAGCAGAGAGCAAGGGGGTTGGACCTGTAAGTTCTGCTTCTTCAAATTTTCAGGCTAAGAAAACGTTTTCTCAAAACTCCCTACTGCAGCTTTAAGGGGATTTTATGGTACTAAATTATATTTATGGAATAGTTATCCATTTATTACCTGTTAATCACTTTATAGATGTGAAAATGAAATGTCCTACTTAAACTGTCCTAAATCTTGAATGCTAAGTTTTGGGAGTTAATTTTTAGTCCACCTCTGCAAAATGGACTTCAGGGTAGGAGATCGACTAAAATGAACTCCCAAAACTTAGGCTACTGCCAGAATCTGGAAGATGAATTCTTCAAACAGTGGTACAAGAGGGTGTGGTGCTGGTCCAAGAGTCACTCTCAATCTGTCTGTCAATAAAGCAAAAAAAAAAAACAGTCTTCATGTATTTTATTACACTTCAGCTTGTGATTCTTATTAAAGGGGTGGTTTACTGCTTTTTTTCTTTGCATGACTGTGTTTATGGGGTGCAATATAACATGTCTTCGTGTTTTTTTTTTATTTTTTTTTTATTAATTTCACCTTTATTGTAAGCCGCTTTCTCGTCTGTCATTTGAACGACCGGTTGACTTCCTGATTCTATGAAACCACTCCCTCAGAAACAGGCAATGGGCTCAGATTGGTTAGTTGGGCCGGTGTGTTGCAATTGGCTAAACTGCGCACATAGTCCGGAAACTTCACGCCCATTACCTTTACGGGCGAAAGCTGCATGTGCTCCGGTCAAATGTAAATAATGGTGTCAATAGTGCCATATCAGTTTGAGCCAGAATCAGACCCAGAAAGCGGCAATAAAGAGAGTCAAGCAGAACCTCCCCAAACACGGCTCTTACAAAACATTTCTGAATGGTACATTTTTTAATCATTATTATTATTCTATTCTACTATTATTATATAAGAATTTCGATATGCTGTTACTTGAATATGCTACTGCTGCTTGTTAGCTTTTGAGATACGGTTTTCTCCTGATTAAATGTTTAATATAACTGAATAAATGACTGAGTAATACCATTTTTTAAAGTTATTGTTTTGTCGATATAATGAACAACCGTTTATCTATTCACAAAACTTAGTTTACTCAGTGTATCGTTTTCTTTAGGTGTACATGTGTCAACTGTGTTAAAATGCCAACAGAACGTGAAAACATCTGATAACAGCAGCTGAAGTTTGCTGTTGCGATTACATATAATTTTTTTAACTTTATACACGTTTGTCTTAAATACACACAAAATAGCATCGAACTAACTGGCTACTATAAACAAACAGCGTTGGCATTGGTTTACGTTCTTGATCAAATCGAAAAATTACATCATAAAGTATACATGGAAAATACATTTACAAAATTAGTACATAATTACAAATTCAGGTCCAAAATGTTTGTACGCGTTTGTCATATAGACACACGAAATAGCATAACTAAGTGGCTACTAAAGCCAGCGCTGCCATTTGTTTACGTCCTTGATAAAACTAAAACATTACGTCTGAAATTATACATGCAAATACATTTAAAATTATTAAGTCTTACTTACGGGTTGTGGCCCAACAACTGCTGCCTCTGGTTTTAAAGTTGGAACTGCTTCATGCTTTAGTAACAGTTTGTTGTTGAATCCGACATTGAATTTGTGGAGATTCTGGAAGCTGTCTTCCATAAAATGCGCAGCACAGAGAGCTAAATTACGATTGTAATTTTCTGGAACATAATCAAACATAAATTGTAGCCATTGTTGACGAACTACAGCGTCCGTAGGAAGCCCGAACACAGAAGACCTGATAGCTGGGTGAAAATAACACACTTTCGACGGCATGGCTACTGCTCTCTACTATAACTCTTCCTCTTCGATAAAGCCGCAGAAATATGGCCATGCCCCCTTTTTTGAATATTCCGGAGGGAGGGTTGATTATGGGTTAGTTACGTATAAAACCCAGGAAGTATCGTTGTAGTCCCATTCGAGTCGTTTTTGTAGGCATTAAACTTCCTGATTTTTAAAAGACGATATCTCTGCTTACGTTGAACTTTCAGCGCAGCAACTTTGCACTCTGTTCTTAATGGTTTCACACTTAATTCTTAATTCTTTTGCAGTTAGCATGTGTCTCTTCTTCTCCACCTGTTTTTTGTCTGACCCTGCTGACCCAATGAGCATTTCATTGTCCAATGGTCATGTCTTAACTGCAATTTCTAGTATTGTATTAGTATTGCACCCTTCTAATGGGCATTTCATTATGTCTGAGTTAAATCTCTTTTTTGGCTTATTTTATTTGTAAAATAAAACGTGCCTAATAATTATGCACACCTGAATATAAGCCGTTTTTCTTTTCCAGTAGAGATGCTCCGATCAGCATTTTTGGGGCCGATCACCGATTACCGATCACCAAAATCATGATCTGCCGATTGCCGATCACTGCCGATCACAGAATGGCAGGGGAATGGGAATCTTTTATCTATAATCTAGCTGAGTTTGCACCATTTGTAGAAATGTGTTTATTTAATTGTATTTAGAAAATGAGATGTCTTAAGGCTACTGTAGGCCAGCTTTCCCAAATAAGGCAGAGTAACATTAAATTATTCCAAACAAAGAGGGGTCAGGCAGACCAACACACATCAGATCAGCCTAATGGGAGGGGATCAAGTTACACTTAGGCATATTTGGAAATTGTAGCCTCTTAATACACCCACTACATTTACTAATTGGCAACAAAATGTACAACTTGTTACACCAAAACTGGCTACTGATAAAAGGACAAAACTATGGCAAGTTTTTTTCTGTTATTATTATGAAGGTCTGATGTAGTTGAGCAGAATGCTCTTTTATGAAGTTACTTCATTAAAGGACATATTTAATGAGATTATGCCTGAAAAGGTTTTGCATTTTTTATCGTATGTTCATTTAAAAATATATATTGTATAAAATGACTTGTTGTTTATATTTTTTTGTTTTATTGTATTTATATGATATTTGTATTTTTATAATTGAATTTTTGCCATGAAAATAGCTTTGAATGCTGACATGGCATTAAATAAAATAATCTGAATCTGATGTAGGCTAGTTGAGGAACCAACTACGTCAGATCAAAAAAAAAAAAAAATACCACCACCACTTTTGAAACATGTCGCGGCACGAATGTACCAATACAAATAAATAAAAACATCTCCAGTTAACTCAGAGCATTCATTTTGTTCATTTGTTAAATAAGAGGCGATCTACCGCTGATTTTTTTTTTTTTTTATCAAGTGATCAAAGTGCTCGTTGCCGCAGCGATCAGTGGCGCAGATACCGCGTTCTGTTGTGGCTCGCGCGGTGCGCGGTCTTCACTCGGACGCGCGCTTCAATCCGTTGGGATACTCCCTATTCGTTCCGGTGAAGGAGAACTCATGTTGCCACTGCCAAGCTCCACTCTGCTGTTGTGTGCCCGTGCGCCACGCATGCAGGTGGGAAAAAGTCGCGCGAGTAATTTACGTCACGTGATCGGCTTTTTTGATCGGCGCTTTTGGGGTTAGCCGATCAATCTATTCTTAGCCAATATCGGCCGATCATGATCGGCGTCCGATCAATCGGAGCATCCCTATTTTCCAGCCTTCATGAACAATTAGCTATATATCACTTATTATTAAATTATTAAATACAAAATGAATAGTAGTTATTAAGATTAATGTGATTTGGAATTGGTCAAATGTGCCTGAAAAAAAAAATATGATCAGAAAATCAATGTGCCTAATAATTCTGCACGTACTGTAGTGTCTAGTTTTATGTCATGTTAACATTTGCATTTTGAAAAACTATGTTGAAAAAAAAAAGTGCATTTCCTCTTTTTTCCCTTCTTTGTGTTTGTTTGTTGGTGTGTTTGCACAGGTGTGTCGTGGTCCAGAAGCCCTATGGCTAGTCCTGAGACGAATGCAGCTCAAAGGTGGCGAAAATGTGTTGACACCGTGCTGTGCGACCTTACTGAGGATCAGCTGAAATCTATCAAAAACAACAGTGGTGAGACAAATCACATACAATAGTGTTTATTAACAGATCACAAAGTTTGAAACCTGCCTGTAACTCTCAAGTAAACCCAAAAGCCATGATCGTTTAGTTAATGTGTTTTTACTTTGAGCTTGAATATGCACCAGTTGTGCACACGGTTTTCATTGGCTTTTTAACTTGGTTATTGCTTGCCTCGTAGCTATGATCACCATGTAAATTGTTTGCATGCCTTTCTGCTGTCTGTCCACACCCTGATAAACAAATTCAAAACTTATTGGAGTTTTTAGTCCGTTTTATTTTTTTAATAGTTTAGACATTTAACATTAACCATTTATCAGTTTTAAATTGAACAACATGAAAATAATTATTGGTTTATTGGTGTTGGCTAAAATTTTAATATTAGCGCATTACTATTAATGGAGTGTGGACTATATTGCACAGGACAGGAGAATTCTGCTCTACAAAGAGCACAAGAGCTTTTTTTATATACATATATTTGTCACAAGAACAAATAAGTTTACCATTTGTATTTGCAGTTACAGTGTCATGTACCAAGAACACAGAAGGTTTTCTATATAGACAATCAAGACTCTGACAATGACAATGTGAGCTGTAAGAAAATTTTATAGAAACAAGGTCTCAGATGTGATCAAATAATTCCAGTGCTCAGTTTGTCATTGCTACTAAGGAATTTCAGGGGACAGGTATAATGCTTGTGACATTTTCTCAGTGTTTATTTTATTACAGAACAAAAACAGTGATTGGTTATTTGCTCAACAACTCACAGTTAACATACAGACTTCTTTTCAATCACAGTTTTGTCTCTAAGGACAAAAGATTATTTATGCCACATCAGCATGTCAGTTGTGGTGTAAGAACAGGTATTGGAAGTTTTACAATGGGTTTGTTGTACTTCCTTAAAGTGTAGAATGCAGAGAGAGGAGTGACTGGCTTCACAGCTCTCATTCACATACTTCTAGAAGGATTGTGTTCTTAAGCACAGCACTGAAACTCAGTGACTTGTCTGATCTTTGACCTCTTGTGATATAACATCGTTGATACTGAGGCCTGTCACAGTGGCTGTTCTTCAAAACACAACGAGGAGGAACGGAGGGGCCAAAGTCTGGGATTCAAATCTAATTCAAACAAAGAATTATTATGGTGTAAAATAAATAGTTTTTCAGATTCTGCACTATTTCTAGGTCACTAATCAAATAAGGAAATCTGTGACATTGATCATGTGACTTTGCAGTGCACTGATGGTAATATGTTCTCATTGAAGTACAAGATGCTCTTTGGATCATTTTAAATCATACCAGTGTTGTAGTCTTGACCAGCTCATATTAGTCCGAATCAAGACCGAGTTCAAATCCTCCAGAGTCCACGACAAGGCCAAGACCATGAAAATATGGTCTAGAGCATGTTTTATGGCCATGGTCTTGTTATGAAATTGGGAGCATATGGACTCAGTCTTGACTCTCTTCTGGTCTTGACCTTAATTCGAAATTTTCGAAAGTTCATGCATCTTGAGTGCTGCTTTCATTAAAACAGATGATTTTTCAATTAAACTTTTCACTTATATTGTTTTGCATTTTTAGTATTTAGTAGTTCGCAATAGTGGCTTTATTCTTGTCTTTCTGTGTCTCTCTATCAGAGGAGCGTGACTTTTTCGTTGTACATCATCTAGCAGACCTGAAGGAGGGAGCCATTCCTCCTCTCATTAATGGCACACCAATCACCTGCAAAGTGGAAAACATGGAGCGATACACTACCCGCTCCAAGGTACGTCTGTGAGTTTTTACTTAACAGTGTATTGTTGCGTAATACCTGACAGTCTAAATATCTTGTTTGTAGGTAAATGTGTGCACTTTGTACACAGTCCGTCTGACACATGGTGAGTTCACATGGACGGTGAAAAAAAAGTACAAGCACTTCCAGGAGCTCCACAGAGACCTGTACAAACACAAAGTGTTGCTACAGTTCTTGCCTCTGGGGAGGTGAGCGCACACACACACACACACACACGTAAATTCACAACGCTTCATTTGTTTGGCCTGGAGTTTTGACCTTGTGTTTTCCTTTCATTTTGCTTGTGATTTGAATTAGATTTGCCATTCAGAGACAACAGCTGGCAGGTTTGACAGAGGACATGCCGACTTTACACGGAACCGATAGAATCAGGAGAACGTCTAGCAAACCGGTACTTATGTACTAAAGCAAAGTATCACTTCCCTCAAAAAGTTGCACACCCAACGTGTTGTACAAGGTGTTTATATTTGTTTTTTTCCAGAAATATCTGGAGGAATATTTAAACAACTTGCTAGAAAACACCTTCTACAGGAACTTTCATGGGCTGGTAAGAAGCATACATGCACATACTGTGAAAACGTATAATTACCCTACCCCTAAAAGAAAGACTTTACATTTTTAGAATGAAAATAAACATCATTTAAAAGAAATAAACATTATTGTAAAAAAAAAATTCATTTGACTGGTATGTGGTTTGGTTTTATATGGTTATTAACTACGTTTTTAACTGATATTCATATACCTTTTAAATACTTTTCTACTTTACATACTGACAGTTATCCATCCTTCAGTATTGGGTCTACTGACTAATAAAAAATAATGCATATGTTTTATTTATTTTGATAAACAAATTATTTTGTTATTGTGCCAAAAAGCTGTATTAAACACTTTCCTGGATATTGGCTATTGGAAAACATAAGTTATATAATAATATTGGTCGATCTGTAAAGGTTCTTAAGGATGTCCTGGATGTCTCCAAAAATACTTTTTGTCAGATTTAGCTAAATTCTGGTGTAAGGAACCTGGGTTAGGCTTTGGGGATATGTATTCAAAAATTAGTAATTTTTCAATTAATAATTATTCATACGGTTTTGACCCAGATAATCATACATGTTAAATCTCCCAAAAAGGGATAATACGTTGCCAATCTGTATGAACGACTGAATACAACGGATTTACAATCAATCATCCCACATATTGGCTAAAATAGATCAATTATATATATATATATATATATATATATATATATCAATAATCAAATCATAACGAATTATAATTCAATTTTCCTATACAAATTGTCCAGAATATATAGGTTCCCAGGATAACTTCTAAGGGAAATCATTCGTCATCGAATGAATCCGTTTGTCCAGCAAACGGATCATGCGAGCTTCATCAACTCCTATAGAGAAGTTACCCTTAAGGGACTCGCAGGAAAAGACGATCTTTCCGGCCGTGAAAGATTTCCTGTTTTGCAAGAATACTATTTAAAGTATTCTACAATTTTAAAGCTTGTAGCTTTGGATCGTATAGATTAAAGGGACTTGTATATGAGCATAGAGACAGAATCAATAAATTAATATAATGCATTTAATAAAGGCAAAGTTACGTATACCGGTTATAACAAACAATAAATGTATTTACAAACACAATAATGGCAACGACACAATGAAAGAGAATGCATCAATAAAGAGAGAGAATGAGAGAGATAATCTGGAAGGATCAGTGGCAAATTACAGACCTCAAAACCTTAGAGAGACAACACGGAAAAACACATCTTAATGCTCTAAAAGCTCGATACGAATATATACTTGCACAGTTGCTCGTTGTGTGGCTGCTTCGAAGGCATGTGGATTTGTTCCGTGGGAGAGTCACGTGGCCTGCGGATGGGTCCGGAGCGCGCACTTTCAAACGAAGATTTAACGGTCTTTGGCGTAAATTACCAAAGAGACAATTCAGGCTAAGTTCACTTACTCGTCTGAGGAAATGAACAAAGTAGAAAGGAAAAATAAAACTTAAACAAACAAAAGAAAAGATCCCCGGAGGGGGATCACGCGGAGCAGTTACATGATGATACGAAGAGAGGAGAAGTAAGAGAGAGGAGGCAGGGGGGTCAGTTCTCTTAAAGAAACTTAAGTCCACACCTCTGTGGGTGTTACGCCGCAGCAAGGACGAAGCAGAGAGTGAATCCAATAGCAAGCACTTTAATAATATAAACAGGTAATCCAATGGACTCAGGACAGGAACACGGAACAGCTACCAGCAACATCAAAACAACGACCGACAAACACCAACTGAAGAACAAGGGTATAAATACACAGACAAACAAGCTTAACAAGATAACAAGGGGGCGTGGCTAATCAGAAACACCTGGGGAAACTAATCAACAGAACGGGGAACAGCAAAACATGTAAAGACAGAGAAACAGATGACAGACAAGAACAAGGAACAAAACAAAACACCCACACCGTGACATAGCCCCCCCCCATGGGCGGCTCCCGACGCCCCTTGAGACAAAAAACAAAACAAAACAAAAAAAAACACTAAAGTTCAGGAGGGTGGTGAAGTGGAGGCGGTCTTGGGGGAGGGACGGAGGGCCAGGTTCGTGCAGGCGGCCAGGAAGGAGCAGGCGACCAGAACGGAGATGACCAGACGGGCGGCCAGGGCATAGACGACCCCTCGGGCGGCCAGGGCGGAGAAGACAGTCCATCGGACGGCCAGGGCGGAGACGACCCCTCGGGCGGCCAGGGCGGAGACGACCCCGGCTCGGGAACTGCAGACACCGGTTCGGGAACTGCAGACACCGGTTCGGGAACCGCAGACACCGGCTCGGGAACCGCAGACACCGGCTCGGGAACCGCAGACACCGGCTCGGGAACAGCAGGCACACACACTGGCTCGGGAACAGACAACACAGACTCTGGCTCGGGAACAGACGACACACTCACTGGTTGGGGAACAGGCGACACACACACTGGCTCGGGAACAGACGACACACACACTGGCTCGGGAACAGGCGACACACACACTGGCTCGGGAACAGGCGACACACACACTGGCTCGGGAACAGACGACACACACACTGGCTCCGGCTCGGGGACAGACCACACAGACTCTGGCTCGGGGACAAACAACACTCTCACTGGTTGGGGAACAGGCAACACACACACTGGCTCGGGAACAGGCAACACACACACTGGCTCGGGAACAGGCAACACACACACTGGCTCCGGCTTGGGGACAGACCACACAGACTCTGGCTCGGGAACAGACAACACACTCACTGGTTGGGGAACAGGCAACACTCACACTGGCTCCGGAACAGGCAACACACACACTGGCTCCGGCTCGGGGACAGACCACACAGACTCTGGCTCGGGAACAGACAACACACTCACTGGTTGGGGAACAGGCAACACACACACTGGCTCGGGAACAGACATCACACACACTGGCTCGGGAACAGGCAACACACACACTGGCTCCGGCTCGGGGACAGACCACACAGACTCTGGCTCGGGAACAGACAACACACTCACTGGTTGGGGAACAGGCAACACACACACTGGCTCCGGAACAGGCAACACACACACTGGCTCCGGCTCGGGGACAGACCACACAGACTCTGGCTCGGGAACAGACAACACACTCACTGGTTGGGGAACAGGCAACACACACACTGGCTCCGGAACAGGCAACACACACACTGGCTCCGGCTCGGGGACAGACCACACTCACTGGTTGGGGAACAGGCAACACACGCACTGGCTCGGGAACAGACATCACACACACTGGCTCCGGAACAGGCAACACACACACTGGCTCCGGCTCGGGGACAGACCACACAGACTCTGGCTCGGGGACAGACAACACACTCACTGGTTGGGGAACAGGCAACACACACACTGGCTCGGGAACAGACATCACACACACTGGCTCGGGAACAGGCAACACACACACTGGCTCGGGAACAGGCAACACACACACTGGCTCCGGCTCGGGGACAGACCACACAGACTCTGGCTCGGGAACAGACAACACACTCACTGGTTGGGGAACAGGCAACACACACACTGGCTCCGGAACAGGCAACACACACACTGGCTCCGGCTCGGGGACAGACCACACAGACTCTGGCTCGGGAACAGACAACACACTCACTGGTTGGGGAACAGGCAACACACACACTGGCTCCGGAACAGGCAACACACACACTGGCTCCGGCTCGGGGACAGACCACACAGACTCTGGCTCGGGAACAGACAACACACTCACTGGTTGGGGAACAGGCAACACACACACTGGCTCCGGAACAGGCAACACACACACTGGCTCCGGCTCGGGGACAGACCACACTCACTGGTTGGGGAACAGGCAACACACGCACTGGCTCGGGAACAGACATCACACACACTGGCTCCGGAACAGGCAACACACACACTGGCTCCGGCTCGGGGACAGACCACACAGACTCTGGCTCGGGGACAGACAACACACTCACTGGTTGGGGAACAGGCAACACACACACTGGCTCGGGAACAGACATCACACACACTGGCTCGGGAACAGGCAACACACACACTGGCTCGGGAACAGGCAACACACACACTGGCTCCGGCTCGGGGACAGACCACACAGACTCTGGCTCGGGAACAGACAACACACTCACTGGTTGGGGAACAGGCAACACACACACTGGCTCCGGCTCGGGGACAGACCACACAGACTCTGGCTCGGGAACAGACAACACACTCACTGGTTGGGGAACAGGCAACACACACACTGGCTCCGGAACAGGCAACACACACACTGGCTCCGGCTCGGGGACAGACCACACTCACTGGTTGGGGAACAGGCAACACACGCACTGGCTCCGGAACAGGCAACACACACACTGGCTCCGGCTCGGGGACAGACAACACACTCACTGGCTCGGGAACAGACATCACAGACTCTGGCTCGGGAACAGGAACAGACTCTGGCACAGGAACAGACTCTGGCTCGGGAACAGGAACAGACTCTGGCTCGGGAACAGGAACAGACTCTGGCTCGGGAACAGGAACAGACTCTGGCTCGGGAACAGGAACAGACTCTGGCTCGGGAACAGGAACAGACTCTGGCTCGGGAACAGGAACAGACTCTGGCTCGGGAACAGGAACAGACTCTGGCTCGGGAACAGGAACAGACTCTGGCTCGGGAACAGGAACAGACTCTGGCTCGGGAACAGGAACAGACTCTGGCTCGGGAACAGGAACAGACTCTGGCTCGGGAACAGGAACAGACTCTGGCTCGGGAACAGGAACAGACTCTGGCTCGGGAACAGGAACAGACTCTGGGCCGGACATCTTGTCCGTAGACACTGGCTCGGAGGCGGCCATCTTGTCCGTAGACACTGGCTCGGAGGCGGCCATCTTGTCCGTAGACACTGGCTCGGAGGAAGTGACGTGAACAGTCTCTGGATCCGCACAAGTGACGTGAACAGTCTCTGGTTTGGCCATCTTGTCCATAGACACTGGCTCGGAGGAAGTGATGTGAACTGTCTCTGGATCAGCAGAAGTGACGTGAACAGTCTCTGGTTCGGCCATCTTGTCCGTAGACACTGGCTTGGAGGAAGTGACGTGAACAGTCTCTGGATCGGCCATCTTGTCCGTAGACACTGGCTTGAAGGCGGCCATCTTGTCCGTAGACACTGGCTCGAAGGTGGCCATCTTGTCCGTAGACACTGGCTCGGAGGAAGTGACGTGAACCGACTCTGGATCGGCCATCTTGTCTGTAGACACTGGCTCTGTAGAAGTGATGTGAAGCGTCTCTGGCTCGGAGGAAGTGACATGAACAGTCTCTGGATCGGCAGACGTGACCTGGATCGGCAGACGTGACATGAACAGTCTCTGGGTCGGCAGACGTGACATGAACAGTCTCTGGGTCGGCAGACGTGACATGAACAGTCTCTGGGTCGGCAGACGTGACATGAACAGTCTCTGGGTCGGCAGACGTGACATGAACAGTCTCTGGGTCGGCAGACGTGACATGAACAGTCTCTGGGTCGGCAGACGTGACATGAACAGTCTCTGGGTCGGCAGACGTGACATGAACAGTCTCTGGGTCGGCAGACGTGACATGAACAGTCTCTGGGTCGGCAGACGTGACATGAACAGTCTCTGGGTCGGCAGACGTGACTTGAACAGTCTCTGGGTCGGCAGACGTGACTTGAACAGTCTCTGGGTCGGCAGACGTGACTTGAACAGTCTCTGGGTCGGCAGACGTGACTTGAACAGTCTCTGGGTAGGCAGACGTGACTTGAACGGTCTCTGGGTAGGCAGACGTGACTTGAACGGTCTCTGGATCGGCAGACGTGACTTGAACGGTCTCTGGATCGGCAGACGTGACTTGAACGGTCTCTGGATCGGCAGACGTGACTTGAACCGTCTCTGGATCGGCAGACGTGACTTGAACCGTCTCTGGATCGGCAGACGTGACTTGAACCGTCTCTGGATCGGCAGACGTGACTTGAACAGTCTCTGGACTGGACGGGACCAGCAGCGAGGACTCTGGGCTGACAGGAAGTACAGGGAGGACTTCCAGGCATTGCGGGACGTGGGAAGTCCTCCTCCTCCTCCGTCTCCGAGAGCGAGAGAGCGCTGGGCTGGACGGAACCAGCGGTGAGAGCGCTGTACTGGACGGGACCAGCGATGAGGGCGCTGTGCTGGACGGGACCAGCGGTGAAGGCTCTGGGCAGGACGGCGTCAGCGGCGAAGGAAGCTCTGGCTTTTGCTCGAAGACTGGCTCTGGCTCTTGCTCGAAGACTGGCTCTGGCTGGACGTGGCTGACGTGAAGCTCTGGCTGGACGTGGCTGAAGTGAAGCTCTGGCTGGACGTGGCTGACGTGAAGCTCTGGCTGGACGTGGCTGACGTGAAGCTCTGGCTGGACGTGGCTGACGTGAAGCTCTGGCTGGACGTGGCTGACGTGAAGCTCTGGCTGGACGTGGCTGACGTGAAGCTCTGGCTGGACGTGGCTGACGTGAAGCTCTGGCTGGACGCAGATATCAGGCGATGACCTGGCGTACCGCGGAAGGAAGCTCTCCAGACATCGGCCGAGTGCCTCTCTCCAGTTCAGACCCGAGAGATCGGGGAGCTCCCTCGGATCGACCTCCTTAGCCCCTAGCCGGTAACACAGCTTAACCGCCTCGTCACCGAGAGAGCAGGAGGCAGCGAGAGGGGCAAACCCCCAGGTATACTGGAACAGATCGCAGCTATCCAGGGCCAAGGCCGCGATCTGACCGGCGAACTCCCGGCTCATGCTGGGAAGATCAGGTGAGATCTGTGCTGCTGGATTCATTTGGTCGGTCGTTCTGTTACGCCGCAGCAAGGACGAAGCAGAGAGTGAATCCAATAGCAAGCACTTTAATAATATAAACAGGTAATCCAATGGACTCAGGACAGGAACACGGAACAGCTACCAGCAACATCAAAACAACGACCGACAAACACCAACTGAAGAACAAGGGTATAAATACACAGACAAACAAGCTTAACAAGATAACAAGGGGGCGTGGCTAATCAGAAACACCTGGGGAAACTAATCAACAGAACGGGGAACAGCAAAACATGTAAAGACAGAGAAACACATGACAGACAAGAACAAGGAACAAAACAAAACACCCACACCGTGACAGTGGGGAGCCCTGGCCAGTGACATTCAACGAAATTTTGTCCTGACAGGACGTTCATTTAGATGTTTTATGGCCGTGGCCGAATTCGGTCAGAATCATTCCAAAATATGGTACAGCATAGTAAAATACATTTTACGGTATGTTCATATTAGGGCTGACTTCTAATAGTCGAGGATTGGACGATTCGATTCGGAGAGGTCTGATTTGACTATGAACCTCATAGTCGAATAGTAGGGAAGTGTTATGTAACCAATAGGGGTGTGACGGTTATTATATAACGTGAGACCGACGGTTATAGTTGATCACTGTCATTAGAACTCTATAACCGCCAAAACTGTGCTATTAAAATATTTTTTACAACCATTTTTTATCATAGAGAATGTTTAAATACTAATATCATCTTATGAGGGAAACGGAGGCGGAGTTAGTGGTGCTTCGGAGGCTGAGTGCTGGAGATGATTCGGGAGAGGTCTGTGCACCTTTACCGATCAGAGCGCGCGCTGACACGGAGTAAAGCCTTGTTTATACCAGACGCGTCCGCACAAGAGCGAAGGTGCGCGGGGCAAAAAATGACGCGTTGGGTGCGCAAGACCCCATTTCGCTTGGCTGTGTGCACGGCTTTTTTTGTAACAGCGCGCGCGACGCCGCATCCGAGGATGAACGACTTCAAGCCGAATCTGCTCGAGCATGTACGTCTCACCGCACCGGCACGCAGTTTGCGCGTCTAAATTGCAAAGTTCATTGCAAAGTTTTTTTGTTAAGGTTTTGTTTACTGTGTGTGATTTATTTAAAACAAAGCACGTTCATTGCAACGTTTTTTTTGTTGTTTTTTTGTTGTTGTTAAGGGTTCATTTAATGGAAAGCACATTCACTTCTAGTTGTCTTGCTGTTCATTTTAAATAAACGTAGAGCGAGTTGTCCTATAACAGACGAACAGTTATTCAACCGAACGTCTAGCTGCTATCTAAAAAAAAAAAAAGTTCGACTATCAGTAGACTACGGCAAAATCTAACGAATCAGATTCGACTATGAAAATCCTTAGTCGAAAACAGCCCTAGTTCATATACAAATATGTCTTGACCAACCTTAGGGCGTTCTGTACATATCAGAAACGACATTTAACGAGGATTATATTGCAAAGTTACATTAAAAGTATAATTAAAAACCCTTGTAGTTTGTTTAGAACTACTATACACTCACCGATACCTTCATAGGACCTGGGCAATCGGACGAACATAACAACATCTCAAATATGTCTCAGTGAAGTCTTTTAAATGAGGAAATTAGTGAAAGTCCTTGGATATGTGTGTGTGTATGTTGTGGCCATTTGCGCATCTGGCATTCCTCCCCTCGCTGGGCTTGGAGATGACGGTCTTCTTTGAGGTTGGCTCGCGAACAATCCGGGATCGCGCGAGGATCTCTTTGGGGACTCATTACGCTGTAAAGGTGTAAAGAACTAATATACCCTCCAGACTGGCTAGCGCTAATGGAAGATTTAGACTTGGAAGAGTCATAGGCTGGGGCTTAAGAAACCCTTCGTGAACATGTGTTTATTGTGTTCAGAAATAATGAATTCATGATTCTGCGCTAATACCCTACACTGGAGACAATTTTGTATTCTTAGTGTATCCAAGTTGATCCCCTCACACACACAAATACATAGTTACAGAGGATTTTGGTTGCATACATGCATACTAAA
Source organism: Gila orcuttii (assembly GCA_026230005.1). Lineage (NCBI taxonomy): Eukaryota > Metazoa > Chordata > Actinopteri > Cypriniformes > Leuciscidae > Gila > Gila orcuttii. The sequence continues at coordinate 29,879,744 of JAPDVR010000004.1, read as the reverse complement.
GAGTGTGTGTATATCATGCTCTCAGTTAGACTTCCTGGCAATCAGTCCGCTGTCCTTCATCAGAGACCTTGGACCCAAAGGCCTGTGAGTACAGACTGTGTGTGTGTTTCTTCTTTTGTGATTTTAGTTCTATTGCATTGTTGCTTACATGTATTTCTGCAACTCTTTTTTTAGTTTTTGTTTGTTTATTTGTTTGTCTCAGAGAAGGCTATATTCTGAAACGGTCCGGGGGTCACCGCATCCAGGGGCTCAACTGTATCGGACACCATCAGTTCTGCTTCCGCTGGTCCCGTCGCTGGCTTGTGGTGAAGGATTCGTTCCTCCTGTACATGTCCAGGTGAGTTCACTACAAAACAAATAATCCCACATGTGAATTGATATCGGTAACCTCACGTTGCTTCATGCTATTTTATTTTGTTTCATGTGACAACATAAATATTTTTAAATCATTGTCCTTTAGCATGAGTCATATTTACCAGAACCCTTTATTGTCATGTGGCAAACCTCTAATTTTACCGTCAGAAAACACTGATTACCACATCCAGCAGAGAGACGCTACATCCAGCATGTTTCATCCATGCAATATTATACATTGTAGGCTGAAAGGATTGTCACTCAAAACAAATATTGATCCCTCTCAGCCTGCAGATTACTTCCTGCTTCAAAATCACAAAAGGTTATAGAAAGTGTAAAGCTTTAGTTTAAGATGATTAAGGAGTTAGTACTTGGATTAGAAGCCTGTCAAACAAGTTCTTCCCCTTACTATATCAGTTAAAGAGGTCATCGGTGTTGTGTCATTAACCAGAACAGACACTAGGTCATTAAAGGACTATCACAAGTGTGTATATCTCTAATAGAATTTAAGATAAATTTGCACAGGTCAGGAGTGTCACGTTAAACCACTAGGTTGTTCAACACTGAATGCCTCTCTCAGTATTTTAACAGCATTTTGAAACACTGCAGGAAAGACATTTTCAGGAAATGACATGACTCATTGGTTTTCCTTCTACTTTTGTAGCTTGACCCTGTTTAAGTTAGTGCCCGTAATCATGCATTATGCCTGTATGCCAAACAATTCTAGAAAACAAAACGGTTTCCTTGAAAACAGAGGTGAAACTTTGCCCAGCCCTTTATTGTATGCTAGTGAAAAGCCCTGAGGGGAGTGCTCGAAGTGGGCCGGTATACAGTACAGGCACTTCAATATTTTAAATTTGTAGCGTACCCATGTTGCCGGTACTCTGACCGCCCCATCTTAAAATATATTGGCCAGAGACTGATCTGACCTGGGCTTTTCAATGTCATGCTTGTCGTGTATCTTCATAAAGAACAATCAGTCTCTGTGGCTGACTGGCCTCATCTGGGTGTGGACCTCCTCATCAGTTGTTTATATATGTTTGACATATACAGTATATATTATTAGCACTATATATAAAACTTTCTTCCACTATTTTACACCTCCACCTCTCATAATTACTATTGTTTACTATTCTTTTTAATGTTTTTGATAGAGGTCTCTTATACTCACCAATGCTCCATTTATTTGATCAGGAATACAGTAAAAGCAGATATGTTGTTGAATATTATTACAATTTATTTGAATATATTTTAGAATATATCATTTATATAATTTATTCCTGTGATGGTAAAGCGGAATTTTCAGCATCATTACTCCAGTCTTCAGTGTCACATGATCCTTCAGATTTGCTGCTCAAGAAACATTTCTTATGATTAATGTCAAAAGAAGTGCATTTATTTGAAATAGAAATCTTTTGTAACATAATTATCTTTACTATCACTTTTGATCATTTTAATACACCCTTGCTGAAGAGTCTTAATTTCGTACTGACCCCAGACTTTTGAACGGTAGTGTATAATCGGTAATAATATAATAGTGTATAAATGTGAACCCGACAAAATTATTTTGTTCTTTGTATTGTTTTTGAAATCATATATTTATACTTTTTATTCCATGTATAAAAAGCTGCTGGAGTCTGCTCTGAATAGACTCAGCATTTGTTATTGTTTGTTCCAATATTCATATTTAATGTGGATTAATATTTAATGTTACATTCTAAATAATGACTAATGTTTTTGTAATTGATTTTTGTTGTTGTTGTTTTCTATCATGGCTGTGAATGAGTAGAGATCCCGGCAATGTGTCGTTTGTACTGCTTTATGACCCTGAGCTGAAGGTGTTGGTTGGACGTGTTTACACTGATACTAAGTATGGCGTCTGCATCGAGAACTTCAGCAGGTAAAACAGTGGAGACTAATATCAGGAAGTCTTCCCACTACTGATATAGACAGTTTTACAGAGGCATATGTAGCCACAGCTGGTGTGTGTGTGTTTTGTAGGAAGCTGGTGATTAAGTGCAGTAGCTACAGGCAGGCCCAGTGGTGGAGTCATGAGATTCGGCGTCTCTCTGAGCGATGTGATTTCCTCCAGACCCATCGCTTCGAAGGCTTTGCCCCACCCAGGCCGGACACCCTCACAAAGTGGTGTGTGCATATACATAATATGTCCTTGGATGTACTTCTATTCAAAAAACATTGATTGATTGATTGATTGATTGACTAGTGAGATAATGAAGTGGGTATTGAGTAAATTACTTACTGGTTGATTGACAGGTATGTTAACGGGAATGGCTATTTCTCTGACGTGGCTGATGCACTGGAACAGGCCAAGGAGGAGATCTTCATCACTGATTGGTGGTAAGTGTACTACCACACACACACACACACACACACACGTACAGTAGATGGCCTGAAAGCGTCAGTTGCTCTATTTGAAATTACATACTGTCAGTGTATGTAGAGCACTCTATTTGATGAAAAAGAGCGTTTTTTTACCGTGTGTGGTATATATACACAATCCAGACATATTGCTTCCACCATGTTGGCATTGACCCACGATATTGGTTGCATCACTGTTCTCCGCCATTAACGAATATGAGGATTATTCCTGAAGGCATAGCAGGAGAGAGTGGCTTCAATGGCCTCTGTGGCCATATCAGGGAGAGCGAGCAGCTCGTGATGGCCTCCGGATTGGCAGCGGGCTCTGGGACAGATTCCATGCCGACAGCGGGCTGCTGTGGGACAACCGTGGGCTACTCTGGAACGACCATGGGCTCTGGGTGGCAGACTGGTCCCGAGTCAGAAGTAGCCCTGTGCGTCTTCCTTGCACGCAGGACAGCCAAAACATAAAAGGCAAACACAGCCCTCTTGGCCAAGGCAGGGCTGGCAGGGAAAGCCTCTGTGGCCGTGACAGGGAGAGTGGGCAACTCTGGGACTACCGGACTTCGGTCCCCCGAAGTCAGGTCCTCCTGGACCAACAGACTTGAGTGAGCAACAGGAGCCCTCCTTCTCCTGCGCTTAAGAGGGTGAGGCGGTGTGGGAATAACCACCCCTGGGAGCGCTTCAGCCTCTCTGGCCGCTGCAGCTTCTTCAGCCACCACTGAATAGGAGGCAGATGAGGTGAACCTTTTTTCCCTCCTCCCTCTCCCCGAAGGGGTCAACGGAGGAATGGGGACTTGGCAGTTTGTGAGGTGAATGGGTGGTGGGCCAAGAGGCGGAAGGCCTTGTTTGGAAGGCAAACAAGAGGATGTTTACAATCCTCTCTGCGATTGTAAACATACCCCACAAACTACAAGAATAACAGTATTCTCAGCATTCCCATCTCCCAGGCAAGGACAGGCTCCTTAAGGCTGTTGTTGAACATGTCCTTTAGCACTGCATCGCTGATGTTGAGCCCATCCTTAAAATACAGGAACTGGTAAGCAAGCTCCTTCAGAGAGAAAGAGAAAGGGAAAGAGAAAGGAGCCTGCTACATCTCTCCACCATCTGATGAGCGGAGGGGCAGGGAGATGGAAAAAGGAAGATGCCCATTGTTTGCAGAGTCCTCAGTTGGCTGGTGCGTTCTGTCAGGGTTTGGGTTGGTGGAAGTAGCGAGGACTCAAGCGCAGGACAATGGGTTTTTATTAAGTATAAAATTAAAACAAGACAGGTAGCAAGACTTTACAGACTGGACTTGGCAAGAAACATGAGGGTACCTTAAACGACGAACCAGCACAGGACTGAAATCACAAGGAGAATAAATAGGGAGAGCAAACAAAGCAGGTAACAAGGGAGGACAGGTGGGACAAATGAATCAATAATCAGGAAACAAGATGGGAGGGGAAGACTAGACAATCGACAGGAGAGCACATGGCACAAGGAAACGCATGATAAGCCATGTGCTCACACCAAACGTGACAAAAAACACAAGCACATGGCCAGTAAAGCAAATCACAAACCATGTGCTCACACAAAAAAAGACATGAACACGCAGCCAATGAGAACACTCATAAGCCACGTGTTCACACAAAACATGACAACATGAAAGCATGCAGCCAGTGAAAGACACAAGCTGTGTGCTACACAGCACAAGACAAAACATGACATGAAAGCACATGAAACAAGGCACACAGACAAGACAAAACGGGAGTGTCAGGGCTCTGGCACAAAACCATGAAATAGACTAGACAGAAGTGACAGAACCCTAACACCTGTGGCCTCATGGGACAGTAACATGTTCTTTGAAACACAGTTCATTTAAGTATTTTAACCTATGGACATACTACTCATGTAACTTACTGCTTTTCGTATGCTAAAAACTTTCCATTTAATGGTTTGGGATCAGTAAGTTTATACTTTTATTTAGCAAGGACGTATTAAATTAATAAATGTGACAGTAAAGACATTTATAATGTCTTAATTTTGAATCATAGTTGACTTGGGAAGTAGGCATTTTCGGATGCTGGGAATATCTGAGATTCAGTTGTACAATATTGTGTTGTCGTCGTTTAATGTTGTGTTGTATGTTGCCATGATTGAAAGTGCTGTGAAGGCATTTAAGTTTTCTCTCTGCAGGCTCAGTCCAGAGGTTTTCCTCAAACGTCCAGCTACAGGAACATACTGGCGCCTGGACAAGATTCTCAAACGCAAAGCAGTATGGGGGAAAACTCTTTTACATTACATTTATTCCTATATACATTTCATAAGTTCTCTCCTATATATATATTAAAAAGCAGTCCATCTGTCAAACTATGTAAGTGTTTAAATATGTTGATTGCCATAAACTTTAACATTACTCGTGTGTGTGTGTGTGTGTGTGTGGTGTTTAGGAACAGGGAGTGAAAGTGTGTGTGTTGTTGTATAAGGAGGTGGAAATGGCTCTGGGTATCAATAGCGGCTACAGCAAGAGAACACTAATGAACATGCACCCCAATATTAAGGTTTGATTTACTACACACATCTGCTCATACTGCTGTCCTCTTTTCCCTCCCAATTTTGTTATTCTTTCACATCATGACAGCTGTCTTATTGTGTTCTTTTTTTTAAAAGATGATTCATTCTATATTTCTTTTGCCCTAGGTGATGCGTCACCCTGACCATGTTTCCTCAGTTGTGTTCCTCTGGGCCCATCATGAGAAAATGGTTGCCATCGACCAATCAGTGGCCTTCGTGGGTGGGTTGGATCTTGCGTTTGGTAGGTGGGATGACAGCGACTATAGGCTGAGTGATCTGGAACCCCCAAAACAGGCCAATCATGCAGAGGCAGGCCCAGAGGTACAGTTGTGAACAGTAGATATGATGATATCCTTAAATGATCCCGTACTCTTCACTCTCCCTGTTTAATTTCTGTCTTTTAACTTCCCTCTCCCTCTTCCTGACTCAGTCTGATACTGTGGATGGCTCTGCAGTTCCTCTGACAGTATCTGCGTCAGAGTGTGAGGATGAAGTCGATCTGAGCTGTAATGCCCTCTTGTGGCTGGGAAAAGATTACAGCAACTTTATCAAGAGAGATTGGACACAGCTGGATCAGCCCTATCAAGGTACACAGTCCAATGTAGACTTACATCACTACTTACATACATGTTGTATTTTTTTTTAAATAACCCATCTAACACTTGCATATCTTTTTATAAAAACAGCATAATTTTTTAACTAAAACCTTAAGGGTTTTAGGGTTTTTGGGGCCAATTACAGATCACTGGAAGCAGTATTGGTCGATACGATCGCCGATACCGATCACTGAAACAAATAATACTACATGATAAATAGAAGGCTCCAAATAGACCCACTGAAGTTATTTAGCTGTTCTTAATAACAATCTATTTTAAGAGATGAGAAAATAGCACTAATTGACAACTCTTTATTTACTGGCAAATAACATGTGCAACATATACTCTTAGAGGTGATTTGGAAAAACTTCTGTGAAATAAAAATAAAAAACAGAACAGTCTTTATCAACAGAAAGTAATCAAATGCAAAACAAAACAACTGCATAGTCTTTACTGTATAAGTTAAAGATAGATTAATCCTACTAAATCTACTAAAAAGCGGTTGAGTGATTTTCTCTTTGTCTTTTCTTGTTTGATTAACATTAATGACACAGTCGGCTGCAGGAATATTAGGCTGCTATCACTTTAAGACCTAGGCTTATGCACGGATCCAATATACTGTTACACATGTGACTAATTTTTCAAACTTTTATGTTCACTTAAGACATAACCAACAGTATTTAATCGTATGTAAAGAAATGTACTAAAATCACACAGCCCGAGTTTCTTTCTGTCATGTCTTTTTCTTTCTTTCTCCACTCTCCGCAAAGACGTTGCAGATGTATTGTCCTTTTCAGACACCTGGTAGAACTGCCAGATCGGGGAATGTAATGATTTGGTGCTCAAGTTTTCAATGTTCAGGATTCTTTGATGAATAAATAAAAAGTTCAAAAGGAGAGAATTATTTTTATGATTATCATTTAAATATAATTTCATGCTTTGCAAGATCAAAGATAAGGGAATATTGAATGTGGGTATAGCCAGTAGAGTAGCTTCTGCTTTTTCCCCCCCAGACAATGTTGACAGAACTCAGGTGCCACGCATTCCCTGGCGAGACCTAGGTGCGGTGCATCATGGGAAAGCAGCCAGAGATCTTGCACGACACTTCATCCAGCGCTGGAACTTCACTAAGGTCAGAAATCAAATGACTAATTTTAGAGATTGTTTTTGAATCTACATGCACTCTGGAAACTTCTATCGTTGCTTTTTTTTCTTCTTAAATTCTATTTGTCTTTTAAGATCTTTAAGAACAAGTACAAGGATGACTTCTACCCGTACCTACTGCCGAAATCTCACTGCACAGCAAATAAGCTGCCTTTCACAATCCCTGGTGTCACAAAAGCCTCTGTACAGGTACATGTGTGTTCATGCAGTTTTCCCTTCTCTTCCTCTTTCCCCCTCATTTAATTTATTTTGTTTTTTTTGCCATCATTTATTTACGTCTGTTTCTCTTTCATACTCCCCTCTATTTTTCTCCCAGGTTCTTCGTTCTGTCGATCGCTGGTCCACTGGCACATGTGAACATTCAATCCTCAATGCATATGTACATGTTATTGAGAACAGCGAGCATTACATTTATCTAGAGGTAACACTCATTCTATGACTTTACCAAAAGCATTTACCACTGACTCATAAGACTTCACGCACACACAGCTGAACAGACACTGTGTTTTGTTCACACACAAAGTCTCAGTGTTGTGGAGTTGTTTACAGGGTTCTCTCCCACTAGGATCATGTGATTCTACTGCATTCAGCTGGCATCACACAATAGCCCTCTGCTCTCGCCTCACGCTCAGAAACAGGGTCCTAATGCGAGTCAGCTAAACTAGGAAGAATGTAACAGATATGCTTAAACTACATCCAGAGGAAATGTTTATGTCCATACAGAAATAATAATAAAAACAATATTAACAAGCATTGAAAGCTAAAACCTTCATATTTAAAAACTTTAAATTCATCAACAAACACGGGTGTTGTCCAGACTCAATTATGTACTACAATTTACTTTTGTATTTATTTAATATGGATATTAATAAATATTAATTATTTAAGATGGACATTACAATTCTTAAGACAAAAAATTATGAATTTATTGATGAATTTATTTAAATTTTATTTAGGTATTTTATAAAAATGTTCCAATTATTATCTATTTTCTAAAGAAAACAATGTCAGGCTTAGTAATTTATAATTCTGTACTACACACATCTAATTAGTCTACTAGTATGCTAGATTATAGAAGTAAATTGAGGCTATCCTAATTTTAAGAGTTTATTTATGGTGAGTTTTATAGGGATAGTTCACGCAGAAATGAAAATTCTGTCATCATTTACTCACCCTCATGTAATTTCCAACCTGTATGTCTTTCTTTCTTCTGCGGAACACTAAAGAAGATATTTTGAGAAATGTCTCAGTGTTCTGTTGTCCATACAATGGAAGTCAATGGTCCCCAAAACGGTTTCGTTTCCTACATTCTTTAAAGTAACACTATGTAGTTTTTCAACCTTCATAATATATTTCCAAGACCCTTGTGATGGTACATCGACTTACAATAGGTTGAATGACACGTCTGCCATAGCCTGACGTGGTCTGTATCGCTTTTACTGGCACTATGTAACTATGTAGCACAAAAAGAACTACAAAATTCGACTGCTTTACGGCATACATAGTTTTTCTTCGTTTGTGATGTCTTTCATAAAATCATGCATCATACTCTACCTTGTCTGTGGCCATTGTTGATTCCAAAGCCGGTGCTGGATAAACAGCGAGCGTGCGCGTGCAACAGTAGGCTGCGGTAGGCTAAATTATTTACGACAGCGGTAATGGACAATTCCGCTTCCAACCTGTAGGGCGACCGCAGAGGAAAAGTTCCTTGGTGTTGCTTTAAAATATCTTCTTTAGTGTTCTGCAGAAGAAAGAAACCCAAACAGATTTGGAACGTCATCAGGGTGAGTAACTGATGATTTAACAATTGTCTTTCAAAAAAACATGTCCTTTTGGGAATATTTTTTAATTATATAAAATATTCATAAACATTTGTTTCTTAGGTAAGACACTAGTGATCTTAAGGATAATTCACACTGCACCAACAGACCATTACCGACGATCGCCAGATTACAGTATGACATCTCAGACTTTCAATGACCGGAAACAAGTGCTGGCCAACAGGGGTAACGCACTGATCCGACAAAACCCGACGAACATGTCTGTTGCTGTTGGTCGACATCTGTAGGTGCGGTGTGAATAAGCCATTATGGGGAGAATGTTACAGTAAGAATGTTTTGTGAATCTTGCTCCTGGTCATTGGTTGTAGAACATTTAGTAAGGCAGCTTTACTGGAAATAGAACTTTTGCAAAAATCACATGCTGCAGCCAACCATGTCCGTTTGATGCTCTTAGACAATCACATTATTTCAGTACCAGATGCCCGGAATTTAGCAGACAAGTGAGACAAATGAAACAAAACCCTCTCTGTCCCTCCTCTTTTTTAGAATCAGTTCTTCATCAGCTGCTCAGATGAGAAGAATGTACACAACACCATTGGAGATGCTATTGTCAAACGGATCCTACGGGCTCACAGGTGTGTTACCTCTGTGAAAATAATACGAGTTCAGTCAAATAAAATGTATTCTGCAGTGTTTCTTATTAGCATTAAGGCGAGACACTACAGGTGAATAGGGTAATTTTTTTAACTATCAGATAATACCATGAAACTTTGCCAGTTGATTACCTACATTAAGATGAGAAAAAAAATGTATTACAAGTTTTCTGTAATTTAATGTTTAAATATGCAAATGAGGCATTGTCTAATTAAATATGCACTATTTTGCATATATTTTAAAAAACGAAATCTGAGTATTGGACAAAGCCAGGTTCAAAATTATTTTTTCATTGTGTTCACATATTAGATGGGGAAAAAATTGCAGAGGGATTTATGGATATCTACTTTTGTTATCCTGTAAATCAGAATATACTGCCAATAGCCTTAAAAAAATGATTTTCGCCATGTTTTTGGGAATAAAATGTTATATAAATCAGGCTAGGAATAATATATTTACAAATCCCTCTGTAAATGTCTTCATAATATAACTAGGTACAAGACTGGAAAGTTTGGTGTATATAGGTGCTACTGAAGTGGAGATTTCGGACTTGGAGTATGAGAGAAAAGACATTTTGAGAAAACGTGCTTTAAAGATTTAGCATCAGCCAATGAGATTGCGCATTTAGAGTAAAATCCCCGCTTTTACTTTCACGATTGGTTGCTGATAAAAAAGGAAATTACCATATTTGGATCCGGCAGTCTTGTTCAGGAGAGAGAGAGCTTTCTAACGGTGTGTGTGATGACAGGGTGCAGATCGCGATCGCGGAGCAGAGGGATGATTTATAACGACAACTTTTGATGAATTTATGAGAAATCTACAGACGCAAACAGACAAAGTGTAGTAAAATAAAGACCTAAATGTGTATTTCAGACTTTTTTTCACCACAAGTCTGAAAGAAGACATGATATTGAAGACAAATATCCCAAAATCTCAAAATTGACCAGTGAAAAAAAAACGATGTTTTTGCCTGCCGTGTCTCGCCTTAAGTGTAAGCTTTGTTTGAATTGTTATAGTGAGGGGAAGAAGTACAGGGTGTTTGTTGTAATTCCCCTGCTGCCCGGCTTTGAGGGTGACATCAGTCAGGGAGGAGGAAACGCCATTCAGGCTATACTTCACTTCACCTACAGGTACGTAAACACACACACTCCAGCCCAGCCAAACATCTACATTAATACACACTCTCACCACCCAAAATATGCGATCGTGTTTTGCTAAGAGAACTTTTTCTGTGTGTAGAACGATTAATCGAGGAGAACACTCAATTCTTTCAAGATTGAAGGAACAAAGTAAGTATCTGGCAGAAACATATTTAGCTGTCTGTAATTCTGCCACTCTGGTGGAGTACATTTTTGGATACTTGTTCTCCATCTGTTACTTTTACATTTGTCTGTTTATTAGTGACTAAATGATTTAGTCTATCTGATGTTGTTGTTTTTAGCCATGTATTATAACATTCTACCCATTAACCAATCACACTAATGGTTTACCATTTATTGTTTAATGACTGTCTCATCTTCTCATCAGTGCAGGACGAATGGACACAGTATATTTCACTGTGTGGTCTGCGCACACACACTCAGCTCGGCCAATCCCCTGTTACAGAGCTCATCTATGTCCACAGCAAAGCCCTTATCGCTGACGACCGCCGCTACATCATAGGTGAGACATTTGGCTTCAGATTAATACAATAAGACACAATAGACTATGTCTGTGACTCAGGACAATGGTTCAAAACCTTTTTTATGTACGTTACCATTCAAAGATGGATGTACGACAGATTTTTGAAGAAATTAAACTTTTATTTAAAAAGGACACATTAAATTGATACAAAGTGACAGTAAAACATTTGTGTTGTTATAAAAGTTTTTTTCAAATAAATCTGGGCATCAAAGAATCTTGAAAAAAATATCACGGTTAAAATATTAAGCATCACAACTGTTTTAAACTGTAATTAGAAGATGATAACCAGATAATAATGATAAGGCAAGTTTCTTGAGCACCAAATAAGTATATTAAAAAGATTTCTGAAGGATCATGTGACACTGAAGAAAGTTATGATGCTGAAAATTCTGATTTCCATTCACAGGAATAAATTAATTTCAACAGTCATGTTAAATCACAATAATATTTCATTTTTGATCAAATAAATGCAGCCTTGGTGAACACAAGAGTCTTCTTTCAAAAACATAAAAAATTTTAAACCCCCCACAGACCCATGGTAGATAATGGTGAAAATTAATCATCATCAAAGCTCAACTTTGATCTGATGACCGTCTTTAAATAATTTCTATTTTATATAGGTTTAACAAAGCAAAATATATAAAGTACCCGTGGGGTATTTGCACCTTGGGATGGGATTTGGGAATCGCTGACCCATGATACTTACTATTTGCATGAAAAAGCTCCAAAATCCACCGTTCAAATCTAAAGTTCTTCAAAATGTCCTTCCTCTCCTGTTGTTATTAGGGTCAGCCAACATCAATGACAGGAGCATGCTGGGCAGTCGTGACAGTGAGCTGGCAGTGCTGGTTGAGGATGAGGAAAGAGTTCCCTCAGTCATGAACGGAGAGGCGTACCAGGCTGGACCACTAGCACTCGCCTTACGAAAGGAGTGCTTCAGGTGTGTATACTTGTGTCCAAAGCAGCGACAAAGATGCACCAGAGCATGTATTTAAAGTTGACAAGCTTTCTGTGAAGAAGTCAGAAAGAGTCACAACCACCAACCAAAACAAATAGTGTTGATCAAACACAGATACTATATGAAACTAACTTACATCAGACTTACATGTAGTCTTCTACAGTCATGGAAAAACCTGAAATTTTAGGGAATTTTAAACACAGCTTGGAAAAGTAATGAAAATTTCCATAGTGAATGAAAATTTGGATATGCTTTGCATGGAGGCTCAGAAAACGGGATACTCTGAATTTCCAGCACTATGGCATTGTGAGTTATCAGTCTGAATCCAATGTAATTCAAGGCTGTGTACCAAAAAATAAAGGCAAGAAAACATGTCTTTCTATTGAGCTGTCATCACAAGAACAAGCAAGCAAGCAAGAACATATATGCACAGTGCAACCAGTTTACACTACCGTTTAAACTTTAAAGGTTAGGGGTTGGTAAGATATTTTTATGTCTTTGAAAGAAGTCTGTAATGCTCACCAAGGCTGCGTTTATTTGATTTAAAAATAAAGTAAATATTGTGAAAAGCTGAATTTTCAGCAGCCATTACTTCAATCTTCAGTGTCACATGATCCTTCAGAAATCATTTTAACATGATGATTTGGTTCATAAAAAGCATTTCTTATTATCAAATGTTGAAAACAGTTGTGGTGCTTAATGGGTTTTTTTTAGAAACCATGATACATGTTTTCCCCAGCATTCTTTGATAAATATGAAGATCAAAAAACAGCATTTATTTGAAATAGAAATCTTTTGTAAAATGTTAAATATCTTTACTGTCAGGTTTGTAATGTAATGTGTCCTTGCTTAATAGAAGTATTAATTTCTAAAAGAAAAAAAAATCTTATTGAGCCCAAACTTTTGAACGCTAGTCTAGTTACATTCACAACAAATGAGTTTTATGAGCTAGATAATGAATCGTTCAAGACTAATCACAAACCATGATTTACTGATGTGAATCATTATGAGATAAGGCTGTTCAGCCTGTAAGGCACAAATATCTGCAAGACTAGCTGACCTTAATGACTGTGACAAATTAAAGCATTTCATTTATGCAATTTGTCACGAAATGTCAAGCACGATTGATTGGAAGTGAGTAACAGAGATACGAGTATGATATCATTTGTAGTCAATAACCAATCACTTTATATCTTTTTGCATTTCTTTCCATGAAATACCTTAAACATAGTCATAATCCATCTCTTTTACAGGAGAATGGTTCTGTAGCTATGATAGATCTCTATTTGTGCTGTGAAGCACCTCGGCTTCCCATTTTGTCCAACTTCTCCCCTGTCTGTGTAGGAGTGTGTGAGTGAAAGAGAGAGGTTTGTGCGTGTGTGTGTGAGCAGAGCAATTTGTGTTGGCACACTGCGTTCCATACTGCCAGCTACCAGAACATCTCTTGGTTGCCAAGGGAAACAGTGAGATGCTTCTAATGATGCGTGTGTCTGCAGCACCTTTCACTGCTAGCCTTGGGATGTGACCTCAAGTGATTGTGTTAATGTCCATCTCTGGGTCCTATGATTTGATTTAATTATTCCACTTTAATCTCCTCACATAATAGTTTTCACATTTCTATTTGCTTTATGAGACTTTCCGCAGGCTTTCTACTCCCCAAGTGTGCACTGTATCAGTCTAAATGAGTTTGTTGATATTTTCTTTTTTGATGTTGACTTGTCCCTAATGTATGAAGTAAAATGCTCTGAAATGACCTCTTGATAGGATATGATTAAAAATGTAAATAAGATGTAGACTGAGATTGTGCAACCTCAGGTAATTTTTAGTCCTTAGTTTTTATTTACTTTTGTTTGGTCCATGTCAGCATTATATACACATCAATCACACTTAGACCACTTTGATTTTAAGCGAACTCTGGAAAGGTGGAGGGGGGTTCTCACGTGATATTTATCAACATACTATGGTTCGTTTCAAAGTGTTGCCTTGTGAAACATAATTAAAACAATAATGATACATTTACATGACAACGATGTACTAAAAATGGAAAAGTTTTTCGCTTGCAGACGACAACGCTGTCAAAACGATCCCTGTTCACACAGATCTGTGAAAACCACTGAAAATGCTGCATTATGCTGCCAGTCCAGTAGTTGACAATCCGCCTATAGACTGAACATGTAATATGCATGCGCATGACATCACCGTTTTAACACGTTCGCTTTTTTGTGGTTTACACAGAGACAATAATAGTATCATTTTTAAAAAGTTGCACTTTAAAACCTGTTTTCAAAAGGTTTTTTTAAATGAATGTTGTGTAAATGAATGGCCAAAATGCATAAAAAGTTGTCCGTTTTTAGTTTATTTATTTTTATTACAACACAAGTATAAGAACGACTGCTCTAAATACTGTTTAACAAACTGTCTAAATTCACCCTTTACCTCCTCTCCTCAGTGTACTTCTCGGAGCAAAATCTGACCCAACTCTGGACATTGATGATCCAATCAGTGATCATTTCTTCAACAATGTTTGGAACAAAATCGCCCAAACCAATGCCGTCATCTATGAGAAGGTGAGGGACAGACCTTGTGTTCTGAATTTCTCCACACCCCCTCTATGCCATTTATGAATCTGATGTCTTTAAATAAAGGTTTTCATTTAAAGTCACTGTGCTGGTTTTGAACTGATACAAATGCATTGAATGCAAGTCTAAACTATGACAAAACCTGCAATTACTGTAATTTGCAGGTTGTGCAGCAGTCCTGCAGACAATAGCACCACTCCCATGCACTTCTATGCTATCATTAACCACATATTTACACTCACAATGCTAATCCCAGAGATCTTGATGGTTGCATGTTCTAGTTATGGATTAGATTTCTGGAATCTTTTCACTTTAAAATAAAAGTTGGCCAGTGGATGTACTGCAATACCTTTTCTTCACTGTGCAGGTCTTCCGATGTCTTCCATTGGACTCCATCCGTAACATGCGTGAGTTGCTGGGGCACGTGAACACGGAGAGTCTCAGTCTTACCGACCCGGAGAAAGCCAGAGAAGAATTACAGGCCATCCAGGGCATTCTGGTCCATTTTCCGCTGCATTTCCTTTGTGAGGAGTACTTGCTCCCGTCACTTAAAAGCAAAGAAGGAATTGTTCCTATGGATGTGTGGACGTAGCAGGGAAAAGCATCAAATAGTTTGAAGTGTGCCAGTGAAACTGATTTCAGAGTTTAAAATATCACACATCGGCTAACTAAGCTGCTGCCACACTTTTTTGTCCATTTATGTTTGGACTAACGTAATGGTAGTAAATGTATGATTATCTCTGAACACTAACCCAAATACAGTGTAGAAACACATGCTGATCTTATATAAGAAGATAAATACGTTTATAGGGGTGGGAGATATTGACAAAAATGAATATCTCGATATTTTGTTTCAATATCTCGATATCGATATTCAGACGATATTTTTGCAATCCTTCAAAGAAATGTGTGCAAACTGGCAAAGAAGGTTCAGTTGGTCTTTTGACTTGCTGCATTTGACCTATTATTGTATAGAATTACTAGTAGCCTACATAAAGATATGAGACATTATTGATTTAAAGACTCCTAAACTTTTTAAAATAATAATATATTATTCAATAAAGTCTTTATTGTTATTTTATATTTTTAATAGGGATGTAACGGTTCACAAAATTCACGTTTTGGTTCAATACGATACAGTGGTGTCACGTTCGGTACGTTTTCGATACAGCAAAAATAAAGAAATGCCATAGAAATTTCCTATTTATTAAAAGAAAAAATATTTTTAAATAAGTGTGAGTTTTCCTACATCTTGAAACTTTTAGTTTTATAAATGGGGGTAATCTTTGAAGGATGAACAAATAATGTTTTGGTCATCACATTAAAAATAACATTTAAATAACATTTGAGTTTTGAAGTGCTGGAAAAAGATGTGTGACGTACTTGAAAGCATTTTAATATTTCTGCCAAACTTCCATGGTTACAAGTTAGTGTTACTACCATAGACTGTAAAAATATATTAAATCCATGGTGAATGATCTGTGGAATTAAAACCTATAACTAGTTCATTCATGGAACAATGTTTCTCCTTGTTTCCACGTCAGCGCTGTTTGATCAGTTAATACCGGAGAAATTGTAACGCTTCTCACTAGATCTCGCAGCGATGTTATTAGCCTACTTAAGTGGCGAATTCAAATGTTTAGTTTACTGGATTTCTTATGTAGTAACGGTGTCGCTTAATCAAGATCGGCTCGCGCTGCACTGACATCGTCCGAACTGATAAACGGTCCGTGAAGCACAAAATAATGAGTTTCGTTCCGCTTTCATTACATTTGCCATTTGATGTTGCGCAACTTTGTGGTGTTCGCCCCAGCGCGGATTTTGGTCGGCAGGAAAAATGGTCCAACCACCGGAATGGTTCGGTTTGTAATGCGTACCGAACCGATCTCTTGGGAAAAAGTATTCCATCTTTTGGACTCATTATACAACGCATTTTTCTAATGATGCAATCACGAAGCTCGCCACTTGAGGACGCCACCACAGACATTTAAGAAAAACGTTTTAACTTCAGACTTCATTTTTCCGCAAACAACGCATATTTTGCCTTTTCTAGCTGCTATTTTATTAATCGTACATCGGCTTTACTCTTTACGATTTTGGATTGTTGCTTCAACCTAAGAAACGTCATAACACACAGGTGAGGTAAGAACTTCGTAGTTGTATATCGCAAATTAGTAGCAGCTTACTCTCGTGCAATTGAGGAACGATCGTGATTTTGTACAACAAATAAAATAAAATACAGTCAAACAAAACCCTACAGTATTAAAATCGCTACGTATAATTGTTTAGAAGGTTATAGTGTGCGTTATTTGTTTTCTCTTTAACTTCCAACAGCTCTTTTCATGTTTGGGGGGTCGGATTGTACAAATTATGAAATATTCGATATCCCAATTTTGCATATCGTCCAGACAACAATTTGGATATTATCGTCTAAAC
This sequence comes from Gila orcuttii, assembly GCA_026230005.1. Lineage (NCBI taxonomy): Eukaryota > Metazoa > Chordata > Actinopteri > Cypriniformes > Leuciscidae > Gila > Gila orcuttii. The sequence continues at coordinate 29,862,607 of JAPDVR010000004.1, read as the reverse complement.
GATATATCGCCCACCTCTATACGTTTATATTAGGAGAATCACACGGTGCAGTTGCTAATTTTATGAAGATACAATAAAATGACATCGATCTTCTCCCCAAATGCCCATTACGGCCACAGATGTCATGATCTGAGTATTTAAAATGGCCGAGGATGTAAAGTGCTGCATATTATCGAGGATAAGATGAGGAACAGGGAAAGGAAAGAAGGGAAAACAAGGCAAAAGAAAGAGAGAGAGAGTATTTTTGATGACTGAGGAACAGAACGTACATTTATTGTTGTGAATGTGTGTGGGTGGATAGCATTGCTTTACCTTCTTTTCCCTCTCTCTTTCTTTCTTTCTTGCGTGCACTACACCTCTCAATGCAGTGGCAGCAAATCTGTCAGAACATTTGTGGTTGTTATGGTGACGGTTATAAAGAGCTGACTTGGTCTTGGCTGCTGAGAGAGCGATAGAGAGAACGAAAGAAAGAGAGAGGAAGATCGTGAAGAATCAGGAAAAAATAGACATAACTGTGGGTGCTGGCGTACTTGGTAAGGGAAGATTATGTAATGTTTTTTGAAACAGGTAGGGGGGAGTGTTACGGAGCAGGGATCAGGTGGGGCATCAAACATGGTGAGATATTCAGGGGGAGTCTCTCAGCTCAACATTTATCACCAACCACCCCCCACCCCATCTCCATGACAACCAGAAGAAATTATTGTTATGTAATTATGTCAGCGGCCCAGAAGGTTCCACTTTGGGTTTTTTGAAGGGGGTGTCGACTCTAGTGGAGAGCACACTGGAGACCAGAAAAGCAAAGCTAATTTTGTCAATGCCCCACTTTATAAATGATTAGCAATCTGCCCAAATGTAACGCTGTAGAATGTTGTAACTGACTTTACGAGAATGTTTTTTTGGGTTTGACCACTGAAGACAATCATTAATATACTGTAACATTCTAATCACATCAAGCAGTCAACTTTATGAACTGACAATTATGCTTTTTTTTTAAATCACTCTATACCTGTTGTATCTGCTTTTGCACATTTTTATACTTTTTATGTATATACAATTGCTTTTATTTAGAAAGCATACCAATCTCACAGACTAACACTTAAATGAATCTTAGCTAACACTATGTGTTTTCACAACTTCTGGATGTCTTCTATAGACAGCTAGGATAGACAGCAAATTGAATTTTCTTCAGATGAAAACGAGGTTGTGATGGACAGACTTGCAGTCTCTACAACGGCATGCTTTCTATAAAGGTCCTACTTCACATGTCATTTTCAAAACTCACTTTCAAAACTGTTTTATGGTGTTTTTGGCTACATGTATGACATGTATTTTTTGGATTAATGACTATTAATGCAATATCATAGTGTCTGTAAGCAATTGAGCAATCAATTATTTTTCCTACTTCTGTTCTCAATCTGAATAAAATATACCATTCACTTCATGCTTTGTGTTGTTTGTTGTTCACCAGATCACAAAACTCACGGTTCGGATCATATTACGGTTTTTAGGTCACGAATCGGATTAATTTTCGGATCAGCAAGAAAAAAAATTGGGGGGGGGGGGGGGGGGTAACTTTGCTTTCCATTTATTACTTAAAGCTTACTTTAAGTACTCCGATACCACAGCAAAAACTACTAGCCTAACTAATAAAGTTAAAACATTATTAAAGGCAATTGAACAGACAGTAAACCAATTACAAGCATATATAAATACAACATAAAGTCACAAATAAAGTAAGGTCTAACTGTAGTATTCATTTCGGGTACAGAAATGTAATAATTAAATGTAAAATAACACTGTCCACTGCATAAATGTAATATAGATAAATCTTTGTTCAAGCTGTGTTTTGTTGTTTGATTAACATGACCGACAACAGCAGGTATTAATAGGTTACTCTGTCACTTTAAGACCCCATGCACGCCCTGATCCAGTATAATGATACACATCCGATTTCTTTCACAACTTGTTCACTTAAGACATTACCGAGTGTGTTTACGAGAATACTTGCCGAGATGGGTATTTTGACTGAAATAATTTGTGTGTATGTGTCCATCCAAGACAGTGGAGGAATCAGTTCGGAGTTTGCACGCTATGAACCGCGCCTCTCTCTCTCTGTGTGCGCGCCTCGGGTGTGTGCGGCTGTGCGCACAGGTAACAGTGCGCGATACCAAATCAAATTCTCTTGCCTCTTCTAGTGCTGGAATGGTTTTAAAAATCTATTGAATATGTTAACTAGCAAGACAAAACATGTGGAAATGATAATTGCGGTTAAACTTGCAATTGATCAGCAATGATCCGTTTAACCCCTAGTTGTTTGAGAGTGTGTGTGTGTGTGTGTTTGTGAAGTTTTGCCTACATTGTGAGGACCAATTAGTCCCACAAATGTAGTAAAGCCTTAAATAACCAACATTGTCAGGACCAGCCAACAAAGTTCAATTATTCATACAGCACCTTTCTTAAACTCAAGGTCACTTTAAAGAGCCAAAAAAACAACAACAACGGAAACAGAAGAATTTAAGTAAATAAAGTGAATTAAGTAAATTAAGACCTTTTTAGAAGCAAAGTAAATGATAATTTTTTTTTTAAACTAGCTCAACCAAATGATCTATAAAAAGAACTCTCATGTGATTCCAAACCTGTGACTTTTCTTATGCGGAACAAAATAGAAAATATTTTAAAAAATGTTGTTATGGTGACCACTATCTTTTGTGTTCCACAGAAGGTCAAGAGGGACATGAGGGCAAATGATGAATGTTAATATTATTATTTTGTTTTCCAGATTAATCCCTTCAATAAACATACTAAAGTATGTCTTAAATTAGAAAATTGTTAAAGTGTGAGAGTTAGGCTTATGTAAGTTTATGAGAACAGAATATCATTAGCTTAGTATAAAAGCGAAGTCAATATAAAGCCTAAAAACAATTACAACAGCTTGTGTGATTATGTTCTGCTATAGTTATTATTTTTTTAATGTTCTGCTATATTTATTGAGGTATTATCCCGGTACCACCTGTCTCCATTGTAACCAGCTTATTCGGGAAGTTTGTCCCTGTTGTAGCACCGTAGCAATTCAGTCAAACAGTACAGGAAGACGGGAGTGAAAAAGTGTAGGGGAGGGGGAAAAATAAAGTGGCTGGAAAACAGTGTTGTATATTCTTGCAGAGGAGGGACGTCACAGCCCGACAACAGCAGAAGTAGGAATAGGATCATACCAACACAGGAGAGAGAAGTTCAATCTGACCCATGAAAACAAACGAGATTATAGCAAAAGGACAGAGTTTATTCCCGAGGCGACTCGTTGTACAAATATCTTAATAATAATAATAATAATATGTAACGTTATGCATCGTGACGAGTCACTGCCTTAAAGGGTCCGGCCTGAAAACAAGGTGCTGTTTCTGATTTCCCGTTCTTCCCCCTTTCTTTCTCTCCAACAAATTGGTGGAGGTTTTGCGCACAACCGGGAGGTGCCGCTGACTGACATCAGGAGGGAATGAAAGTTTGCCAGGCGGGCGGAATTTTATTCGACGTAAACACTTCTTGTTTTTGACATCAGGACCGTGTATTTCAATCCGAGACACATTGTTGAGACTTTTAAAAACTGTGGACATTAACTGAGCCGAACAGTGACATCGAAATCCAAACAGAAATCTCGTTTAAGGCGTGTGCGTGGGTTGCGCCGTAACATGACGGCTGTGGCAGATTGACGCGGATATCACGAGCGAGCGCCGCTGTTTTGGAGCTCGGCTTTTGACTTATCTTGAAGTTCTGCCTCTTTATTTACACATTTTGTGATTTATACTGCTCGTGTATATAATATTCTACTGCTTTGACTGAGGTAGGCTTGGCTTAACTTACGCAGTGCTGCCAAAATGAGTGTAGAGACGGAGTGCAGTGTGGCACATCTGATTCAAGCTCATGTAAATGTTGCCATGCAGTCTTCAGGATTATAGGCTCAACCTCAGCCTTTATCATCGATAACAGTTACATGTTCGCTAGGCATTTCTCGAACACTTGCCTTAAAGAACATTTTGTTCTCCGATAAAGAAGAAACAAGCATTTTATGGTCAGAAATCCTGCAGCTGTTGTCGGTTAAACTGGTCGCGGCGGGGACGAGACAAATGTTTCTCCGGGGACCTCACAAGTTTTTCTGAACTGTCCATTGAAAGAAATATACTGATAAAATAAAAATACCGCTGCAGTTTTGGAGTACATATTTTGAATTTCCTCCTGAATCGTTGTAAAAATGTCAGAAAACGCACCTACGCGGAGTCTGGATGACATCGACCTGGCCGCCCTGCGGGTAAGTGTGTGTTGTTCACCTGCCTGCACCTGCCAGAGGCCTTCACACCCAAACAAATCCATAACAGTATGATCTATACCGATATTATTGGTTATGAGGAAAATGTATACCTCAACGAGCTTTTAATAACGATCTTAAATGTTTACTAGCTCGTTATTGATTATTTCAATTTTCAATGAGTCTTGGGCCTGTATTGTGTGTAATATAGCCTAATAATCAAGGCCTGTAGTGTTTATGTATTTGTGTGTGTGTAAGTCTATGTCTTTATCTCACACACACACACACACACACATACACATTTGTGGTTGGGGAGGGCCTAACTTACCTTGCAAATAAGTGTTGACATTGAATAGGCTTCCTCTGTAATCTTAGAATATCTCCCTTGTTGAATGGGGAATGCCCTGCAAAACATTAGTGTAACTTTACATTTAGGCCATCACTCACCATGTTTACATACAATAATGTTTTTTTTGTTTGTTTGTTTTTTTAATGGCTTGGCTTCTTAGTTTAAAAAAAACAAAAACAAAAAACTCAGCATTCCCTTCTGGCCATATGCTGGAATGTCTCAGTTAATGGATACATTTGATATTGTTTACAGCAACGATTGAGTCCATTTTGTGAGGGGAGAAAATTAGTTGCCCACGTAGTATGGAGAAGTGGGCCGATTATTATCTTGACATTTAATCCAGACTTTATGGCAAGAATATGATAATCCTTTAACAAAGTCTATTTTAGCAGGAAACCAGCTAAAATAGCATTTTAGCAACAAATGACCTACCTAATGCACTCTGTCAGTGACGGTCAGTAAGATTTTGGAATGTTTTTCGAAGAATTCTCTCATGTTCACCAAGGCAGCATTTATTTAATCAGAAATACATTAAAACTCGAATATTGTGAAATATTTTTACGATTTAAAACATCTCTTGTATTTAATAGAAAACTAAGTGTTTTTTGTTTTTTGCAGGATTCTGTGATGAATAGAAATAAATATTTGTAACATTGTTAATGAATTTACTGTCACATTGGCTCAATTTAATGCATCTTTGCTGAATGAAAAGTATTAATTTATTTTAAAAAATCTTACTGACCCCAAACCTTTGCACTTTGCACATTAGCCTTAGAATAGCTGGCATATTATGTTATATATTAGAATAGTCTGTGTGTATTTAATGTGCAAGCAGAAGGCTAATCTAGTCATCTATCTTAGTAGTATGTTAGCAGGTGGCTAATCCAGTGTCTTAGGGCTTATTATGCTCACTAATTAGGTGAATTCCTGCATATAGATAAGGTAACGTGTCAATCTGGGGAAAAAAAAGAAAATCATTTTACTTTTAATATAATTTTCATGTGCTTTTGTCAGTTGTATTACTATTTAGGTTTAAATTATTTATTTTTCTGTTTTAGTTTTTTATTTCCAATTGAAAAGTGAATTAAATTAAATTAACATGGCCATAACTTAAATAAATAAATTAAATTAAAAGTATTTCACTTAATCAAAAATCATTTAGTTAGCAAAATTTCCAATTTTAAAACAGTTTTTTTCATCTAATATTTATATATAAATTTTCCAGCTTTATTTCAATGAACAAAAATGTTTTTAATAATTTATTGATGTATGCGTCCTTCCTAAACAACTGCTTTGAACCTTGCGGACTGGACATAAACACGACAGGACTCCATCCTTTTGACACTTCAGCAGTTACGTGTGTTAGTGCGGTTGTAAATATGCCATAAACGTTAGAAATCTGTCCGTAACTCTATATCTCTTGTGTGTTGGTACAGTGAGTTCCTGGGCACGGCTCTCCCAGGGTGTGATGTGTGTGATATTTCCCCTAGAGAGAGAGAGAGAGAGAAAGAGGACGATGATTCACTTAAGCTCATTGTTTGATAGCTGTCCTATATAACACCCACATACAGCGTAGATGCACATTTAGGCGAGCAAAACACATTTAGACTATCTCAAGAGTTCTGCCTTACATCTGGCCCTCTAGCTAGAATCGCACACGACCGAGGTGTTTTGTAGTTTCGTTGTATTGTTTTTCACCTGTGGTCATCTCAGTTTCAGTTCTTGTAAGGATCACTTTTAAATAACATTGACTTGCCAGAGCATCAAACTTGGCACAGAAGCAGGTGAAGTTATTTGTTGGTGCCTGAATTTTGTAAAGTCATGTATTTAAATTAGTCTATTATTACATAACATAGACTGTAAAAAAAGATGGACGACACACCTTCATTCTTTTTCATTGTAGAAAAGTGAAGCCTCCAATGTCCCAATCTTGCGCTGATTCGGGACCCGAGTCTGTGCGCAGTAAGTGAACTCGGGACCCGAGTCTGTGCGCAGTAAGTGAACTCGGGACCCGAGTCTGCGCAGTAGTGAGAGTGGAGAAGTATGAAGTGGAGCCGAGGTATCCAGGCCCCACCCACATTCCCGCAGAATCAGTTAGTACAGTTTACTGCAGAACAACGCATGTCAGTGTGAAATAAACCGTTATGGGCATGTAGAAATTAAAGCTCCAAACTCCTATTGAAAATCCTGAAAAAACATCTGTTGGTGCTTCAGTGGCTACTTCGCTCAGAGAATCATGACGTGTCACTCCCGTTTTTATAACATCAAATAACTAACTAAAACCCAACTACCTAAAATGACAGAAACCACAAAAAATGCATTTGAAGTGGAAATTGATTTAGTTTGTCTCACAGGCCATTAGATTACATGAAGAGGGCGGGGTTTATGACCTATACAGGGACCAATCACCTGGGGGCGATCGAAACGTTTTGGGTCACATTTCAGGACTTGTGCGGCACACTTGTTACATAATCATAATAGCAGCCCATTTGACAGTTGGGTAAGGTTGCTTATGTAAATGCGACATAAATGCTAATGTCATCTTAACAGAAACCAAAATATCAAATAGTAGTGATGTAAGATATTGGTTAAACAAACTAATGAATATGCATGTCATGATGACTAGAAAAATCTGCCATACTGTACTTTACAAAATGTAACAGAAGCTTGTCATTGACTGATCAAAATAAACCAGCTGAAGTACACGTGTGCCTAAAGCCAGATGTTTGCCGTACATTGGCAGGGAGAGAATATTTATTAATGTTTGTTGGTATCTGTATTCATGAGGTTGCAGGTTAATGATGTAACTTGATCTAGTAATGCTTAAATATTGATAACCGTAGGCTGGCTCTGATGGGTATTACTTTAGTGTCTACTGGCTTCATCTTCCTGTCAGATAGCTGCATGCTGTTCTGAATATTTCCTAGCTGTTTTTGTTTTACAACCTTAAAGGGGGAGTTCACCCAAAAATAAAAATGTTATATGTGAATAAAAGCCTAAATTCAATCTGTTCATCATATAAAGCGATTATGTCTGTTTAGAAAATTTGGACTAAACCGCTCAATTCATGTGGATTAGTTTTACGATCTCTTTATGAACTTTTTAAAGCATCAAAGTGGCTCAGATTTCATCAAAAAAGATCTTCATTTGTGTTCTGAAGATGAACGAAAGTCTTGCCGGTTTGGAACGACATGAGGGTGAGTAGCCTAATTAATGAAAGAATTTCAATTTTTTGGGTGAACTATCCCTTTAAGTATTTTATGTAGCAGATACTAAGTAGCAGTGTTGGGCAAGCTACTTGGAAAATTTAGTGAGCTAAGCTAGCAGTTACTCTACATAAAATGTAGCTTCTCTACACTGAAGCTACCATACTGGGAAATTTAGCAAGCTAAGCTACAGCAATATGGCAAAAGTAGTTTACTACATCTAAGCTACTTTTCCAAATTTAATTTTTATATTGAACCAACTTCTTCCAGGTCAATGCTATCTCAGTGATCAATAAAACTGTTTCAATAAAACAGTTTTACTGATCAATTAAACCCTGATTGACAGCTTCTTCTAAACGAAGGCCCTGTCCCAATAGCCACACTACGCCCTAAGGTCTTCCTCGAAGTGGACACTTGTTGAAAGTGCACTTAGCGGAGTAAGTGCGCAAGGGCCCGAAGCTGTGAAGAGCAGAATTGGGACAGTTTTGCACACGTCACTATCTATGTCACTTCTCTTGTGATCAGGAGAGCAAACACTTTCAAATAACAAACTTGTCTGCTCATGTTATGGCCATGTTAACTTACTCATATCCCTGGCTAGAGGCATTTATGTGCCCCGTGCTCATTCTCTGCCCTGAACTTTATAAAATTGAAAGTTAGCTCGTCTGACCCTGACAAAAGAAAGTGAAATCATTGTATCATCATGTATTATGTTATTTATCGTTCATATTCTGACAAAAAAAAATATTTTCACTTACACTTAAAAATAAATTTCTTCTCCATTTGTTTGTCCTCTTGCCGGCTTCCTTTTTCTTCTGAGTTTTCCCGCTGCCGACCAGCACCATAGCAACCATTTTGCTCCCCCATTGGTAAGCTGTTTGAAACGTCACGACACTACAAGGATTCTGGGTAATAGCCCATAGCTAACTGAGGTCTGATGCGCACTTTCGAAAGGGGTGCATTAAGTGCGCTGATGATCACCCCTGGAGAACACTATTAGAGGATCAGGACACCCTACAGTCTTGCACCCCTTAGCGAGAATGTGCATTGAGGGGCACAAGGGCGGAAGTAGTCAACTTAGGCACCAACAGACTTTTTTGGGGATTTTCGGGAGGAGATTGGAGCTTCAGCTTTAATTTCTACATGTCCATAACTGTTTATTTCACACTGACATAATGAGTTGTTCTGCAGTGAACGGCACTAACGGTTTCCGCGAGAGTGAGCGCGGGACCTTGATATCGCGGCTTTACTTCCTGCTCACTACTGCGCAGACTCGGGTCCCGCGCTCACTACTGCGCAGAAGCAGGTCCCAAATCTGTACAAGTTGTCAGCGTCATATTAGGACTTCGGGGCTTAAGTTTTCACCAATGGAAGAGAATGAAGGGGGCGTCGTCCATCATCTTTTTACAGTCTATGAGATGAAGTTCATCCATTAATGTCCTCACATAGGCTGAAAACATCGCAAGCGTCATGCGTGCTTCAGTGTGTGTGGTAAATGAATCCGCGCGTCTGCTCCATTCATTCACAGAGACACCCAGAACATGCATGATTCCTTTTTAAATAGTCTTTATGCGTTTTAATATTCACAGATACTAGTCTATATCGTGATTTTATTTGTTTACTGACCTACTTTTCATCCAAGATCTGACTAATTCCGTGAAATTACGCATTATACAGTAAAATTGGTTTTTATTCCGCAATTCCGTCCGTGTTTTCCTCATCGCGGGAATGAAATCATAATGAATCACACGAAGAAGTCTCCGTCACTTACTGATCCAGCATCAGCGATACTTAGCAGTTGTATTTCCGATTTGAGTTTGAGCTTTAGAAATGCTTGGGAAAATGTAGCTTATGCTACTGCACTACTTGATAAAAAAAAAAAAAGCTTCGCTTCTGAACAGCTATCGATTCAGTAAACTGTGACGCTACCACTACGCTACTGAGAAATATAGTTAAACTAGTAGTAGTGACGCTACTGCCCAACACTGCTAAGTAGTCTAGCCGTGCTACTTTTACCCGTATTAAAGTACACCTATTTTATTTTTTTGAACATTACCTTTTATGCTGTGTGTAGCTGTTTATGATTGTACAAGTCGCAAAGTTTTAAAGATCAAAGTGCTCTACAAATAAAGTAATTGTCTCCTAAAAGAAAGAATTGATTTTGAACTGTCTAAAGTCGTCAGCAATTCCAGTCTCACTTCCCATTACATATCTATGGAACAATGTACACATTTGCATAATTCCAATTTCATTGGCTGCTCGCGAACAACGTCTCCTTTGACCTTCCCTCAAACATTGTATCTGTAGCTGAGGCCTGGAAGAGTTTGGTTTGTTTTGTCGAGAAGATGCTATATTCAGCACTGCAAATCCACTTTGCACTTATCAAGTGCTGAGGAAGAATCTGGAGCTGAAATTCCGATATGGTAAAAGGTGTTTCATTTCTGTCACACTGCAAGGGGTAGACCAATCAAAACAGACTTCATAACAGACTTGGCTGGGTATGCTTGCAGAATGAAGTGGTTTAGAGAGACTGAATCTTCGAACAAACTGTAATTTGCAATTTTTTTTCAAAGGGGTTTAGTAGTCTAATTTGCTCATCTTTTATGAGAGCATAATTTCTCTGTTAGCATGGCAATTTAAATATCAAGATTTTTTTTGTCATTTTAAAATTGATTTGATGTTTTTTCTTTGTTTTAAATGGGTTTTTCAGTGAACATTTACATATATGGCATATATTTCCATTGGCACATTGCAGTTTATGTGCTGTCCTGTCACTCATGCATGGACACACTGGCTCATTTGATAGATTTACCTTTTTGATTTTAAATTCTGTCGTTTCACAATTTTTGAAAAGCCACAGGCCCCCCTGTATTCTCCAGGGAAAGCCTTATTATCTGTTTATCATCTTATTCATCGGCTCTTTTATTAATTTCCCTGCCTATGTGTCATCTCTCTCTCTCTGAGATAGATGCTCTCTAGAGTATAGACTAATTTCCTTTGATCTTTGTAAACTCAGTTTGAATATTACAAGGGCACTAAAATTTAGGTTTGATATGATGTGCTATTTTATGTTATAAATGCTCATTTTTTAATCCTGTGTCTGTTCTCATTGCAATTCGCCCTCTTACTGATGTTTCACATAAGAGGATGTTGCTCACTTACAGCTCACCACTCCAGATCTCTTTAATGGAGAGAGAGAGAGGAAAAGATAAAAAGTAGATGAAGAGAGTGAGAGACGAAAAAGATTGCAGTTATTGGAGGCAGATGAGAGTGAGATGATCATGGTGTGTATATGTGTGTGAGAGCTAGGAAGAACGTTAGCCTTGTCCACCCACAGAGCTGTACCGAGGCCATATTGAATCACACACTGTGCGTGTGTGTGTGTGTGTGTGTGTGTGTGTGTGTGCGCGCGCTGCGCTGGCTGTTTTTAACCCTCTACTCATTCTAGTTTTTGGCTGCGCTCCCCAGTTGAAGCCACTAGGGTTGGGCGGTATTACGGTAACATCGTATACCGCGGGGTCTTAAAATAGCAACGGTATCAGTTTCAATACCGTCATTACCGGCACTTATATATAATATATAAATATAATTTATTCAATGCCTAAAAATGCTTATGTAGTTGTCATCAAGTGACAGTGTGGAGGAGAAAGAGAGAGAGAGAGAAGGGAGAGGCGGTAAATACTGACGAGGCAATTTGTAAATGTTGCAATAAAAAATGTGACCGCGAGAGATGGAAACACCTCTAACCTAATGTCGCATCTCCGAAACAACCACCCACTCACTGCTTCGAGGATGCATTTTGCCCCGAGTTCATTAAATAAGTGCATTAGTTTATATTTGTTAAAATATTATAATGTTTGTTTTTTTTACGTTGATAATGAAAAGTGAACAGCACGAGTAAGATGGGATGCATCGGGAGTCAGACATTGACCACTTAATTAAGTTTCATTTTGTAAAAGGCCTTTCTTTAAAGTGAATTTCGTTTTGTATAAATTGTATCTTAATTTTAATAATTTTATCAACCAATTGCCTGGATTTAATAAATAAGAATCAAATATAGCAGACAACATAATCATGACATGATCCTGCGCTGGCGCGCCGTGGTAACTTGCATTGAAATCTCATCATAAATTAACCGAAACTCAGTGTATGCCTCACAGACATGACAGATAGGCCTATATCTAAATAAAGCTTGAAATTTCATTAAACGAAACAATTCAAAACGAAAAGAAATAGGCCACTCGCTGATTATTTAATCCATGATGTGCATTTCTCTCTATGCGCGTTCTTACGGAGATGGCGATCATCAAATTCATTAAACGAAACTATTCAAAACGAAAAGAAATAGGCTAGCCTACTCTCTGATTATGTAATCCATGATGTGCATTTCTCTGTATCGTTCACTATGGAGATGGCGATTCGTCAATTTCTTTAAACGAAACAATTCAAAAGGAAAAGAAATATAGGCAGCATACTCTCTGATTAATCCATGATGTGCATTTCTCTCTATAGGCGCGTTCACTACGGAGATACCAATCGTCAATTTCTTTAAACGAAACAATTCAAAACGAAAAGAAAAAGGCTAGCCTATACCTTCTGATTATGTAATCCATGATTTGCATTTCTCTCTATATATGCGCGTTCACTAGGAGATGGCGATCGTCAACTTAATCTTTGCAGCAGACACTGACAGAAAATTTGTATTAATAAAAATCAATGGACGCGTGTCACCGGATTTACAAATGCACTTCTTGCTTGTTGCTTGTTAATTTAATTAAAATTAATTAATAAAATGAATACTTTAATTGTCATAATTAAAATAATTAAATGTTATTAAGTGTCCCATTTTTGCTCATTTATAAATAGTATTTATATCTACCACCCCCTCAGCACCTGGGCTAAAAAATTATTTGGCGCCACCATATTATAACGGCCAACGTATTAAAAATAGTCGAGTCTAAATAGGGCTCCGGCTCATAATTACATTTAATGCCGTCAGCCGGGATCAGACACAACGTGCACGGGTTGGCCTTGATTTTTGTTTTGATTTTTTTTTGCCCGATCTGGTATTCAGTTTCTGAACGGTGTAGGCACAAGCCAACAGTTTGGTGACGCTGTCTGAGCCTTATGTCATAATTTTTAATTAGTCACGGTAATACCGTATACCCCGGTAAAATAGGGAGGAGGTTTGACGGTATCAAAATTTGGATACTGCCCAAGCCTAGAAGCCACACATAAGAGGTGCATAAAGCTGCTTGAGAGTTGCATAATGGGTCTTAATACACGAAAATGCAGCATCAACTCCTTTTTTAAACCTTGGGGTTTGTAAAAGCATGACGCTTTGTCTTGTTCTCAATGGCTGAGCAGGTAATGGTTCTGTCATTACCATCCTGAGCCAGAAAGGAGCTGCTCGTCTAAGAGAGAAAGATGATCTCCAAAAATAAGCTTGATTTAGGCCTTGAAATATTATCTTTCCTGGTCATCGTAGACTTATATTTTACACTGAGAGTGACAATAAGAATGTACAGTGAGTGAAGTTCTGACTGATAAGGTTCAAAACACACTCAGTGCAAGTTACAAATGCAGACACTTCTAGCTATACTAGCTCTATTTCATGCATACTGAAATGCCCGACCACAATTTATCAATTCTCAGCATTGCCACAAGGGGAGCCATAACTATATTAGCATAAAATATAAGGAAAAAATCTGCCGTTTCGTCAAGAATTTATTGATTCTTATTTGTCTTAAATATCCTGGTTACTTAACGGTTTCATTAACCGTTCTTTTAATGAAATGTGTCAAATTTAAGACAGTTCTTGAGAAAAGGTTAAAACCGTTCAGACCAATTATTAGATTTTGATTTATATCACCTCTAAAAAGATGTGAAAAGTCAATATTTAACTATTTATTGACTTTTCACATCTTTGTAGAGGTGACAAATAAAATCTAATAACGGGTCTTAACTAAATAAAAACAAAAACACTAAAATAACAAATGGAGAACAGTTTCTTTTTTGTAATGGCACATTATTAAATAACTTTAGGTACCTCTACCTTCCCCTGAGGTTTGCTTTGCCAACGTAAGAGCGCATATCAAAGAATGTTCAACCATGTTGGTCAAATTCTGGCATCTGCGTTCACATTCCTGAGTAAAGGATGTTTCTGGTCTAACCCTTTAAGGTATTTTGGGGTCTTAATGTCATTGGACTGAAGTACGTAAATCCAAATGAATTTCCCTCTACAGTCTTTATTTTAGGGCGTTTGCATGATTGTATGATTTCACGATCTTAAAAATTGTTTCTCTCCGTCAGGACCCAGCAGGAATCTTTGAGCTGGTGGAAGTCGTGGGCAACGGCACCTACGGACAAGTGTACAAGGTGAGATACAGATGGAGGGCAGGAGAAAGAGGGATGGCGATATTTGTTAGGAGTAAATGCTATCCTATTGAATGATAAATAAAACTCCAATTTGTGTTCTTAGAAAAATCGAGTTATGTACCACCATGTGTGTTTGAGTGCGAGAGTGAAGATGGATTCAGTGGTTGCTGGTACATGAGTAACTGAGGACAGAAGTTGTTTAAAGCAGTTGTGTTCATGTGTACGTGAGCGCATGTGTGAGAATGCCATTGCACTCTCAGCGTGGTGCAATAACACAGAGTACCTCAGATCACTGCAGCTGTACTCAGACCTGTCAATACTCGCCGTTGAAATGAAGACGCCTGGATGAGGGGACGAAGCTGACAGAGACGAATGAATGGAGAGCAGAAGGAATGCAGATAAATTCAATGGTTCAAGCTAAATTGTTTAATTTCTGTACTATTAGTGCCACCAAACGGAATTCGAAAAATAACTGGTTTTCAAACAGATTTCCTTAACTCTCCTCATCTACAATTAGTCAGTCAAACATAAAGTCCAGTGATGCTTTTTCGGTTAGTCAGGTATGTTTACACTTTTTGGGTAAATCGGTCTACAAATGGCTTTCTTATAGTCTGCATATTAAGCTGGGATAGGAGAGAGTATTTTAACATAGACAAAAAATACATTCTTCATTTTTAAGGAACCACATGACATGTAGTGTGTAATAAGTCATTATAATTGCAGACTCATAGTGATTTTAACCCTAAAGGCCTCTGTAATTATTGCAATGTATGGCATAAGCGGCCTTTAAAGAGTGTGTAGGGTGTAATTTGTACTTCAGGCTGTATTGTTTGGAAAATGTGTCATTTATAGACTGTCGTGAGGATATAGTTTATGTCATGTATAATGAGTGTGTACTGTAGTTTATAAAGGGATGTGGTATGAATGTGTTTAGCTTTTGGGTTGACAGTGAGGTGGTTTACCTAGCTTAGTTTTAGTGTTGTGTTGAATATGTAGTTTGTAGACTAGTGTATACTATGTGTCTTCCCGTGGTATTTCTCAAAGTACTATGGTTTTACCACAATATATTTAATAGGGTAATTATGCAAATAAGAACAAGGTGGTGAAGAACAGATTTACAGTCCATATGTTATATATTAATATACTGTTGTGTACCTTTTTTTGGATTTAATAATTTGTCTAGCCCAAAAAAATTGTTTGGAAATACTTACACTAGCATTCAAAAGTTTGTGGTATGTGAGATTTTTTTGAAAGACATCTTTTATGCTCCCCAAGTCAAATTTTTTTAATCAAAAATACAAACAGTGATTTTTGTCAAATATTTTTAAAATTCTAAATAACTGTTTCCATTTTAATATATTTTAAACTAATTTATTCAGCAAAGCTGAACTTCCAGCAGCCATTACTCCAGTATTCAGTGTCACATGATCTTTCAGAAATCAATATGCTGATTGTGGTACTTAAGCAAAAATTTTTTTTTTTGATGAATAGAAAGTTCAATGAACAACATTTATTTGAAATATAAATCATTTGTAACGTTATAAATGCCTTTGCTGTCAATTGTGATCAATTTAATTCTCCCTTGTTGAATAAAAGTATCCATTTCTTAAAAAAAAAAAACAGACTTGTGAATACCAGTGTATTTTTGTCAGTTTTCATCATACTTCTATGCTTTACTGCCTCATTTTTGCTCATATTGAATTAAATATGGTGGTATCTACTCTGATTTTGGTGTATTAACAAATTCAATTAGTAAATTAGCCATTTCTATGCTACTTGCTATTGAAATTCTTTCTGTCACAGGGTCGTCATGTAAAAACGGGCCAGCTGGCGGCCATAAAGGTCATGGATGTGACTGAGGAAGAGGAGGAGGAGATTAAAGCTGAGATCAACATGCTGAAGAAGTACAGTCACCATAGAAACATTGCCACCTACTACGGAGCTTTCGTGAAGAAGAGTCCGCCCGGACACGACGACCAGCTCTGGGTCTGTGCTTCCTCAGACTTCTGACTTCGACACCTGACCTTATAACTGATCTCATAACTGCTAAAAGTCTTGCATCATGACACTGTAATCAGATACATCTATAGTCTGCCATTAACTGAAATGGTTTAGCATGAAAAATATATATTTCTAGGTCATGGACCTTGTTGATTTGAAAACAATGGCTTGTATCAGCTTGCAGTTTCATATATGTACATTTATGTGTGTTTTTGTTTAGCTGGTGATGGAGTTTTGTGGTGCCGGCTCAGTGACAGACTTGGTGAAGAACACAAAGGGCAACTCTCTGAAAGAAGACTGGATCGCTTATATCTGCAGAGAGATACTGAGAGTAAGACTCTTAAAGTCACCATGAAATCAAAATTGACAATTCTTATTGATGATTTATCTGTGTGCATCATTTCTTTTTCTTCATTCATGTGCCTTCGTAGTCTTTAAACAAAAACTTTAACTCCTCCCCCTCGCAATGACATCTCTTTACTGATGGCATGTGTGCCTGCAAGTGTGTGGGACAATAATGCATCCCTTCCTGCAACCTGTATGTCACAACATAGAAAAAAAGACAATCTCAATTTTCGTTTCATGCTGACTATAACAATACACATTACATGCCTGATACATGATGCCTAACTGCAGCCTTACTTGAGTTTTATCTTTTAGTTTGATGTAATTATATATGTAATGTTGCACAGCAAGTAAACGCTGTCTCTCTGTTCCTCAGGGTCTTTCTCACCTCCATGCTCATAAAGTCATCCACAGAGACATCAAGGGACAGAATGTACTGCTTACAGAGAACGCAGAGGTTAAACTTGGTGAGTGGGATATTTGCTTGACAAAAAAGAAAAAACAGACTAGCTCAGTAACTGATATTTGATTTGTGTAGCCCTGTTTTGTCCAAAAATCTGAAAATTTGAGTGTCTGTTGTCTTGCCCATATCCTGTCTGATTAGAGAATATTTTAACAACTAGAGCAAAGCACTGAAGCTCATTAATATAGGCCTGACACCACGACAAAAATATCTTCACACACCACAACCTGAGGGAGAGTGTGGCTTAAGTGGAAGAGTGTGTCTGTGTATGAGAAGGAAGGAATTAGCATAGATGAATATAAACATTTGCCTGCGCAACAGGTTTCATAAGACTTTGAAGCAAAACGTGTCATATGTAATATTGCAGACCCTAATTGCTTCCTTTTTCCTCACTCTTTCTGTAGTGGATTTTGGGGTGAGTGCGCAGTTGGATCGTACAGTCGGCAGAAGAAACACTTTCATTGGCACTCCGTATTGGATGGCCCCAGAAGTCATCGCCTGTGATGAGAATCCTGACTCCACCTATGATTACAGGGTAAAAACTTCTGACTGTTGATGTACACCAGTGTTTCTCAACCAAAAGTGGGTCACAAGACCGTTTTGA
Source organism: Gila orcuttii (assembly GCA_026230005.1). Taxonomy (NCBI): domain Eukaryota; kingdom Metazoa; phylum Chordata; class Actinopteri; order Cypriniformes; family Leuciscidae; genus Gila; species Gila orcuttii. Next base: position 29,844,961 of record JAPDVR010000004.1, on the reverse strand, counting down.
GTGGGTTGCGATGTGTGCAGTCAAATGAATAACAGACTTTTTATCTATGTTTAATTCTGTTTTTTCTGATGCAAGACTTTTATTTTGAAAGATGTTCATGAAAGCTGTTGAAATTTCTTTAAAAAAATCTCATTGACCTCAAACCTTTGGATGGTAGTGTACATCTGTGTGTGGGTCACATTGTCTTTGTTTTAAAAGGTACAGCAGGCATTTTTCTGTTTTTAATCTTAAGAAACAATTGGTACTTAATCTTATGGACAAATAAATTTTAAAATAAGTTTAACAGTTTGATCTAGAATTAGCTGCTTAAAAGGGTCTACTGTCATGGTGGCTGGCATGTTGAGATCACATAAAGCCTCTATCTGACGCCTCTGTCACAAGGTGAGGGTTTTGTGAATTCTGATGATAAAATGGGGATGTTTAATTATATCAATTAAACATTATAAAGCCATTATCAGCATTTAAATGGGACTAACTGTTTGTTTTCTGTTTAAGAATAATAATACAATATTGTCAATCAACAACTCGTGAGATTTAAAGCAATATTAATTACCATAAAAACCTGTCTACAGAAAATACACGTGACATTTAGCTTGGTAATAATTCAATGAAGTGATACTGAATACTACACTTTTCTCTTTGTTTAGTTTGAATGGCTATAGCATTGTCTGTGAGGAGAAATGGTTCCTCTAAGTCTAAACTACTGTTTGTTGGCAAAGTTCTTTGTTTTTCACTTTTTAGCTCATGATACACGTTAATGTAGAATAATAATTGCATTGTTTATTGGTTATTTACTAGTGCTTTTTTCTTTAAACTGGATTTATTTTTATGTGAGGATCCTGTTAATACAACATTAGTATTGGAAGTATGAATTTGTCCATTTCAATCCACCTATCCCTATTATTGCACCCCTTGTATTGATTGATTGTGTGTGTGTGACTTTGCCTGAATAAAATTACCTTTTTTTTATTTTTATTTTACAACAGAGTGATATCTGGTCTCTGGGAATCACCGCTATAGAGATGGCTGAAGGAGCACCTCGTAAGTACACTGTCTGTGTGTTTACAGATGCAACCTCACATTACAGTGTGGATCCAGACCTTAATATGAACAAAGTAACTATCAGTCCCTGATAGCAGCAGTATGCAGCTCCTGTTTTTAAGTGAATATTCAAAAAAGGGTTGAATATTTAAGTTTGCACAGTTACTGCTTTCACTTTACCCCTCACATACTCTGGTCTGAAATGCAAATGGGTAGATATATGCTATAACGTTCTGTTTCTTACAAGCACAGTTATCGTCTTCTGCTTTAAATACTCAAGCTATTTAGAGTCGGGTGGATTCTGATGGGCTGTCAAAATTTTTATCGTTCATCAGCTGGAAAAAACGTTTTGAAAAGGATCCAAATTATATCGTTCCTCTATGTTGTTGTTGTCATTTATTGTGTGGACTTTCCTATTCTCATAGAATTAAAATTATTAAAACTTTATAGTTTTCATTATAGTTAACATCCTTAGTGTAAATGTGCTTTTTTCTTCAATTTAAAAAAAAATATATTTTATTTAAAACATTTTACAAACCAAGCAAACAGTAATACTAAACGTCCCTCTTTCCCATACCTGTTATGCCAGTTGAACAAAAGGAGTAACAGAGGTCGATCTGTACTCCATTGTCATAACTTATGCAGCACAACACTTAGTCATATTCTCTCTCTTACACGCTCACACGGACAGCGTGTAGCAGCGGCCCAGTCACTGCTCTTTCGTTCATGAATTGTTGTCACCTCTTGAATCAGTTAGTTTGTTAATTAGGTGAAAGAGTCTTTTATCAGCATGTTTGATCTCTGTGCTCTTTCCCTCAGCGTTGTGTGACATGCATCCCATGCGAGCTTTGTTCCTTATCCCACGGAACCCTCCTCCTAAACTGAAGTCCAAGAAATGGTGAGGACACGCTGTTTCAGCTGTTATTTTAAGATCAAGCTATATTTTCCTTCTTCCTTCCCTCCCTTTTTTCCCCTCATCTATATATAAATGCACTGCATTCTAACTTATGATCGCTGCCATCCATATAGGTTCTCTTTTTGTATGTGGTTTCCTCGTTTTTTAGGCAGGAGTTGCAGTGTTTGCTTTCACACCTATATCCTCACACATATAGAGTGCTGTTACATGATGAAAAATTAGTTTTCTTTCTACCTTCATTTCATCTGTTTTAATCTTTTTTTTTTTTTTTTCTTGTTGGTTGCAGTTGTCTCATATTGGCATGCTGTGCTATAGTTTTCAGATTGGAGTTATTTTGGTACTTCTGGTCAGAGCCCTGCCCTTGAACAGCTGGTTATAGAAGTAGAGATGGAGCATATGTTGGGTTTGAATAAAAAAGGCAGCCTTGTTTCGTTTTACTGCATTCTGTTACTTGCAATGATGTGTAAGATATTCTGCCTGTTTTGTTGGCATTTTTTCAATATGTGTCTGTCTGATTAAACTATTACAGGGCTCATCAAGGAGGAGTTTTTCTTGTTTAATTTGTTTCTTTTTAGTAATCAATTTTTACGTGTCAGAAAGAAATCTACACTGACTGTTCAAAAGTTGGGGTTAATATATTTTTTAAAGTGCCCCAATTATACTATTTTTAAAGGCTCCTAATTTTATTTTGGAGGTCTCCTACAACAGGTTTACATCAAAAACACTTGGTAGTATTTTCTCACAATATACACTGCACATCACCATATTTTTCAAAGGTTCTCAAACGACTCGTCCGAAGATTCAGTCTCTCTAAATCCCTCCTTTCCATGAGCTACTCTGCTCTAATTTGCCAGACGGCCCAGTCTGTTGTAATTGGTCTACCGCTTAAAGTGCGTGTCAGAAACAAAACGACCTTTACCATAACTGAATTTCAGCTCCGGAGGCTTCCTCAAGCTCACCGATTGTACACACTGTAAAGACAGTAACGATGGCGTTGATTTTACCATATCGATCCGAGCGCGAGTCAAATGGTAAAACATTGGAAGAACTAGTTATTCAACACGAACCTCGATCGGAAAGACGACTTGAGCAGGATGTTTCTCAGTGATACACTACTCAGTTTTAAGTATATTATGAGATGTTGCAACTGTAATTCTTCACCATCAGTAAGTAGATTTCTAATTTGTGTATGTCCATCAACAAGTAGATCTCTAATTTATTGCGGTGCACATGTGGAAACTACACTCACCTAAAGGATTATTAGGAACACCTGTTCAATTTCTCATTAATGCAATTATCTAATCAACCAATCACATGGCAGTTGCTTCAATGCATTTAGGGGTGTGGTCCTGGTCAAGACAATCTCCTGAACTCCAAACTGAATGTCAGAATGGGAAAGAAAGGTGATTTAAGCAATTTTGAGCGTGGCATGGTTGTTGGTGCCAGATGGGCCGGTTTGAGTATTTTATAATCTGCTCAGTTACTGGGATTTTCACGCACAACCATTTCTAGGGTTTACAAAGAATGGTGTGAAAAGGGAAAAACATCCAGTATGCGGCAGTCCTGTGGGCGAAAATGCCTTGTTGATGCTAGAAATCAGTGGAGAATGGGCCGACTGATTCAAGCTGATAGAAGAGCAACTTTGCCTGAAATAACCACTCGTTACAACCGAGGTATGCAGCAAAGCATTTGTAAAGCCACAACACGCACAACCTTGAGGCGGATGGGCTACAACAGCAGAAGACCCCACCGGGTACCACTCATCTCCACTACAAATAGGAAAAAGAGGCTACAATTTTCAAGAGCTCACCAAAATTGGGCAGTTGAAGACTGGAAAAATGTTGCCTGGTCTGATGAGTCTCAATTTCTGTTGAGACATTCAGATGGTAGAGTCAGAATTTGGCGTAAACAGAATGAGAACATGGATCCATCATGCCTTGTTACCACTGTGCAGGCTGGTGGTGCTGGTGTAAAGGTGTGGGGGATGTTTTCTTGGTACACTTTAGGCCTCTTAGTGCCAATTGGGCATCGTTTAAATGCCATAGCCTACCTGAGCATTGTTTCTGACCATGTCCATTCCTTTATGGCCACCATGTACCCATCCTCTGATGGCTATTTCCAGCAGGATAATGCACCATGTCACAAAGCTTGAATCATTTCAAATTGGTGTCTTGAACATGACAATGAGTTCACTGTACTAAAATGGCCCCCACAGTCACCAGGTCTCAACCCAATAGAGCATCTTTGGGATGTGGTGGAACGGGAGCTTCGTGCCCTGGATGTGCATCCCACAAATCTCCATCAACTGCAAGATGCTATCCTATCAATATGGGCCAACATTTCTAAAGAATGCTTTCAGCACCGTGTTAAATCAATGTCACGTAGAATTAAGGCAGTTCTGAAGGCGAAAGGGGGTCAAACACCGTATTAGTATGGTGTTCCTAATAATCCTTTAGGTGAGTGTATATCAATAACTGTATCAATATCAACGCATACGTTAGCTGAGCACTGACGTGAATGACTGATGTAACGTTAAAGTTTTTAAAACAAATCTTGCTCCATCCTTTATCATCACTCAAAGTAGTAACAACAACAGACAATCTGCATTAATGGACACAATTTAGGCAGTAGTGGACCTAGAGCTGATTTGCAGAAGTATTTCAGTATGACAGTAATAACGTCAGTTAGACCTGCACAATATAAATCACAAACCTACTGTTTTGAAAACCTGGTAGAAAATATATACATCTTTAATGGAGAAGCTTTTTGTAAATCCCATTTTGACCTCACGGAGATTTGAGAAGCAATCATCAAAAGGTTATACTGCTGTTGTATTGCTGTGGTAATTCTTCACATCTTTTGGAAGTGTTTACAAAGAGAATTTGCTTTTGCAGAACATAAAACAGCGGCTTCTTGACATGTACACAACACCAGCTTCAGTGTTTGAGGGCAGGTCAGAGTAAATGTTGTTTGCGGGCAGCCATGCAGACCATAAGCGGGCATTATGCAAATGTGTTACCACGTTACGTATGCAGGTCATGAAAGAGTTCCTGACGACTCGTTTAGGCTGTTCAGAGTCGATTTCTTTCTTTTGGGAGACCATAACTTTATTTATCATGCACTTTCGACTTTTAAACTTTGCAGACCGTTTACATTCTCAGACAGCTATATCACACACTGCATGAAAGGTAATATTCGAAAAAGCATAATGGGGCACTTTAAAACATTAAAAAAAAAAACATTATAAACTTTGTACTGATTGCAGCTGGCATGAAACTGTCCCGACTGTCCCGAGGCCTGTGGGCCTTGTAAAATAACATTCTATAATCAGTTTTATTTTTTTAATTGACTTTCTTGCTAATACATTAATTCCTTACATGTTTTTTCTGTCTCTTTTAGGTCTAAGAAGTTTATTGACTTCATCGAGGGTTGTCTTGTGAAGTCCTATCCGAGTCGTCCATCCACAGAACAGCTACTGAAGCACTCGTTCATCAGAGACCAGCCCACTGAGAGACAGGTCCGCATCCAGCTCAAAGATCACATCGACCGTACACGCAAGAAACGCGGCGAGAAAGGTATGTCCTATACGTTTTTTTTAATGTTGCCTTTGCAAATGATTTTAGACAAAATATAAGAGCATTCAAGCTTTATTAATCTCAGAAGCCCCAAACATTTCATGACCCAAGCACCTAATAATTAATTCAGTAGTTAAATCAGTTTTATCATCAGAGTCAGGACAGATGCAGGGGCTCCTCTTGGACTATAGATTGTGCACCGGAGCTCTGTGGTAGAACAGAATATTTAATAAAGTTTGTTTACTTGCCTTTGTGCAGTGAGGTTACCAAGACTCTCATCCAATCAGAGCTCATCTTTGCCTTGGACCACAAATAGGGTGCTTGTGCATAACTGCGTAGCTTAGAGTAACTCATGAGATATGTGGCCAGTAGTGTAATCAAATAGCACAGCTGGGCTTGAATTATGTTTCTTTCTGGATATGAAGAATGAAGAACAGCTAAAAATGGAAGCATCCAGCCAGCAGCCTTCAGCATTATTATTAGAGCTCACACAGTATCAGTTAAGGAAGAGTGCAGATGATTTAGACTAAAGTGCTGCAGTATGCATAAACTGTGTTGAGCCATATTACATTAATGCCTAAAGTCTTTCTTGTTATTTTCCTGCCCTCCTCTCTCTGTCTGTCTGTCTGTCTGTCTGTCTCTGTCTCTGTCTCTCTCTCTCTCTCTCTCTCTCTCTCTCTCTCTCTCTCTCTCTCTCTCTCTCTCTCTCTCTCTCTCTCTCTCTCTCTCACTTTTTCATTTTGTCTTGATTCCTCTCAGAGGAGACTGAGTACGAGTACAGCGGTAGTGATGAAGAGGATGAGAACAGAGGTGATGAGAGAGAATCCAGGTAAACACAGCAGCATCTGTGTTTACACAACCCTACATAGCACTACACAACATTGCAGAAGCTCTCCGCAGTGTTACTGACATTTTGTGTTATAACTTAGCAGTATATAGTGTGTGAATTTTATATCAAAGTTTAATGTATAGAGACACCAGAGATAGCTAAACTCTAGGGTCGAGCTGCATTAAAGTGAGAAGAAAATGGTTTTGCAACTTGACTTAAACTAGTAGGTAACTGACCTGAATCTTCTCATGAACTAGTAGATAATTTCACTTAAGATTTGATTTGGTAATCAATTTTCCTTGAGAACTGACTTAAACTAGTGGATAACTGACTTGAGATTGAGACTAGTTGATAACTGACTTGAGTACTAGTTCACAACTGACTTGACTTGAACTAGTAGATAACTGATTTGAGACTTGGGTTGAATTAAATGTATCTTTTGATTCACATAAAACTTCTGAGAAAAGATTTGAGACTTGTCTGTACATGTCTGAATGAGTCAATAATAAGTAATCCATTTGTTTGTTTAAGGTGGGGTCATCAAATCATGACAACTGTTATTTGGAAACAATCATTATTTTCGCAATTGCGCTTGGAGCTTTGGGGCAGAAATTTCACCCTTAATAGATTTGTTTAGGGAACTGTTTTATGTGCATAGATGGTTCCTTGTAATGCTCCATTAATGCTTTATCATATTACTCAACATGGATCAATCCCTATTCACTTGCACATGAGTGCATGCCCTTGATGTAACAGAGAGAAATTAACATACAGTCCTCCTTGCAAACCTTAACTGTCTAAATCAACCGACTCTCTTCCGTTTCTCTGTTTATTTATGTCTGAAGCTCTATTTTGAATGTTCCTGGTGAGTCGACATTGCGGAGGGATTTCCTGCGGCTGCAGCAAGAGAATAAGGAGCGTTCAGAGGCCTTAAAAAGACAGCAGGCGCAGCTCGCCGCTCAGCGCAGAGACCCCGAGGAGCACAAACGCCAGCTGCTGCATGACCGGCAGAAACGAATCGAGGAGCAGAAAGAACAGAGGCGTCGCTTAGAGGAGGTACACATGCATGCATGTGCACATAAAAGTCACTGAACATCTTTCTTCTCACAGGAAATGATAAGGGCAGAGTGCCAATCATAAAAGGTGGTCTGTATTTGTGTACTGACAGATTTGAGATCTGGTGTTTTCCTCCATGCATAACTTACATTTCACAGGTATAAGTGTTAGAGAGTCTTAATAGAAAGATCACAATAGAATTGGAGCGCGATAATTCTGACTAAAATATATATTTTTTTCCAAAATATTTGTTGTTGGACATAAATGAAGCACATAATAAAACAACATACTGTAGTTGACTGTTGACTATTGTAATGAGGATATCAAATGTAGGCTAATATAAGTACTAAGCTCATATGAGTGAATGTATGTTCCACTTGCAAGTTAACATTTAGTCTGTGCTTTTGTTGTTTATTTTCAATTTTAGTATAGTGAATTTTCATTATTTGTTATTTTTTTAGATTGTAATGTTGTGATGATATTAGCATGTAATGTGATTTTGACAGCATTGGGCAGGATGTGAAATAACTTCTTTTATTTATATATATATGAGCGTAACAGCTTCATCTTTATTTACTTTCATTATATTTAAAAACATGCCCAGTGTATTATTTTGGGTTCCACAGAAAAAAGAAGGTGATACAGGTATGGAATAACATGAGTAATTAATGACAAGATTTTTATTGTTTGGTGGCCTAATCCTTAAAGTGTTTTAGATTTAATGTCCTGTCCATGAATGTTGGACTTAATATAGGTCAGAACAGCTCATTGAATGATGCTACAAGTTTATGAGGAGAATATTTTAGAAAAGTCAATGTTTGACATAAAACACGTAGTTCACAGCCAGAAGATTTACAGCAGTGTTTGTTGAAGTGCTGAACATTTTTTCCTCTTATCTGGAGCCGGTATTTCTTCTTTAGAGTGAACAGGGAGGTATTTGTGGAATTTTGTGAGGTACATGTTGGTGAATTTGAGAGACAAACCCGGTAAATGAGTGAGAACTCTACATACTCTGCAAAGTCAGACTTTTAATTGATTTAATTTTGAGTGGTCATTGTCACTGGATGACTGTGGAAGGACATGATTAGCATGACCGCTGATTATCCTACACTAGCTGAGAGAGACATGGATGAATAGACCACAACACAAGAGTGTGTGTATTTGTTACGTACTGAGCATCATAAGCCATTATATTCATGTCTGCCTTTGTACACTAGGAGAGATTCCCAAAGTCAAGCCCCTCACAGCTAAGATAATTAAATCAAGAACAGGTGGGATTAAGACATGTTTGCTGGGGGATATAGAATATGGCACTTAAATAACTTTGTATGGTAGGGTACAAAAGTCTGAGACCACTTTAAAAATCTGACCAAATTTGCAATTCCATTTAAAACAAAGGAATATTTTGAGCTGAAATATATTATTTTCATTTAATAATGCACTACCATTCAAAAGTGTATTACTTTTATTCAGCAAAGATGCATTAAATTGATCAAAAGGACTGTAAAGACATTTACAGTGTTACAAAAGATTTCCATTTCAAATAAATGCTGAATTAAATGCATTTCAAAAAGAATTCTGGGGGGACAAAATCTATCACTAAAATTTTAAGCCGAATTGTTTACAACATTGATAATAAGAAATGTTTCCAAAGCACAAAATCAGCAAATTATTTAAATGGAAAACTGTTATTTTAAATTGTAAAAATATTTCACAATATTACTGTTTTAACTGTATATTTAAATCAAATAAATGCAGCCCTGGTGAACATAAGATACGTATTTTGAAAACATTTAATAATCTTACTTGAGATTAATTACTTGATTACTTGATACTTCTTACTTGAATAATAATAGGAACAATACATAATAATAATTATAACATCATTATTAATAACATTATTGGTATTTAAATAATATTAATTTAACAATTTTAAAGTTAATATTTAACTCTCCTGTCCTGCACTATTTCTAGCCGACTAATCATAAAAGTAAATTTGTCATTGAGTAGTTGGATGTTCTACCATTGAAGTGCAAGATGCTTTTCTACTTAAATATATATATATATATATATATATATATATATATATATATATATATATATAAATTTCTCACAAATACACTTTGTCTAGCTATCAGTGATTTTTAAATTCAAATGAATAATTATACTGTACAATTGCTTGTGTTGGGAATGATAGAGTTTAGGTTTGCTGTTCAAAGTTTCATACTGTATATAGGCCATGTGCAGGGTGACAGCAGCACCATCTAGCTACTAACCCACTGAATACAGCACCGCAGTGCACTGACTCACCAATATCACTATTCTCACCATAACTGTGCCCAATGTCTTAGTCACTTTTGCTTTCTCACTTTTCTCTGGCTATGTTCTCTCCCCCTTAATTTCCCTTCTCAAAACCATTAAATGATTTTTAGCAACAGGAAGGCTCTCATTATTTCAGCCAAATATGTTAAAGTGACTCACTCTCTCTCTCTCTATCTCTCACACACACGCACAGCAACAGAGGAAGGAGAGAGAGATGGTGCGGCAGCAACAGGATAAAGCTCCTCACCGGAGACTCGATGACATGAGACGAGAGGAGGACAGGAGGATGGCAGAGAGAGAGCAGGTAACCAATCACAGCCACAGAACTGCAGCCGGGCCGGCCAATCGCATGGCGTGGGTGTTCCCCACTCAGCACAGCTCTGGCCCTGGAATGTCTGTGGAGTGGTTGCCATGGCAGCAGGTTCTCAAATGCAGTGTGTGTGTGTGGGGTGGGGTGAGCTGTGTGCAGCCCTACATTCAATACAATTCAAACTGACAGAAACATAAAAGACCAATCAGCATGAATTAGTGCACAATGTGCCACAGGACACACTCTTCAGAACGACCTCACATGTACATGCCTCACATCACACTTCCTTCAGTTTTCCTCCTTTAAACGACTGGAGAAACACACGCATATGCAACACACTCCTCAGAGTGGCAGGAACTAGTTGTAAACACACGCTGCGTGCCATTTTAAGATTATAAAAGCGGCGTGACGTTACGGCTCTACCGCAGTAAGTGAATGAAGCGCGTGGAACAAATCTGTCGAGGTGTCTTCAGCCATTTTAAAAAGCCCATCAGAAACACTACTTTAAAATGTCTGCCTCTATCTTCAGAGGCTGCACAGACAGGTGTATCTGTCCGCTCCCTCAAATATCTTTTTATTCTATCCTTTTGAGTCCATTCTGATCCGTCTCTTCCTTCCTCTCCTCCTCCACTGCTCCCCATTTCTCTCTCTCTCTCTCCATCCCTCTCTTTGTAGGAGTTTATAAGACATAAGTTGGAGGAAGAACAGCGGCAGTTAGAGATACTGCAGCAACAATTACTGCAGGAGCAGGCATTGCTAATGGTAACACTCCTTTCTTTCTCTTCCCTCTGTCAGTCCTTAGACAGTTTTGGTGCGTGTCATGTTACAGGACCCCGAGATTGTGCTAGAATGATCAGAATCCGCCTAGTTTCAGAATGGGAAACATACAAAGCAGGGTTTTGAAATGTTCTGGAGCATGGGTCTTTAATTATTGTTTGGTTTTAAACTTAATACTGTACTTTTCTTTAATACATATTTTCATAAAATTAGTTAAAGGGGTGGTTCAGAATTTTGGACATCGGACCTCATTTCCAAGTTAGCTTGGGTGTTATTTATCAGTCCTTCCAGTTGCATAGTTCGCCAGTGCTAGCGCGAGTCAACGGTATCTGCTAGCCTGCCATTAAAAACAGTTTTACCCACTCCACAGAACACCAAAAGCAAATAAATTATAACGTAAGACTATCAATGTAAATGTCTGTTGAGAGAATAATGTTAGAAATCAAACTACTCTTGCATCTCAATGATTGCATTACATTTACAGGAACTAGTTTCTCACCAGTGGCGGAATTTTACTTTGCTCCGGTTAGTACTGCGCCGAAAAGTGTAAACGGAACAGAAGCGCACTACAGTCGGGACGTCTCGCTAGCTAGTAGTAGCCTCGAACAACGATATTGAAACATTCGATTGTAAACGAAGGAATTGGCAACATGGTGATTCGGTGTGCATTTCGAAATTGTAAATACAGCGGCAGGTAAATACACTTGCGTGATTGTCATGTGGACCGGCTCTCTCGGTTGCCTGGGTAACTTAATATCACTCCGCCGCTGCTGTAGACTGTGCTAATAAATACAGGGGAACAAAGTATAACTATTGCAATGCGATGAAAGGGTAGTTTGATTTCTAACATTATTCTCTCAACAGACATTTACATCGATAGTCTGGCGTTATAATTGATTTGCTTTTGGTGTTCTGTGGAGTGGGTAAAACTGTTTTTAATGGCAGGCTAGCAGATACCGTTGACTTGCGCTAGCCTAGCACCGGCGAACTATGCAACTGGAAGGATTGGATGAAAATTTTTGAAAACTGTCTCCACTGATAAATAACACCCAGGCTAACTTAGAAATGAGGTCTGATGTCCAAAATCCTGAACCACCCCTTTAAATTCACCCAAAGCTAGTGCTAAAAAGCTTAAGTTGAGCTAAATGTTTAATTGTTCTTTCCAAAATAAAATAAGTTATTTCAAATTATTTGATTAAAAATCCAGTAAAAACAGTAATACAGTGAAATATCATTACACTTGTAAAATAAGTTTTCTATTTGAATATATTTTTAAGATGTAATTTATTCCTGTGATCAAAACTGAATTTTCATCATCATTACTACAGTCTTCGGTGTCACATGATCCTTCAGAAATCATTCTAATAAACTGATTTGCTTTTCAAAAAGCATTTATAACATTTAACATTTATAAAAGTATTTACCGATCAATTGAATGCATCCTTACGGAATAAAAGTATTAGTTTAAAAAACACTAAACTTTTTAATGGTAGTTTATTTATAAATGAAAACAAAAACACTTAAGTATAAAGCAGATTTAGACCCCTGTTCTTAAACATGAGAACCTTTGCTGCTGTGAGACTCATCAAACTTGACTTGTGTATGTGTCTTCACAGCTCTGTTTATGTTTTAGTCAATATAACATAAAGGTTTGATTTGTTAATTTGTTTATATTGCTTGGATTAGTTTCATTAGTTTCAAATGTACAATTTGCTGCGAACTGAACAATGCTGAACAATGATCCTGAGCCTCTCAATATCAGAAGAAATACAATATGACATAATTACACACAATATTACATCACTGTGTACCCAATACAGCAAGGCTGTTTTACATATTGTCCAATTGCTTGAAATCCTTGACAGATGAATTGTACAGCTAAGGGAAATGTTTTTCTTTCATTCTTTAGTTGTCAAAAACTTCAGAGAATGTGAGCCAATATATCCTAAAACTCAAATAATCACGTTTTTGTGTGTAATTATTCATTAATTCATAATTATTTCCTTTGCATGTTGGGAAGGGGCATATGTTTTACATTTTTATTTGTGTCTCTGTGTTTGCGCATGTGACACTGTCCTGTTTTGTGTTAATTATTTCCTGTGCCTGCAAAAAATGCCATGTAATGACTTCCCCATTTTTCTAGTTAATAAGTTATTAATTGTTTGTTCATGTGTGTGAAGGAGTACAAGCGTAAACAGCTGGAGGAGCAGAGACAGTCGGAGAGACTTCAGAGACAGCTGCAGCAGGAGCATGCGTATCTCGTCTCACTGCAGCAGCAGCAGCAACAAGACAAGAAACCACAGATGTACCACTACAGCAAGAACCTAGAGAACAACAAACCAGCCTGGGCTAGAGAGGTACGCTTACACCCTGCTGAAAAATAGTGCTCTGAATTGAAGCGTCACAATATAAATTCTCATCCATTGTTTCTCAGGTTGAGGAGCGCAGTAAACTGAACAGACAGGGCTCTCCCAAAATCTGCACTACAGTCTCTGACACCAACATACAGTCCCGTTCAGAATCAATCAGCCAATCAGGAGCTTCACAGACTCCACCCATGCAGAGACCCGTGGAACCACAGGGTGGGCAGGGAAAGGTGTGCTACCTGTCATTTTATTCCCTCACTCAAATCTCAGCGGTCGTATTCGAGTAGAATGCAGTGTGAATAAATATTTCTTACAAAATAAGACTAATAAGTCTACTTGTTTAAAATAATAATAATAAAATAATGAAACCATTGAAAATGGCACATACAGAGAATACAAGAACACATCTGTGTAAGTCTGCTTTGGACTGGATGCTAGTTAATGTCTTTTGTTTAAAGCCAGGGACACACCAAGCTGACAGTCTGCCATTGGGCAACGTCAGGCCGTTTTTGAGATCCGGCCGACATAGTTTTTTCTGTGTGTTCCGCACCATTGACTCTAGTTGGACGTTTTTCTTTTTGGCCGATTCAACGTAGAATCTGCGTCTGGCCGTCAGTGAGAGAGAGAACTCGGATTGGCTGTTCAGTTTACCAAACGAGTCATTGCACGAGAATAAACACGAAAGTGATGAAAGCAAGCGAAGAAGTCATGACGGCACAGACTGAAAGGCTGTTCTAATTTCACGTCATCTTACCTGTGCATTCAACAGCGTGAATATTTTCATAATAACAGGAGCTGAGTGGAATAAAGAACGTGATCAGCATGGTTGATATTCAAAACGGTTTTTGCTTTGGTTATGGTTTGTATAACTGCTTTTACATTCCCTTTTTGAATGATGAATATAGATGAGTTTATCTGCTTCAATTGACCGTTATCTCATTTACACACAGGCGCAGAACACGCGTGCTAGTTGACAGTTTCACGTAGTCCTTTTCGGTTTGTTCAAGCACAGATTTTTTCCCCGACGTAGGCGCACACGGTCGGCTTTTATCAGCGCTAGTTCTTTGGTGTCGTTTTGGTGTGTCCCTACCTTAATGATATTAAAATGCAGATACAAAACAATATATTGATTTCTAAAGACACTTTTTATAAGTGTCCACCTCAGTAATTTAATGTCTTTGAACCATGTACACTATTGTTCAAAAGTGTGTGGTCGGTAATAGTTCTTATCAAAAAGTCAACAGTCACTCAAAAAACACTTCTTATTATCAATGTTTAATGCAGTCGTGCTGCTTTATATTTTTGTGGAAACCGTGATACATTTTTTCCTGATTCTTTAATGAATAGTAAGTTCAAAAGAACTCCATTTATTTGAAATAGAAATATTGTAACATTATAATGGCTTTACTGTCATTTTTTTTTAAATCGGTTTTATTTGTTCTTGCAGGGAAAAAAACTAATTCTTGAAGAAAAATAATCTTAAAGGGACCATGTGTAGTTTTTTAGGTATTCTATGATCTAAAATAAATATTTTTATTCATAAATATGTCCTCAATGGTGTACAAATACCTCTGCCAATTATCTGACTTATCCTCGTAAACGAAGAATTTATTATCTTTATATTCATGTGACGGGTAGGTCCACGGAGGCTTCCATGTCGTTCCGCCATCTTGAAAAACTATAATAGCAGAGAGGGTCAAAAAGTAATAGGCCAACGCGTTTCCACAACGCGTTTTCGTTCAGAGCCAGCGTCACGTGACTGAAAGCAGCAGAAACGGAGGAGCAGAGCAGTGAGAGGCGCTTGTCACTGCCCCGGCAACTTTAAAAGGCTGCATTGCACTGTTATTATTCATACTGTAACATTTGTTTGTTCGTTGTGTTAAGTTAGATTTGTTATTTTAAACAAACTGCGTTCACCCGAAGGAAAACTCGACGAAGTGCTGTTAGAAGACATCCTGTCATAGCTTTTTGGTACATAACAGCTACCGTAGATGCAACACGCATTTGAAAAAGCAAGGCGCTGGAGAGAACAATTCGTTTGAATGCAAAATACAATTTCACCGCTAGATGGGAGAAATTCCTACACAATGTCCCTTTAAACTTTTGACCGGTAGTGTACATTTTAGGGTTTCTCCAGCTAATACTGATTTGTTGTTATTAGCCATTATTTTTTTCATGAATTAATTGTCATTATGTACTTCATTTTAATTAATTAATAATAGCCATAAAAAACCTTGATAAGAAAGAAAAAGACATTGATTTGCAGGAGGATGCCATCATTTCTGTTCTTTAATGCTGCATGCTCTGGCTAACACTTTACTCTTTTCAATGACTTTCTTTTTTCTTTTTCTTTCCTGTGGGGCCCACTCGCTTCCTCTGTAATCCTCCAACATTTTTGGGAACATCCTCTTCACTTGCATATCCTGCACTTGATCTTCTACCTTCATCTGATGCCCAACCCTCATTGCCTGTAAACTGCTTTACTGATTTACGCTCTCTAAAACTCTTCTAAACCCCTTTTGCAAAAAAAATAAATAAAATTCTCTCTCAAATAAAAATAAAAATCTAACCTTGCCCAATTTACCCTCCCACTTTTCTTTTGGCTTATGTCGACATCCTTTTTTCGGTCTCATCTTTTATCCTGTCCTCACTCCCATCTACCGTAGTTCCAGATGGCCCACCTGGTGCCGTTAAAACCGTACGCCGCTCCTGTCCCTCGCTCCCAGTCTCTTTGTGATCAGCCCACTAAGACCATGTCCGCCTTCCCCACCCAGGATCCCTCTCCCACACCCACACCTCGTCCTCTACACTCCAGAGAACTAGTCCGTCAGAACTCTGACCCCACCTCAGAGACCCCTGCCCCTCAGTCTCGACCAATGAGAGACGACCGGGGACCCTGGATCCGTCTTCCTGAGATTGAACAACCTCCTAAAGTAAGACAGAATAATGTTTTTTGTTTTCTTTCTCTCTCATACAGTTTTTGTAAAGCTCAGGTTTGTGCAAACAGCTTGTGCACATACACAATGTAATAGGTGATTATTAATATCATTGTGGTGTAATGTATCATTTTCCCATAATCCCTTGTCCTTCTCTCTCCCTTAGATTCCTCAGAGAACAGCCTCCATAGCCACTGCACTGAACACAAATCTCTCCTCCGGTATCAGACACCCAGTCCGAGCAAGGTAACATACACACACATTCAACTGAAGTGACACAAGTCATATGACTGCACTGACTCCTGCACCGTGTGTTTATTCCGTGTCAGTAATCCCGATCTGAGTCGCAATGAGCGCTGGGAGAGAGGAGACAGCGTGAGCATCATGTCCAACCTGCCACAGACCGGCTCTCTAGAGAGACACCGCATACTCAGTGAGTGTTGTGTGGGTCATGTTTTGCCAACTTACAGAATTAAGTGCAAAATCAAGCAAACTCGTCCTATTTCCACAATTTGACCCAAACTAAAAAAATAAAAATCCCAAACAAATGAATCAATACATGTTCACCTGTCCTGCAGAAAAGCAGAATTATGAGTATTTCTGTGCTGGTGCCACCATTGCCTTGTGCATGGTGGACCAGGACCACAAATTATGCACAAAATTATTTACAGATAATTGTACTTTCACATGAAATCCAGGTGGCACTTCTTAATAAATGTTAAAAAAGTGTGTATGAATGTTAGATAATAGAAAATAATGTTTAATCATTCTAATCCATCTGGGAACATTCACAGTTGGAAAACAGGGTTTGTCTGCAGGAATTATAAAGTGTATAATGTTTTTGCGGGTTCATTTCAGGCTCGTCCAAGATGGATTCCTCCCCCACCCTCTCTCATGACGGCCGACACAAACCAGGAGAATCCCGAACCTCATCGAGGCCCAGCAGGCCAGCGGTGAGATACAGACCCACACACACACACACACACGCACACACACAAACAAAAGAGTCGCATGTTAAAATACACTCACTCATGCATATAGAGTCCCAAATTGTTCGCCTGTGTCTTGTATAGAATGAACACACTCGGCCCTCCTCTAAACACTAACCTCTGTTCCTTACGTTTCCTCTGCTCCTTTATCCCTCTCATCCCTCTCTCCTCACATCAATTTCTTTTCCTCCCTCTTCCTGCCCTCAGAGCTATAAGAGAGCGATAGGAGAGGTCAGTGCCCGTATACGTGTATCAGCATGAGTCTGTATCGCTGTGTGTTCTTGCATGCTGGCATTTTCTCATAATGAGGCTAAATGTTAAATGAATGTTGTTTTTTCATTACATTTTGAAAATAATAAAAATGTAATTCTGGTGAATCACAGGATGAATTACATAAGATTTAAAATATTAAGTGTCAATCGAATTAATTACAGTTTGGATATGCAGATGAATTAATCAAGTGAATCAATAATCACTTACCATGTGCAATACCATTCAAAAGTTTGGGGTCAGTGTTTTTTTTTTAAAGATATTAATACTTTTGTTCAGCAAGGATGCATTAAATTGATCAAAGTGACAGTAAAGGCTTGTATGTTACAAAAGATTTCTATTTTAAATAAATGCTGTTCTGTTGAACTTTTTATTCATTTAAAAATCCTGAGAAAAAACAAATCACGGTTTCCACAAAAAATGTTTAAGTAGTTAACTGTTTTCAACACTGATTATAAGAAATGCAGCAAATCAGCATATAAAATGATTTCTGAAGGAACATGCGACACTGAAGACTGGAGTAACGATGCTGAAAATTCAGCTTTACCATCACAGGAATAAATTACTTTTAGAATGTGTTAAATAACATCTTATCAACATCAAACTTTTGAACAGTACTGTATATTTTTTGACAAAGGCATACCAATGAAGATGAGTTCAGACGAGTAAAGGCAGATGAGAAAAGCATTAAATGGACAAACATTGTCTACAGCAATCCATTTTTGCAGGGATCCATTCTTAAAGGGATATTTCACCAAAAAAAATGGCATTCTTTACTTGCCCTCATGTCAGTCCAAGCCTGTATGACTGGCTTCTGTGGAATACAAAAGATAAGATATTTTTAAAAAGTTTTTTCCCCCGTACATCATTCATTGAGGTGTTGTTTTTGAACCCACTGGCTTTCATTATTTGATCCTGTGACATATGTGGACATTATTAAAATGTCTTTTTTAATGTTCCACTGAAGAAAGAAATGGATGACAGAATTTACATTTCTGGGTGAACTATCCCTTTAAGAGCCGTTCACAGAGGACACGCTATTTACACATGCATCTCAGAAGAACATTGCGTAGCATGTCACGTTTTTTTTTTTTCAGAAATCTCTGTCCTGTTGTTTTCAACTGAACACCAGTCCACAACCATCGCGTCTGTAGAGGGACAGTCCCACGTTCACAGCCTTTGTCACAGCCAGATCCCATTACCACACACCCTCCACTTTCCAGATAGCTTTTGAAAGTCAGAATGCATGATCAAAATCTTATGGTCTGACTCAATCTGGGGAGATCCGATGTTATTGTAATGGTGACTTTAGATGTGAGACGTGATGAAGTGTTGCTCACTTGCCTGTTGATTTCTTCTTCATGTGAATGTGTCAGGACCATGGTCTGTACTCTAAGGAGCGGGCAGAGGAGCAGCCGCGGCCCCCGGTGAAGGCTAATGACTACTCCTCTTCCTCAGAAAGCAGTGAAAGCAGTGAAGAAAGTGAGAGTGGTGAGGGCGCAGAAGAAGAAAGCCCTACTGATCGGTAGGAGACAACGATTGTGTTTTTTTTTCACTGTTAGATGCAAAGTCTGTTAAAAAAATGTCTGGATGATTTGTTTTTTTGGTTTTCATATGTTTTCGTTTAATGTGTGTATCAGCCCACGTGATGCAGATTCTGACTCTGTAAACACTATGGTGGTCCATGAGGAGGAGGAAGGTGAAGGAGGAGACGAAGAACGTGCTGGAGGATATGGAGACCAAACCATGCTTGTACAAAGGGTAGGATGTGTGTGTGTGTGTGTATACGTACTGGTTTTACCTACATTGAGGATTAAATGTGTTCAGGTTTCAGGTCACTACACCCACATTACAAGGACATTCAGCTGTCCCTGTAATTCAAATAGCTAATTAAACTTACTAAATATTTCTTAAATAAATGTAAAAATGTAAGTGTTCTGTGAGGGTTATGTTTGGGGGGTGATTCACTACCTACAGTTTGAGAGTTTCAATCAGTAGTGCCTCAAAAAAAAAAAAGTGTTTGTTTGCATGTGTAAAAGAAAAAATGGGTTTACTGCTTTTGATGGACTGTGTTTTTCCTATGTGAAATTGAGTAGAACATGAATAATACCAGTGCCAATATGTGTTTTTCTGTGTGTTTGTTTTTAGCAGACTCCAGAGAAGCGTAGTCATAATGGATACACCAACCTGCCTGATGTGGTTCAGCCCTCCCACTCTCCCACAGACTCGGCCTCCCACTCTTCCCCTGGGAAAGACTCTGCCTATGATGTGAGCTCTACCCACCTAACTTTTGAAAGCTTCATTCTCTCCACCATATATAATTGTATCATGTTTTCTTACTTTGTTTGAGTGATAAACAGATTCACTGCACAACATGTGTGTAGTTGATTGATTAACTAAGATCATGCAATCAATTTCAGTATCAGTCCAGGGGATTGGTAAAGGCCTCTGGAAAGTCCTCTTTTACTACCTTTGTGGACCTAGGAATGTACCAACCATCAGGGGGAACAGGAGATAACATCTCTGTTGGAGGTACGGTATTAAATTGACTGACAATTGCTAGGTATTTTATTACAATCTCGCATGAACTGTCCTATTAATGTTGTTTCTAATGCTCAAATAGCATTAAAGGGGTCATGACACAAGGAATCACGTTCTCTTTGATCTTTTGACATATAAGAGGTCACTGTACTATTAAAAACAACTGAAAAATTCATCCTCACTGCAAAAATATCAAGCTGCCAAAAATACTTGTTTTCCACCTCCGTCCATTTGTGATGTCACACGGCAACAGATATTTGCATTTGACTGCCTCCACAACACTTCAACTCCTATTTTATCCATTCATAGTAATATGAGTGTACTGTCTTTGTGTATCTAAAGTCTTTGAAGTATGCCTTGATGTAAGAATTAATCTTTATGAAAGTATGTGTATCTTGTTTTAAGGATCCTTATATGTTTTACTGGAAAATAAAAGAACTGATTAAGAAAATAATTTATGATCATTGCTTCATTGTTGTGAAGTTGCTGCTGACAGATGACTCAATCACTCACTGCTGTGCTTCTCGCTTCTCTGCTTGTGTCGTTTTTGGGTGTTGTAGGTCTGGGCTCACGTTTTGAGCAGCTGAAGCTGGAAGTGAGGAAAGGCTCCATGGTCAATGTCAATCCCACCAACACTCGTCCAGTTAGTGACACTCCTGAAATCCGCAAATACAAGAAGAGATTCAACTCTGAAATCCTCTGTGCTGCTCTCTGGGGTAAGAGCTGAACGAGGTGTGTGTGTGTAAGCTTGCCTGTGTTTGCAATACTAACTAACTAACTACGTTTTTCATTATGGTTTCTCAGCTGTCTTTTAAGGTCACCATGAAACAGATGTGATAGTCTTATCCTCCCTGTTGTAACGTTTATCTAAAGTGAAACAGCTTCTCGAACTAGAAAAAATGTAGTGCGGGACTTGATTTTGTCCATCGGAAATCAATTGTATGGTTGGACCGTTGTGGTTTGCTACTGCTGTGATCTCATGTGAGTGACAGGTTGTTCAGGCCTTGCGCCAGTAAACACTTAATCAGAGGAAAGGAGATGTCTTTACAAGAGGGAGAGGATTTTTTTTACGAGTGCACATGCATTTAAAAAATGTGCACAGATAAATTATTTATAATAAATACTGCACTATATAAGAATTGTCCATTTTGATTTCATGGTGACTAACAATTCAGTTTCGCAATCTGAACACATGTAGATCTGCTTTTGAGAGAGCTGCTAACAACTTGAGCTAGCGTACAAAACAGACATGTTCAAGTTAGCGCATCAAGAGCCCTTTTAAAATGTCCTTGATTTCAAGTACCATTGGGTCATTTCAGGTAATTTTAGCTCATTGGTGTGTGTGGATTTTATTTTTATTTTTTTTAAATCCAGTCACAAAGCATTTTACATAATCTTTTGGTAGTGAAGTTATTGTGTGAAGTTTGCGTAATTTGGCACGTTGATGAGAACGGGTCTCAATGTCCCTCAAACCCATGCATATTTAGCTTAAAATGTTTGAAGCAAGTGTCCTAGAAACAGGACCTTTTCCTCTGGTTCTGCGATGATGCCAGTGCAACAAGTGATTTCTACCTTCAACTCAACTTTCCCATTGAAATTTTCTGCCCAAATCTTTTCCACACTTTGTCCTGCTTTCATCAGCTTGTCACTTGGCAGTCGAGTTATTTACAGCATTTGGCACAATATGAGTTTATACGGAAGTAAGGCTATGTGTGTGTAACTCTTTGGTGTACTGATATGAACTTTCTGTTGTCATTGCCTTAATTCCCTGAATGTGCAAGACTAGTTTGGTAGCAGTGCCACCCACTGGTCAAAGTACATAAAATATGGACAAAAAGTATAGAAACGGCCATTGGGTCATGTTTCTTAGCTCCAAACATTTCTAGGTGCCTGGAATTTAATACTTGGTTGTTGTTGTTTTTTTAAGTTTCACCACAAAGGTTTCTGCTGTTTTGAACAATGTATCTTTTTCTTTTCTTTTTTGATGCTACTCCTTCAGAGCCTGTCAAACTGTTTTATCAAAAAAGTTTTGACTGCATCTGAACTACTTTAAAGGCACACTATACAGGAATTCCGTTTCTGTCAAACAGTGACCCCTAGAGTCGCTGTAGAGTACTTGTATTTAATGTTACTGTCGTAAATACCACTCACGCAGAGCGTCTCTGCACTTTATAATAATAAAGTAGCCTACCGCGTTTGATGGCTTATAACGTTTTTACATGATTGCAGCTAAGTAAATAGCCTATAGCCTAGGCCTACTGTATAGTTTCATTTGTGTTTTTTGAGTGTAATGTAAACATTACAAAATGCCAGATGACATCAATAAAGTTACATGTACGTCGCATTATTTCGTAACAATGTCCGTTATGATGTCGTTAGACATGATAATTGCAATTATCATAATAGTTTGCAAATTGCGCTCATTTACACTATTTACAACGTGTAGGCTTGTAAGACGGCCACCATTCAACCTGAAAAAAGTCATATAACCATTCCAATAACTCCGAAGCTGTTCAGTTAAGCTAAAAAAAAACTGCATAGTTCCCCTTTATATTCAGTGAAGCTCAAAGCTTGACAAGCTATATTTGTGAGAGTAGCTCCCCAAACACTGCCTGTGCATGTTATAGGTCATGAGGGTGTGTGTTATACCTGTGTTTGTTCTGTCAGGTGTGAATCTGCTGGTGGGGACAGAGAACGGTCTGAAGCTGCTGGATCGAAGTGGCCAGGGTAAAGTTTATCCACTGATCAACTCACGCAGGTTTCAGCAAATGGACGTTCTGGAGGGACTGAACCTCCTCATCACTATATCAGGTTACACATGGACTTATTCATCACTTACACAAACACATACACACATGCATCTACTCATCACTCTGTTAGGAGGACACATGGATACATACAAGCTCATCATTTAGAGCAGTGGTTCCCAAACTTTTAACAGGCATGTACCCCCTGAGACATTATAGATCTTCCGGAGGACCCCCAACACCAATTGTTAACAAGAAGTTTTATTTTTATCAATTTTGTCGAGAATAGTGAATAGAATCATAAACATATGATACAAATGTGCTGAACATAATGATTTTAAACAGATATGCACCCAATCTCACACACAATAGGCCTACAACACATATCCAACATCTCATTAAATCTATTGTTAACTTTTCACATACTGATAAGTATTGCTTTAAACATATGATAACATTGTATATTTTCTTAACTTCTCTGCTGTAAAATAATAATAAAAAAGAGAACACATTAACAATAGTAAACTAAATAGTAAACAGTAAACTAAATTGTAGTAAACCACACAGAATAGGCCTACCACATTTTTTAATTACTATTAGTAGATGTTAATATAATAAAATACGTAGACCTACGCCAAAAAACTAGTTGAGGATAAATTCTTTAAAAAAAGCTCTGAAAGCGACTTTAAAACTTTCACAGAGACCTCAAACAGAAAGCACAAAGCCTTTCTTTAAAGTGAATTTCGTTTTTTATTAATTGTATCTTACTTTTAATCAATGTTTCATCAACCAATTGCCTGGATTTAATAAATAAGAAGTAATATAGTAGAAAATAGATCATCATGACACGGAGGCGCCGGCGCATGAACTGGACTCTCGTTTCATAAATGAACCGAAACACAGCGTATAAGGTACTTGCCTCACAGACCTGAGAAATATATGGAAAGCTTGAAATGTCTTCTTTTTAACAGAACAATTCAAAACGAAAGAAATCA